>JAWQEG010000978.1:0-32500 GCA_033782935.1 Petrolisthes cinctipes
CTCCTTTTTCGTAACTTTCCAGTGATAGTCTTTGCTTGTCCTCATAACCTCTCCCTTCTCTCTCTCCTTGCTGCTTTCATCTCCTCGTTCTTACTCCTCCTCTCCTTCCTTTCCTTGGCTTTGATCTCTCTCTCTCTCTCTCTCTCTCTCTCTCTCTCTCTCTCTCTCTCTCTCTCTCTCTCTCTCTCTCTCTCTCTCTCTCTCTCTCTCTGTATCTGTATCTGTTTATCTATCTATCTATCTATCTATCTATCTATCTCACACGCAAACACACACCCGCTAGATCCCATCCCATTCATCTCCTCTTATCCACTCTCTAGCCGGTTCCCCATCCTTCTCCCTTGTGTTCAAACCACTGGTGCCTGTTATGTCCCTCTCTCATCTCGGTTCCTCTATTTTGTCTCCCTTCCCTTCTCTCACCCACTTCCCTATCTCTCACGTCCTCCGAGCATCTCACCTAATTCATTTTCACTCAGTGTCTCCCCCCTCTTTCCTGTTCCTGATCCCTCTCAGATCCTTCCTCCTCTTCCCACACTCTCCACTTACCTAATGTTAATGAGATGTGTCATTTCCCACAAATTCTCTTCCTTATTCCATCTCCTTTCTCTCTTTCCATCTTATCTTCCTATCATATCAGGATTTTATATTGTCGTCCTGTTTGTTATGCGTGTGACGGATTTAGCCTATTGACAAACCTGTTTCTTTTAAATATATTTTGCGACCGGCAAATACCTGGTTCCAAATACTGTAGGCCCTGATAATTAGTTGGAAACCTGACGAAGAGGGTCTGCTAAAGTAGTCAGGATTTGTAACTCGACAACCTCAGTGTGATTCTATTATTTAATCTTTATTTTTGTAATGTTTTCAGCTTCAGGAAAAATGTATACAGCATTTGCACACCCACCCACAGTTATATCTGCACATACACACATAAACCCTAACAAACACATTCTCACCATCCCGCGGGTCCGTACACACATAGGCTAGCTGCACCTCGCTCACAGTGCACACAGACGGTCATACGCACATTCACACCTGCACGTGCACAAACACACAATCACACCAACACAAACACTTAGAGGTTACTGATATTATGGCTACCTCCCACGCCTTCTCCCAGTCACTACTTTAACTGCGACGGCGGTTGGCCAGAGAGAGAGAGAGAGAGAGAGAGAGAGAGAGAGAGAGAGAGAGAGAGAGAGAGAGAGAGTAGGAGGATAGGATAAAGGGTGTAGATAGAAGAGGAGGATTAACAAATGAAACTAAGAGAAATGCGAACTAGAGAGGGTTAGTAAAAAGATCAAGATTATGGTCAGAGTTTAGTAAGAGAGAGAGAGAGAGAGAGAGAGAGAGAGAGAGAGAGAGAGAGAGAGAGAGAGAAGGCAAAGGGGACTAGGGGGACTTAGTGTTATCTGTTACGAGGGTGAGTTTTAGCCCCCGCGTCAACCCACCTCACCCACCAGGCGCCGCTAAAGTTAACGCTTATCTCTCCGCTCGTGCGCCTTTGTATACGTTTGTTTGTTTCGGGTTTTGATGTTTCTGTTTAAGTTTCACGCTGCGTTCTCTGTTTTGTGTATAAAATTTCCGTTGTTGCTTCATGGTACTTCTTGGTTATATACATTTTGGCCGTCAACTATAAAAAAAACTATTTAATGAATAAACAGAATGATGCCTTTCAAATACAAAGAAAAATACGAGTGAATGTGAAATTTGCTGACAATAATTACGGCTTTTTGAGATTAAGTAAGATACAGGAGTAAAGGCGATTTTTCCGTAGTTGCTTCGTTTCCCAGTACAGAGTTCGAGCTGTATTATTGTAAGTGTGAGAGACTGAGTGTTGTCTAGGAAATAGGAAGTAATATAAGGAGGAGGAAGAGTTATAGTTGTTGACATTTTGAAGGTAGGACAGTCGAGTATACAAACGAAAAATAAAATGTAAGAATGTGAGAGACAGAGAGATGGAGTGAAGTGGTTGATGAGCAAGGGATGTAAAAGGGTAAGAGATGCAGGAATGAGATATCAGGATCCCTTTTCATTCCTCCTCAGCTGAACCTTCTACCTCTGACAGTACCCCTTTATCACACGTGTAAAACCCCTTTGTCCCTTCTTCTTACATTCCCCCTCAGCTGAACCTTCTACCTCAGACAGTACCCCTTTATCACACGTGTAAAACCCCTTTGTCCCGTCTTCTAACATTTCCCTTTCCTCTCCATGCCCCTCTGGACTCTCATCCCCCTTTCTCTCTTTACCATTTCTTCTTCACTTCCCTGCCCTTTCTCTCTTGTGTGTTCTAATCCTAACCCTTTTCCTCACCATTGCTTTTCCACTTTCGTATTCATTTCTTCCCTCATTCCTCTCCTTTCTACATAAAATTATCCAGTTATATTTCCATTCCCTTTTATTATAGAAATCCCAAGTCCTCCGGTTCTCAGGTTGTCTCTTAATGTTCCCTCTCAATCGTGCGTTTCTTTTATACCTCCTTATTTTCTTTCTTCTTTCCTTCCCAAATTGATCTCCCCTTACTCTTTCCCTCCTGATTTTTCCTCATTTTGCCGATCTAACCTTCAAGTCACTTATTCATACCATCCGTCTCTGATCGTCTCGTTTCCATTCTTTCCAAATGTCCTAGTTCTTCTTCCTTTCATCATCGTTCTTTCTTTAGCAAATAATTATCTCTTACATTTCTCTTTATCCTTCCTCCTCCTCGTCTTCCTCCTTCGTGCACAAAGAGCGGCCAGTGGCCATTAATATGCTAATAAGGACACAGCCACTTTTCCCTCTGTGTGTCGCGTCAGAGGGGAAGGCTGGTGTCCCCCTGGTGTCCCTCTAGTGTGCTTCCTGGTGTCCCACTGGTGTCCCACTGGTTTGCTTCCTGGTGTCTCACTGGTGTCCCTCTGGTGTGATTCCTGGTGTCCCACTGGTGTCCCACTGGTTTGCTTCCTGGTGTATCCTTTGTGTCCCCTTGGTGTCCCCCTGGTGTCCCTCTGGTGTGCTTCCTGGTGTCTCACTGGTGTCCCCCTAGTGTCCTTCGGTTTCCCCCTGGTGTCCCCCTAGTGTCCTCCGGTTTCCCCCTGGTGCCCCCTTGGTGTCCCCCTGCCCGTGTGATGTGTCCCGTGTCACCCCAAATCCTGTCTTTCTTCTGACGTCTCTCTTGTTTTCGTTGACTTCTTTATTTAATGGTGTTCTGTTCGTCTAAGTGCCTTCATAATGTAATTCCTTTCCCCTTAATGTCCCTCTGGTGTCTTTTTCTTTCATCTAGGTGTCCTTTCTGTGCTAGTGATGTTTGTCCTCGTTCAATGGTCTCGTCTGTCCTTCATAACAAATATTGGATTTTCATTTATTATGTTATTACTCTTGACATCTATATACTTGGACTCTCTTTGAACAAATGCTAATTACGTTATTCTCTTGGAACCTTGATGTTTCCCTTGGCGATTTGAGACATCAGGTCTTTGACAGAGGATATTAATTGAAGTGAAATCAACGTCAGTCGAAATAGGTTTGCATCTCTGTGACAGTGATCTCTCCTGGAACGATTAATGTCGCCTGGTGCTAGAATAGATATAACAGTAATTATTGTTTGTGTAACGTATTGTGTATCTTTGCTATCTGAACCATATCATTAGCTACCTTGTTTATTTATGGTTATCTTCTAGTGTATTCAGGTGTTATTGCAATTCTTACTATGATTTTTGACAAACCAACTTCAGTACGGTACAGTATATATTGGTATAGATGCTTATTGTTTTGTTATTTATGATAGTGTTATTATGTATTATGTATTACCTTGTGTATTATAATTACATAAATTCTTTACATCCTCTACATTTTATCGGATTATTTAAGTGTTTAAATTTGTATTCCTTTTCTTGCTTCTCGTCCATTATTCATACTCCAACACACCCTTCTTCCCCTCCTAATTTTAATTCTCACTTCCTTCTCACATTGGATTTTTTTTATTGATCTTCATATTCTCCTTTCCTACCTTTCATCCCTGACTTCTTCACTCGACCTTTCATTTCATATTCACATTATTTTCGTATGTCATTGTTCCATGTCGTCTACCATCGCATACTTTCATATAGTTCCTTCCCTCCCCTTCCTCTTCTCTCTCCTTCCCTTCCTATCTTCATTTCATCCACCCCACTCTTTCTCCTTCCCTTCCTACCTCCATTTCATCCACCCCACTCTTTCTCCTTCCCTTCCTACCCTCATTTCATCCATCCCACTCTCCCTCCTTCCCTTCATTTCATCCATCCCACTCTCCCTCCTTCCCTTCATTTCATCCATCCCACTCTCCCTCCTTTCCTTCATTTCATCCATCCCACTCTCCCTCCTTCCCTTCATTTCATCCATCCCACTCTCCCTCCATCCCTTCATTTCATCCATCCCACTCTCCCTCCTTCCCTCTCATCCCAGGTTATACCCGGCCTAAGTATACAACCCAACACTAACCTCTGGGATACACCAGTCATATCGTGCTGACAAGGGCCCCCAGCCATACACAGCCTGCCAATCCATTAGACAAGCACCCAGCAACACCTTCAGGCAGGGAAGTAGGGGATTACCGGGTGGCCATGGAGCAGAGAGAGAGAGAGAGAGAGAGAGAGAGAGAGAGAGAGAGAGATCAGATGAAGGAGAGTGGGTCAAGATGTGTGTGTGCATGCAGGCACGTAGTTCAGGGATGTGTGTGTTTGTGAGTGATGTGCGTTGTTATACACACACACACACACACACACACACACCGTATATGGTGTATTCATGCCGTAAAACTGGAGGGGGAGCCATTGGGTGACGCCTGTGGGAAAGTTCCTCACCCGCATAAACATATGAGGACTGGGGTTGGAATACGGCTTGGTAGGGAGGTGGGGGAGGTGGAAAGAAGGGTAGGGTAGACGGAGGGGATGTCGAGGGGAAAGATATAAGAGGGAAGGTTAGGTTAGAGGAGAGGGAAAGAGAAAGGAAAGTGAATAGATGAAGAGAAAAGATGGAGAGGGTAAGATGGGGAATTGAAGGAGAAAGGAGAGGGAAGTAAGAGTTCGAGAGAGAGAGGTAAAGGAAGGAAATGGGAGAGGGAAGAAGAAACAAAGTAGGAATTTGGAGTGGGGAAGGAAGGACTTTGATCTCAGAGGAAGGGAAGAGGAGGATAAGAGAAAGGAAAGAGGAGAAAATATGTGAGTAGGATAAAGAGTAGATAAAAGGAGATAGAAGAAGGAATTGGAGTAGAAACTGAGAATAAATAAAGGGAGATAGCGAGAAGGAAAACAAGGAGACTGGAACAGAAAATTGATAATGGATAGATAAGAGAAAGGGGATGAAGAAGGAGTAGTAAGGTGAAGGAAGTGAGAAAAGGAAGGAAGAAAATAAGAATAGAAATAGGATGGGAGAGGAGGAAGATAGGAAGGTTAAGGGTGGAGGTAAATTGGGGATAAGGAGAGTGAAGAGAAGGGATAGAACAGAAAAGGACACTAGTGAGGGAGAGTAAGGAAAAAGAAGAAGAGAGAAGGGGAGACGAGGGGAAAGGTGAAGGGTGGCTGGCTGGCTCGGGTTTTATGTATTCAGAAGCTGTGTGTGTCCTTGTCCATTTGCATTCTTTGTTTTCTTTTATTTGTGTGTGTCGTGTGTGGAGGTTTTATATATGAATTGTATGTGCAAGGTGATGTGTGTACTGTGTATGTATGTGAGTGATGTGTATACTCCCCTAATTGTATGTGCAAGGTGATGTGTGTACTGTGTATGTATATGAGTGATGTGTATACTCCCCTAATTGTATGTGCAAGATGATGTGTGTACTGTGTATGTGTTGTGTATGTATGTGAGTGATGTGTGTACTCCCCTAATTGAGTGTGTTATGAATTGTATAAGTGTTTTTAGTTTCCCATGATCTGTTGCTGGCATAAGGTTTAAACCAGTATCGAGTTCCAGTTATGGGTGAATATATTTTCTTGTATATTTCCGTTACCTTAACATTATTAAATTTGCCTACATTATGTTTAACTACCAGGATCTAATAAGTCCCCTTTATCTATACGTCCTTCCCTGTATTTCCTGTAATGCATTTTGATCTTGTACAACATTTCATTATAGTTTTAACATTCATAATTCACTCAGAGTATAGTATAGTGATTAACCCCCTTCAACCCCGTAAGATAGAGTTAGACTTGGAAAAAGAAGAAGTGTAGAGAGATATTGACGATAGAATATCAGAGAAAAAGGAAGGAGATAACACAGAGATAAATGGGAAAACGAGAAGGAAGTAGCGGACGAATTCTCAAACGAGGAACAACAGGAGGAGAAAAAATATTGGAGAGGAGCAGGAGAAAAAGAGGATGGGAAGCAGCAAGGGAAGCTGGAGATACAGGAGGAAGCAGAGGAGATAGAACAACAACAGGACTACAAAGGAAATCAAACAGCAGCATTCCTGGTGGTCCTTTCGAGACTGTTTTTTGGGTCTAAGCTACTCACTGCTGGTAGAGAGAAAGGATAGAATAGTGGAAACAAGAACAGCAGGAACAAGAGGAGGAAAAACAGCAGGACTAGGAATATAGACAGAACAGCTGGAGGAGAACGATGAAGAAGAGGGAGAACAGCAGGAGAGTTACACCAGCCGCAGCGAGTCAGGTCATCCGGCCTCCTCGTCAGCTTTAATTGGGTGTAAATTAACTTTGGGTGGAGTTATGGCTGTAAATGTTGGAACCTGATCGACACCCTGGTCACGCTCCCTGCCCTCCTTCCTTCCCCTCTCTCCCCTTACCCTACCTTCCTCACCTCACTACCCTTACCCTTCCCTACTCACCTCACGCTCCCTGCCCTCCTTCCTTCCCCTCACTCCCCTTACCCTACCTTCCTCACCTCACTACCCTTACCCTTCCCTACTCACCTCACGCTCCCTGCCCTCCTTCCTTCCCCTCACTACCCTTACCCTACCTTCCTCACCTCACTACCCTTACCCTTCCCTACTCACCTCACGCTCCCTGCCCTCCTTCCTTCCCCTCACTACCCTTACCCTACCCTCATCACTCACTACCCTTACCCCCCTCACCTCACTACCCTTACCCCAACCTCCCTTATCCCCTGTCCCCCTTCTCTTCATTCTCTGTCCTCCTCCTTCCTTCCTCTCCCTCATTCTCCTTACCCACACCCTCCCTATTCCTTTCCCTCTTTCCTTCCTCTCTTCCCTTATCGTCTTCACTTCACTTACTCCCCCACCCCTTCTCATCATTCCCTTCCTTCCTTCCATCCCCTCCAGCTCTCACTTTACCCTCCTTACCTCCACCCTCCCTCTCTAATTCCCTCCCCTCTGTCTTCACTCCCTCCCCTCTGTCTTAATTCCTTTCCATCTGTCTTCACTCCCTCCCTCCCTCCTATTTTCACTCCCTCACCGCCATCCAGAGACACTCACCCCAACCCCACCCTTCTGTCTGTCCTCACTTCCTGCGTTTCTGTCGTTACCTCCCTCGTTCTTACCCTTTCCTATTTTCTTGTCCCCCTTCCCACCCATTCCTACTATATATTTCTTGTTCTCACTCCCACCCTTTCCAATTTTCCTTTTCCCCTCCCACCTTTTTCTCTTTTCCTCTTCACCTCCGAATCTTTCCTCTTTTCCTCGTCCCCTCCCACTATTTCCTACTTTACTGTTAGTCTCCCACCCTTTCCTTTTTTCCTGCTCTCTCTCCCTCTCTCTCTCTCTCTCCCCCACCCTTCTGTCCTCACACACGCCCCTTATCCAGCCCTTGCTACAACTTTCCTGGCACCGTCCTTCCATCTCCTGTTTCTTTACCTTCTCATGCCCTGACCACTCGCTCATATATCTTGTCTGTTTACTCTTCCTAGTCTTTGTTTCTCCCGACCTCGCTATCGTTTATCATATTCCTACACCCCTTTCACTTCTCCACTATTGTATATCACTGGAACAGATACCAAGCGAGATTGTTGAATACTGGACTGTCTTGACATACATCACAAGTATTTGTTTTAATATCTATCGTCTGTAAGCATTTTTGTTTTATTTGTTATTCCACATTGCAATTTATTGTCTGATTAATATAACTATAAACAATATCAATCCTGTAGTACATTCTTCTAGTTATCTGTGGCAAACTGTTGTACCTCAATTATCACTCCACCTTTCTTTCCACCCATACCATCACCTTCAACATATCTGGTCAGGTCCCCTTCTTCCTCTCCCTCTGGCAGCCAAATGCACACTGAACTTTTCTGTCCTGGAACAAGGAGAGACTGACTACCCCAAGTGTTAACTGCATCACTGCTTGGGTCATTCATGCACCATGAATATATATACAGATTTATCGCATGATTCTATCTGTCTTACGAGCATTCTGTATATTTGTGTGTGTGTGTGTGTGTGTGTGTGTGTGTGTGTGTGTGTGTGTGTGTGTGTGTTAAGTGTACATTCTTGTCTGGACGTTTTGATATTCAACGTTTAGTATTGTGGATACTGATGTTTACTTCGTACACTGAAGACACAAAAAAAGTGCCGTACTTCACAGTTTTCTATGGTTTATACCTTATGGTTATAATGTATAATGTAGACTGGAAGTTCTGGCTCACATCTAATGACACACATCACAGTTGTTTGACCAGTACACGAGAAGGTCAGAAGTGGTTACACATGTTACGTGAATGTTTCAATAAAATATTTCTCTCAGTATCATTTATCCCTTCGGCTCTTCATATGTGTAATCCTTCTACACTGCCCTTATTCTTTTTGACACATTACAACACTGAATTTTTTTCCACATATGCATGTTTTGTTTTTTTTCATGCATAGTTATAGTTCATCAGTTAATATTTTATTTTTTATTTGCCGTTCTTTTTATTTTATTCATTTATTTACATATTTGTTTTTTATGGCTCACACTCCTTGCACTCGCCACTTGTATCTCAATATAAGCTTCTCCTCCCTCCTTCCCTTCCTCCTTCCCTTCCTCCCTCCGTCTCTCCCCCGGACTATCATGTTTCAACTTTTTTTTTCCCTTTCCGTGTTGGTTGTCTTGTAACGACCTCTATGTCTCTCTCTGGATCCCCTTCGTATTCCCATGCATTCCTTTTGTTCACTTATGTGCCTTTCCCATTTTTTTTTCTCATTTCTCACCCTCCCTCTCTGCTATCATCCAAACATTTGACTAATTTTTTTTTTTAAAGTCCCATTTCACATCTGTCTTTCCCCTTTTTCTGTCTCCTCCCATTCTCTCCCTCTTGCCTTCTTTCTCTCTCCCCTTCCCTCTCTGTTTCCCCTGTTTGCTAACTGTGTTTACTTCATTCGTTAGACTCATATTTATTCTCGCAGCTGCCTCTCACCCTGCCCTCCTCTCTCCCTCTTCTTCATGTTCTCCCCCTCTAGTGTTTTATATTTTTCTCAGTTTGTCTTCTCACTCCACACTCCGGTTCCGCACTCCTTTTTATTCAGCTGCCCTTCCTATTTTTCCTTCTAAATTTATTTCTATATATTTTTACACCATATATATGATAGCAAAAAGGTAATTTTATTTGAGCTTACATATGCATCAGTTAGTGTGAGGAAGCAAAGTGCATAGCAATATATGGCTTTGGTATGCTTAGTTAATTAAGTATGGTGGAGAGTGAGAGGTAATACAAAAGATGAAAATGTCAGCAATTCAGTATAGCCTCAATAAACCATACACACACACACACACCATCCATCAAGGACTAAAAATAATGAACTCCAGCTTATAACACGACTCTTCACAGTTTAGACACCAAAAGGACATTATTTCCAATTACACATTACATAAAATCCAGTAAGTTACCGAGATATACAATGCACCATACTCTTATAGATTTCAGATTTTTTTTATTAACACAGTTGCTATCGATGGTCTTGGTACGTGTTAGCAACATAACTTTGCTTTATTACCATAATCGTCCCGTGATCGCCCAAGGTGCAAGATGGCAGGCATAAGATATTCTATTGATTCCATATAATTATGGTGTAAATTATAAGCTGCTTGTGGTGACATTCTTCGTTCTCTCTTTCCTTCCTTCCTTGTTTCAGCCTTCCACTTTTTCATGAATTTTTCTTTCATCTTTTCTTTCCTCCCTTCCCTCATCTATATTTTCTCCTCTTCCTCTTCTGTGTCCCTCCCCACACCTCCGGGCCGTAAACCTCTCCATCTCGATATCCACAAGTCGTTTGGTGACCCTCTTGTCTTCTACCCATCCTCCCATTCTTTATATATATATATATATATATATATATATATATATATATATATATATATATGTATATATATATATATATATATATATATATATATATATATATATATATATATATATATATATATATATATATATATATATATTCGTTAATTTTATTTAGTTTTCTGGTCTAAGCTTCCATTTTCTTACCTTCTCCTTTCTATCCTTTACTTTACCTTTCTTACCCCTATTGTGTCGCACCTAACTATACCTTACAGTGCTTTTGCTAACAAATTATTTACCACTTTTTATATACCCTAACCAACCCATCCTACTAAATATATCTTACTCTTGTGTAGGTAGACATTGCGACAGGTATAGATGAGTGGTGAGGGAAACACGGGTGGAGAATATAATACTTTAATCTGACTATTCCTGAATACTCCTCCGAAGAAGCAGTAGGCGAAACTAGTCAGGGAATAAAGTATTATAATTTCCACCCGTGTTTCCCTCACCACTCACCTATACCTTACTCTGTTTACGTACTGTAGTTTAAACATTTCTCACCAAACCCTAACCTATTCTTAATTCAGTAATTACCCGAACCTACCTTATACCCTGCCTCTCATTCCTTTTGTCTCGTGTCTCTTCTTCAGTACTTCCTAGATTTTCCTCGTCTTCCTTCTCTTCCTTCTCTCCCTTCCTTGTCCTCTCTCCCTTCCCCTTCCTCTTGTTCTCCTTAGCACCTCCTCTCACCCCTACCCTTTCTCGTTACCTCTCTTATCTCACCCCTTTCAGATTATTGTTATTACCTGGTATTACATTCTCCATTTTCTTGCCCCTTGTCTTTCCTTTGCCTTTCTCATCATACTCAACCCTATATTGCCTACATTTTGTGTCTTTCGTTTCTTTTATTATTCTTTACTTTATTTTCTTTACATACATATATATGTGACTTCTTTTTCACTTCGTTTCCCATTGTCTCATCCTCCTGTACACACACACACACACACACACACACACACACACACACACACACACACACACACACACACACACACACACACACACACACACACACACACTAACTATTGCTATATAAAATTATATATGTATAATTATAATCATGTTCTTATTATGCAGATGTGCATGTTACTGTTATTAGCGAAATTTGAGCACACAAGTGCCGCTCTAATTATCATCAAACATTGCCACTAATTAAATACTGGTCACGTTTCCTTTTAATGCGTGTTGCGTTAATGGTATATCAATATATACTGTACTGTGTGGCCTTTGAAATAATATATACATTAAATGTATGGAAGAGTAGTGAAATTTTCTGTTGCTATTAAGTTATTTATGGAAAAAGTAGAATTTTCATTATGTACTCCATTCTCTGCTTGAATGTTTTTTTCTGTGTCTGGTTTCTCATATTTTTTCAGTTTACGTCCCTATCTTTCTCATTATTTATCTTTTCCTCTCAGCTCTCATCCATTCTTCCTCTTGTATTCTCACTATCTCTCCTTCTCTCCATCCCTCCCTCTTGTATTCTCACTATCTCTCCTTCCCTCTTAGCTCTTTTCCTTTCTACTTCTTACACTCACTATCTCATTTTTCCTCTTGTATTCTCACTATCTCTCCCTCCCTCCATCCCTCCCTCTTGTATTCTCACTATCTCTCCATCCCTCTTAGCTCTTTTCCTTTCTACTTCTTGCACTCTCACTATCTCTCCCTCCCTCCCTCCCCCAAGTGCCGAGTCAGCGAGCGTAGGGTTGGTGTGGGTGGTGGAGGTCGTGGCTTGGTATGCATGAGCCACTGTGCCACTGGACGCCCTTAATGCATGTGGAATTGAAGGCTATCGGCCGACCACCATTGTTTCCAAATCTCTCATGGTACGGGGAACCTTCTATATATATGGTTGACGAGGCTATGTACAGTACAGTCCTTTGATTACGTCAGGTGTGGTTAGATCAGATCAGGTTTGGCTCGGTTAGATCAGACAATAGGAAGGGTCAGATGAGGTCATGATAGGTGAGGTTTGCTGAATCTATATCAAGTCACGAACGCTAACCTAAGGCCGAGAACGTGAAGAAAAGATCCCCTGGGAGTGAGGAAGGAGTGTTGTTCGTCCCTGCAACATGACAAACTTGGGAGTATTGTGAAGAGGCGGGTTGGCAGAGGTGTCAAGGCTATATGGTGGGGTTTCCAAGATGATGGTGATGGTGACACACGGTGATTGATGGCTGGATAGACGTCTGGGTGGTGATGGTGATATTGATAGACCACTACATAGATAGAACAAACTAAGGATAGATGTATACAATCGTGGACAATAATAATCATCCCCATATGAATATTTCGTGTGCAGTAAGCGTTTGGCAGCTTTCCTCTGTTCGTTAGCTGAGAACTGTTTAATAAATAGGTTAAGTACCACTATCTAGTTTGTTGTTAACAGCTACTCACTCTTCATATGAGAACGTGAAAACATTAGACAGCAATTTGTTTGAGTTATCCATATGTGTATTGAAACTTATGTCCACGACTGTACAGTACACAGACAAGTAGAGAATAATTTATGGGTTAACTTTATCTCTCCAACTTGTATTTCAATTGTTACTACGATTTCTTCCTGTCGTCCTTCTCCCCTACGTCTTTCTACTCTCCACTTTCATTCACCCCACCCTTTTCCTCCCCTCCACACCTACCCCTCCCCCCAATTTACCCTTTCTTTTCACTCCATCCTTTTCCTCCCCTCCACACCTACCCCTCCCCCCAATTTACCCTTTCTTTTCACTCCATCCTTTTCCTCCCCTCCACACCTACCCCTCCCCCCAATTTACCTTTTCTTTTCACTCCATCCTTTTCCTCCCCTCCACACCTACCCCTCCCCCCAATTTACCCTTTCTTTTCACTCCATCCCTTTCCTCCCCTCTACACCTACCCCACCCCATTCACATTTTCTTTTCACTCCACCCTTTACTTCCCCTCCACACCTACCCCTCCCCATGCACCCTTTCTTTTCACTTCACCTTTTCCTATTCCTCCACTCCTCCCCTTCACCATTATCTTCCCCTGCTTCGTTCGATCGTACATGTATTTTTAGATCAGATAGGCTTCCAGATATATGTTCCAAAGTCAGTGCATAAATAGGGATGTAATCTTACCCACTGATTATGGTTTTGTATTTCTTCAAGCATAACCAGATTGAAAACAATATATACCTTCTTTATATTTCTGGGAGCTTCCAATCGGGTTATATCAAGTTTATTATGGTATACGGGTATCATAAAAGTGTTTAGTTGTTCCAGGCAAATAGGAATACAGATGGGAGAAATTGTTAACCTACATTATTTATATTTGCTGAACACACACACACACACACACACACACACACACACACACACACACACACACACACACACACACACACACACACACACTTTACAACTGATAATTGAAAGCACTACAGTATATAATATGTTAAACAAATTGCTGGAACCAATGCTAATATGACGTAAGTCTTTATTTCAATTAGTATGTGATATTCAAGTGTCGTAGGAAATTTTAATGTGGTCGCCTTGAGATCCTTTCTTATCCATAGTGTAAAATTAAATGTGATTTCGGGAGATAATATGAACGACTAAAATCATTAGTAATGTGGTGATAATTCCCGTGATAATGACTCCAGTTATGAAAATGTTATGATTAATTGGTAAACTTAATAAATATACTCATAACTATTAGGGTATTGAGTATACTAAAGTACAACAAGTAACTATTAAAGATCATCAGAGGTGTTGCATTTCCTTCATTGACTAATATTTTCCTCCTCATGTTATTGCACTGTTGAAATGTCTACATGTCGCAATCTAAATGTCAAGAGTACTTTTCATGTATTTCTCTCCTCCAGTAATAACTGACACATCTCCCTCTCTTCATTGCAACTGTGAGAGCCTTGCAACACCTGCAGTCGTGTCAGTTATGTTGTCCCCCTCATTGCAAATCTTTACTACAGCCACTCGAGTTTTTCTTTTTCTTTTTATCGCTCCTGTGTTCCTTCCCCTCCTTCCCCCTTGCATGTTCAACACCTTCTCCTCCCCTTAATGACCACCTATTTCTCCCTCCCCTCCCAATGTTTTATCTTTATCCCTCCCTCTCCCTTGTTCTATCTCTTCCATTTTTTTGCTTTTCATTTTCTCCATTCTCGCATTATCTCCCCCTTCCTTTCTTCCTCTCCTTTCTCCATTAATCACTTTTTTAACTGCACTATAATCACTTTTAACAGAACAATAATAGTATCCTTTAGGACATACACTTAAGGTAGCATCCACCACAAAATAAAAAATAAAAAAAATAAAAAAATAATAATAATAATCTAGAAACTCGTAACTTCCACTGAGGTTGTACTGAATAAACTATCTTATGTCTCATAGGAAAACTGCTCTTGTCGGTCCTCACTCAACCCAAATCCTGTAGTAACTTCCCTCCTCTACTGCATCCACTCTGCATCACCAGTCCTCTCCCTCCCTCACTCAGTCAGCCCCTCGCACTCGCTGTTGTTATTACGCACGGGGACGATTGCTACACGCGTCCAATTTTACGGTAATCAGGGCTGCATTGTGCCGCTGGGGCCGACCGCTGCGTCTGTTGCTCGTGATTCCGTTACACTGCATTCGTGTCCTAATAGAAATGTTTTTTTATTTAATTATTTTTTTTATTGACTGCTGTTGGTATGTTATGTTGTCAGAGCCATTGTGCTGCCCTTTTCATGATGGTTGATGTTTTGATTGTCATGTTTATGGACGTATTGTCGTGTTGTGTCAACTAGTGTCACTATGTCACATCGTGTGCCATATCACTGCTCCATGTTTCATTATTTTTCTGTGTGTGTGTGTGTGTGTGTCCACTGTATGAAATCCCGTTCTGAAAAATACAATTTCATATTCCATTTTCCGTGGCTGTTGTATGCATCATAGCAGTGACTAGTTAGTGTAGTATCACTCTTTACAATATAATAGGTTACTGTCATATTTGTAACTCCAATTTACTCTCTCATCACTGATTGCATCGTGTGTTAGTGTTTAATTGTCATCGCGTGTGCCACTTCATCATGCCATTGTCTCTTGGAACCCTTTGCCATGTGTCACTGTTCCATGGGTCAACTTGTCCTGCTTCCGTATCATGTGTCATTCCGTTATGTGTTGTCTTGTCATATGCAACGTTTGTCTGTCCAGTATTGGTGTCGTTGAATATTCGGTTTGTGTCCATACGTGTCGGCGAGGTGCGTGTCACTAGCTTAATTGTGCTGCATGTCACCTAAGTCAATAATTCGCCCTTGTTGCTTTATCGTCGTTGGGTGCATTTGATGACGCTGTCTGTCTGTCTCGTCAGGCCACCGTGAGTCAGCGAAGGAATGAGGCTCAGCTGGGATGGGGGAGAGGGTTGTGTTGAGGGCAAGTCTATTTTCTCTTATTTTCATTTTTTCACTTTTTATCATTTTTTTTATTGTTCGGGGTCATTTTTTCACTTTTTATCATTTTTTTGTTTGTTCGGGGTCTATAGTTTTGGGACTTAAGAGCGGCACTACTCTCCAATAGTAAAAAAATAACTTAATTAACTGAAATTAGTTTTAACATTTCATAGCTATATATTGTCACCTCATGTAATCCTGTCTCACCATTTGCTGTATTTCATTTTCTGTGTAATACCCAATTTTAATAACCTATGATTTTCCAAGACTATTCCGTCCCATTTCATTCTTTCTAGCATCGGTGTGTCTTTGCCATTTTAAATCATTGCAATTTTCCATTCTTCGGATATACGAAAATATAATTGTGAGAATGTATTTGACATTCTCACAATTATCTATTCGTATATCCATCTCCCTCATTAATTTTTCAACACACTTTCCACCTTTATGCTTTTTCTCTCCTCTTTCCTTCCTCTTTTTCTCTTTCCACTCAATATATCCCTCTCCCTCAAGTATTGTTTGTCATCCTCTCCACACGTAGCCTTCAATCCTCTCCTCTCACACTCACTCTCTCTTATACCTCATTCTTTTCATCTCTGCATCCCTCTCACTTCCCCTCACCCTCATTTTACCTTCTTCTCGTCTCACCCTTCATTCACTTTCATTCCCTGCACCTTTCCTGTCTTTTCTCGTCTCTTCCGATTACCCCCATTTTTTATTTTTCGTCTTTTCTCTCCTTCGGTCATTTACCCTAAATATATTCGTCTGTATTCTCTGTTTGTAACTTTCTTATTTCCTCTTTCCTCATTTTATCCCTAACACACATCTTTCCTCATCATTCTTTACTATCGCCCCTCTTTCCTTTCTCACCCGTCCCGTCTTCCCTCTCTTATCTCTCTCTCTCTCTCTTCCTTCTCTTCTTGCCTTCTTCTCCTCTCTTATCTCACTCCTCTCCCTCCCTCCCTTCCTGGCCTCCTCCTCTCCTCTCCTCTCCTCTCTTAACTTTCCTGCTCTCAGACTTCCCTATCCTTCTCTCATCTCCCCAATTCTTTTCTTTCCCCTCGTAACTCTCCGCTTCCCTTCTAACTTCCTTTCCTCGTCTGGGTTCTTGGGCGTTTCTCTCTGTGCCTCGCTGAGATTCCCCTTCTTTATCTTTATGCTCCCTCCTTCCTTCCTTCCTTCCTTCCTTTCGTCCTCATTCTTTTTCTTCTTCGTTGTCGTCTTGTTTTTTCCTGTAATTTGCTGTATAGATTATCCCTTTCCATTTCTTACACATTATGCCTTGATGTTGAAAATTGTGTATATATTACTGTGCTCCTCCAATCTTACACATCTATATATACAGTTTTATTATATTACTCTGCTGCTTTTCATTTCTTTCTTTTCCTTATGAGTACAGAGAGCTATCATAAACTTTCCTCCAGGGACCTCACTCTTTCTTGCTTCCCTCATCTGATCCTTTAGCCTTCCTTCCTTCATTGTTTGTCTTTTCCTTTCTTCATGATTTCTCTTCGTCGGACCTTGATATCTTTCCAACAATTTTGTCTCTCCTTTCCTAGTCCTTCCATTTCCTCCCTTTGAATGATTGTGCACAAATCGGGTTTGTATTTCCTTTCATAATTTCATCGATTGTAACAAATATTATTGCTAATTAATTGTTTACCTATTTTTTTTTCACTCCCTCCTTTCCATATTTATCTGTCTTCTCTCTATCAGACGGTTGCTTCTTCCTCTTTTTTTCTGTCCTCTTCCTTTCTCCCCTTACCGTTTCCCTGCTTCCTTCCCCTCCAATTACTTCCCCTTACACCTCGCTATCATACAATTCCCCCATCCTGTCTTCCCCGGCTGTATATCCAAAAAAAATGAAGACAAAGGTGGATCGGAAGTGAAGAGAGTGAGCATCTCCCCCTGACCAACATAAACTCAGGTTATGACCACAGCAAGGCCAGCCACGAGATATCTAAGGCTTTTTTTTGTTACCCACGACTATGAATGAGTCTTTTCATGCCTGTTCATAATAATAATAATAATTATTATTATTATTATTAATAATAATAATAATTATTATTATTTTTATTATTATTATTTTTTTTTTTTTTTCATATTAATGAAGCCAATGTTTCAGTTCCATGCCCAAAGAAATTATTAAATTCGGCAAATAAGAAACTTATAACGATGTTGGGTATGCCAATTAAAGAAGGGTTGACTTTTTACGGTTCTTCGTAGAAATAATAATGAAAATACTAACCCACTCAACGCATAAGTATCTCGATCCCTTGTAGTACATAAATGGAGAAAAATGGCAATGCAAATGGTTGAGAGTATTTTCCGAATACATAAAATCCATATACCAGTACATTTTTCATTTAGTCAGGCTCAAATAGAATCCCAAGAAAGATCACAAGCATAAAAAAAAAAAAAAATTATATATATATTATATACTCATGAATGTGTAGTATTGTGTCGGTGCTGAAAAATGATGCTGGATAATGTTTTTTTTCTGTGGTGTTTGTGGAGGGCCTTGTGATGGATCGTGTTTGGCCATTATATGAGTTGGTGGGTTCCTGGTTGGCCTGTCTGTCTGCCTGCCTGCCTGTCTCGCTCAATACCCTGTGACCTGACCTGACCTGACCTGACCTGGGAAATGCTTGTTGGCCATCCCTTTATAACTATCTTGCTTCATTTCTGCTTCAATTGGTGATTATTTATAGTTAAGTTCCCCTTGTATATTAATTGACCTTATGATATTAAAGATACAATTATGTAGGCATGTATTTATATTATTTCCCTTTCCTTCTCTCCTATTTCAATTTTTGTACTATTTTTCGTATACGTCATTATTTTAGTACTGTATATATGTATAGTTTCGTAAGTCGTTTAAGGTGACTGTCTCCTTTAAACCTCCAGACCGAATCCCACCTCAAAACAAAACAAAAACTAGACTTAAACTGAACTAACCATATCCATCCACACTTGAATCAACCCATGCTCCCCCAAACCTATCCTAAACTAACCTTCCCTTTAAGCGGCCTATCGAGCTGAGCGGATACGCAAATGGACTTTCAGGCGCTTCTCCCATACATACATACATACATACATACAAAGCCGGGATTCAAATTCTCCATGTGTGCACGATTTTGAAGGTTGATCAGCGCACGTTTCTCAGGCCTTTCTCCCATACATACTAAATATATACACATAAGGCCGGGGTTCATATTCTCCATGTGTGCACGAGTTAAAGCCTAAGCAGCGCACGTTTCTCATTTCTTTCTCCCATACATACAAACATACATACATAATTTTATAAAGCCGGGATTGATATTCTCCATGTGTGCACGATATGAGGTCTACGCTGCACACGTTTCCCTTCCCACGGGATGATTGTGTTCACTTTATATTTCATTCTCCTGTGATCATACCTACATTACAGTCGTGTTCAAAAATTCCGTCGCCTCTGGTATGGTTGATAAAGGATGAAAATATTGTTGTCTGATTATACCTATTTTCCAGTCGTGGCCTAGAATACTGTCGCCTCTGCATGGTATAGTTGATGACCTTTGCAAATAATGTTGTGGTGATTGAGATGCCACTGTTCCTTCTAGCCTCTTTTTGCATTGATGACATCAAAGACGAAAGTAACACGCATGTCTCATTCACGACACCATTATTCTCGAAGTTAGCGAAAATATCAGAGAGACGACAGAACTTTACACCACGACTGTACACATGCCACCCAGACATGACAACCCTTTCTTTATCTAGTCAAGGAATTTCTGAGACAATCTTTTATTATGCACTGAAGGACTAGGACAAATTTTCTCACTGATGTAGAATTAAGGGGATAGTATATATATTATACCTTTGGTACATTGGGGCTCCTTGATTCCTCCAAACCATGCCAGGAAACAAAAGGACCAGATTAACAAAAGTGATGATCTCCTGTTGCCTGGAATAGTTTGGAGGAATACTTTTGCTCCTGATTTACCAACACTGTACTATCCCCTTCCTTAAACCACAACTTTCATTTTATACGAGGGCAAGTGGTGGATTGGGTGTATAGGTGTGCCTGTGATTGAGTTGGAAGGATATTGTTTGAGTGTGTAAATGTTTGTACGGTACTTCTTCACCATATTACAAATGACAAACTCTCGCCTTATATTCTAGTACCTCGTTGCAGCCGAAAGTAATAATTTACATGCATTGGTGTTTATATAATCATTTCGAAAGTCTGATCGTCTGGAAATTAAACTCAGAATCCAAGTTTTAAGCTCGTTAAACATAAGATATATAGGTAATCTAATTAAATCTAACATAGCCTAAGCTTATGAAACATATTCATATTAAACGAAACGTAACGTAACTTCATTTTATCGTACGGATCCTAATTTAACCTAACCTGGGGCAACGTAATGTACACTTTTAAAGACTATCCTAAACTAACACAAGATCTCCTGGAAAAACTGGATCTGAAATCAACCATACTTGGAAGAATGAGTTGCCTATTCCAGCCTGAACAGCTTAACCTGAAGCGACACCATAAGTCTGAGCGGTAATGCCCCCCTCCTCCTCCTCCTCCTCCTTTACCTCCCCCTCCTCCTCCCCCTCCTCCTCCTCTTCCTCCTCCTCCTCCCCCTCCTCCTCCTCCTCCTCCTCCTCCTCCTCCTCCTCTTCACAGCCAGAACCATCAATTAACTGCAACACACCCATTCAGGTATTATGAAAAGCGGCTTAAAGCGGGTCACAGTATGGATGGCTGTTGATTTTGTACTTAGCTAGAGAGAGAGAGAGAGAGAGAGAGAGAGAGAGAGAGAGAGAGAGAGAGAGAGAGAGAGAGAGAGAGAGAGAGAGAGAGAGAGAGAGAGAGATAAATGGGTGAATGATTGAGTGAGAAAGATAAGGTAGTATAGGGGTTAGAGTAAAGGGTGACTAGAATATGAAAGATAGGAGGAAGAGAGACTAGAGAAAGGAGAGACCACCAACTCAACCACCATCACTACTGTTCATACCACCACCAACATTACAAGCAGTCCCACATCATTATTATTTCTACCACCACAACAATCACCACTACCACCACCACCACTGCCACCAACACCACTACTACAATTACCACTACCACCACCACAATCACCACTACCACCACCACTGCCACCAATACCACCACCACCATCACCACTACCACCACCTCAACCTCAACCACCACTGCCACTACCACCACTACTACAATCACAACTATCACCACCACCACTACAACCTTTACAATCACTAATACCACTCTTACAACCATTGCTAACAACACACTCCATAATATACTCCAACACACACGTACACATATCATCCCTGTTTCCCTCCCTATCCCTACCATCTACCATCATCATCCCCGTCTGGTCTGGTCTGGTCTGGTAGGAACTCATTACGGTCGTCTGACGCTACCCTGATTAATAACATCTTGCCTCTATTAATTATCCCGGGTAATTATAAGGGAGCGAGAATCTGCAGGGAGAAGCCGTAATGACCTGAGACGGTGAGCCAGAACTTCTAAGTGTATCAAGGATTATAAAGGAAAAAGAAGGTAGGAAGTTGGCTATTCATGTGTTTCTCTTCATTCATCTGACCCTGCAGTACTGAGTCGAGATGAAGGTCTGTTGTGCTATTTTAAGAAGAGTTCAACCGAAAGCTGTAAATGTGCAAGGTAATGAATGAAACAGATCCCATCCTAAATTAACTATAAATACAATTAATAATTTATTCGACTTTCATATAGCTTAGAGAAAGGAAACAAGATGAAAGTCAGAAACAGTGAAAGTTGAAAATAATTATTACTCATTTTTTCGTGAAGTGAAACACCGATGCTTACATCATGTGTTGTGCCATAAAATACGATATCAACGCAGTATATTCATTCAATAAGGTAGAACTTATGTCTCTGGTTTATTTATTACATGCTAGTTTTGATGGCAGAAACGAATTTACTAATGATATATGCATGATGGCTGTCTTAATAATGAACTGATTCATAACTATTTGATATTGTAATGTAAAATCTCTCTATCTATATCATTGCTCTCTCCACTCTTGTATTCTGAAAACTTGGTGTAACGTTTGAGAATACGACACACATACAATTCCGACGACTACGTATATACGGTACCACAGATGTAGACGATATACGGGTCCATCAGTGTTGCCATAACATTATTATTTGTTGACAGGAAGAACTGAACCCACTCCAGTATTTGTATCCCTTTTCTGTAATGTAAAGGACACTATTGGGTTTGTTGTGTTGTCAGGTGTTATGTAAATTGACCGACTTTATTTTCTCTTTACTTTATGGGGAATGATGACAGCGAGAATCACCATTTTGTGTTTATTTAATGGATGGATTTTGGGAGTGGGAGTGAAGGTGGAATCCGATTTCCATATTGGATGTGTTTACCATATACTCACGTTCTTTTTTTTTTTTTTTTTTCTCTCTGGTTCTTTCTCATATAGGCCTAACTGTTTTCATTTCCCTAACCCCTTCCTATCGGTACGTTCTTGTAGACATTTTCCCGTTTTATGTATTTCATGTTTATATTATATTTCCCTGTTTTATCCTCTTGTTTGTCATATTGTTTCACTTGTTATTCTTATACACATTTTCTTTACCAGGCATGTATTAATTATCGTTATTTATGAACCGTAAGGTACCGCTAAGGTTTACTTCACCCACCAGCCTTATTAAAGTGTTGGTAATCACAAACAACAACAACAACAACAACAACAACAACTCTCACTCTCCCTCCTCCTATTCCTCCTCCTCCTCCTAAGTGTCTCAAACAAAAATAAGAAAAAATGAAGTCACGCATTAAAGTCAGGAAAAAATAAACAAGAAACAGCCCATCGATATTCCTTTACAAAAACATGCTCATCCTGGTCTGTAATCTTATATTTAATTTTAATATTATTTTCCATATTTATTTTTTTTTCAACGGAAGACAAGAGGCCGCCCCTTCACCGCCTCTTTCAGCCACATAAGCCTCCGAGAGTGATTAAATAGGGGTAAATAGGCTGGTCTTTAAGTGAGGGGCTGAAGACTGTTTGATCTGGTTCCGCCCTTCCATCTTGAGTGGTAATTAGTGAGTGAGGCATTGTGGGACTCAGGTGCAACGAGGAGGAGAGGTGACATGGACGGTGGAGGGTGTGGTGGTGGAGGAGGAGATGCAGGCAATAATTATGGGGGAAGAAGTGAGGGAAAATAAGGATTGATGGAAGCACAATGGGGTGAGAAATATTCGGAGAGTGGGAGGGACATGCATGGAAGTGGGTAGTTAAGAGAGGGGAAAAGAAAGAGGTGAAGGAAGGAGGGGGAAGGGGAGAGGAATAGGTAGGAGAGAGAAAGAGTGATCTACGGAAGAGGTTAGGTTGATTGAAGAGGAGGGTCATAAGAGCACGAAACTGTGAGATATACACAGGAAGATGATGGGGCGAAACCGGAGAGAGTATAATGGAAGTGAAGTAGGAGAGAATTGAAAATGAGACAAAAAATGTGAAGAGAGTTGAACAAGAAAAGGACAAACAAATTGGCAGGGGTTAATGAAAATGAATTAGGAGCGGTAGAGTATGAACGAGGAACAGTGAAGCCAGGAGAGAGAGAGTAGAAGAGGCAGGGAGGAAACAGGGGAAGCAGGCAGGGAAGGGAAAGAAGAAGCAAGATGGACAGAGTGGGATTAGAGTGACACGAAAAGATGGGAACTGTGGCTGACACGAAGAAGGAAAATTGAGAACGAGTGAAAACCTGGGAGAGTTAATTATTATAGAGGACTAGATCTCGGTAACCACAGAACCGATTATTTAATATTCTCAAGACTTGGTTATGAACTTCTAAAAAAAAAAATAATGATAAATTTGTGACTGTTAAAGTACCGGCGGGTTTGTGTGTGTGTGTGTGTGTGTGTGTGTGCGTGTGTGTGTGTGTGTTTGAAGGTATATAGGAGTATAGTGGGCCGGTGTATAGCGTCTTGGGCCACACAGCTGGAGGGGACGTAGACAAATCACACGATGGTGCCACGTGTAGAGAGAGGCAACGCCCCCTTGGTTACCCTCCTCCTCCTCCTCCTCCTTGTTCAACCCCTCCATTCCACCTTCTCTGTATTCCCTTCCATCTTCTCCCTCGATTCCCTTCCACCTTCTCACTCTATTCCCTTCCACCCTCTCCGTCTATTCCCTTCCACCTTCTCACTCTATTCCCTTCCACCTTCTCACTCTATTCCCTTCCACCTTCTCACTCTATTCCCTTCCTCCTCCTCACTCTATTCCCTTCCTCCTCCTCCTCTCTATATTCTTCCACCCTCTCCCTCTCACCTGCTCTCTCTATTCCCTCTTTATTCCAGTTTCATTACTTTTTTCGTTTACATCTCTCTATTTGTTTCTCTTATGTTTACGTTTATCTGATGAACATTACCCTATTTACCTGGTCCTTTTATTCCTTCCAGAAGTAATAAAGCTCCTTCTTTAATTTTCCGTAATAAATTCTCTTCCCCACGACATTGATTAGTACGTCTTTTTATTATTAATATTTTTTGCTCATGTTTTTCCACTCCTCGTTCCCATACCTTCCTAACCATACCTTCTTTTTTCATGTTCCTCACACTTCTCTTGTTTTTTGTTCATCCACAGTTAGTATTTTCCCTTCTCGTCTTCTCCCACTTTATTCCTTTCAGATTTTCTCCTCCTCCTCCTTTCCGTCCTCATACCTTTTATCTTATTCTTCCTCTACCTTCCCCTCAACCCCATTTTCGTTTTCTCACCTATTTTCTGTTCCATTTTCCTCAACCACGTATCTATTTTTTTTTTACTCTCTCTCTCGTCTTCTTTCATCCTCTTATCCTCCATCTCTCCTCCTCCTCCTCCTCCTCTTGTCACCTCCTCTCCCTACCCTTCATATCTTCCATAAATACTGATAATAAGTTTGGCCTCACTGTATGTGTGTGTGTGTGTGTGTGTGTGTGTGTGTGTGTGTGTGTGTGTGGAGCAGAAGAGAGGAGAAGTGGGGGTAAGAGCCTGATAGAAGTATGTTTGTAAGCGTTGGAAAGGAATGAAGGTTGGAGTAAAGAAGGGGAGGAGAGGAAAGGGGGGGGGGGACGTTTGGGAGAGAATGGTGTGCAGTTGAGCGTAAAGGAGAAAAGGCTTTGGGGAGAGTGCTGGCATAGGAAGGTGTTGTATGTATAGGATGGGTTTGTAGATGGATGTGTGTACGTCTGAAAGTGTGTATAGGCTATGCGTTCTTGCACATTTGTATGTTTTTTTTTCTAGCTCTGGGGACTGCTGAAGTGAGTAACATTTGTGAGAATTTATAATGAGAAGGATACGATCTGAGTATAAAAAAATATTACAACTGATATTTAAATTGAGATTATTTATGTTTTATTTTATGTGAGAACTTTTATAACACGTCAGCAAACAGTCATTCCAACACTCACATACTGTACCCTACAAATAACATATCCCCTTCCTGAAACAAACTCACCATCCAATATAAGTGTTGGATTTATCAGTTGTTGTTCTTCCCTTGTATTGGTGAAATTTCGTCTATCGGAGTGTAGAACTGCTATCGTGTGAATGTATATTTTTTTTCTTGCCAGTCAGGTCCTCGCGATCTCTTATGTATGTAACACCCCTCTTTCCCTCGCTATCTCCCCATGTCTCTTCCACGCTTTCTCCCCCTCCCCCCTCTTCACTACCCCCTCTTCACTACCCCCCCTCCTCTCTTCACTACCCCCCTCTCTCTTCACTACCCCTCCTCTCTCTTCACTACCCCTCCTCTCTCTTCACTACCCCCCCTCTCTCTTCAGTACCCCCACCCCCTCTCTTCACTACCCCCCCCTCCTCTCTCTTTCTCTCTCTTCCTGATTCTTCTCTCCAGGGTGCGAGGTAGAAAACAGCTCATTATGTGCCGACACCAGTAAACAAGACAGTTCGCCAGGCCTTTCATCCCGGCAGTCCCCGGAGACCTCGCCACACAGCCCTGCTTTCATCTCAGTTTGGGCTGCATCTGGTCGGGAAAGAGTCTGGGGAGGTTAGGGTATTTGTGTGTGTAAGGGGAGGGGGGGAGGGGGGTAAGAGTCGCAGGTGTTTAGAGGTGATATCGGGGTTAGGGTATTTGTGTGTGGGGGGGGGGGGTAATAGTCGCAGGTGTTTAGGGGTGATATCGGGGTTAGGGTATTTGTGTGTGTGTGTGTGTGTATGGAAGGGGAGGGGGGGAGGGAGTATCGCAGCTGTAATGAGGTGATATCGGGGTTAGGGTGTGTGTGTGTGTGTGTGTGTTTATGTATATATATATATATATATATATATAATGAAGGGGGAGGGGGAAGTATCACAGTTGTAACGGGGTGATATCGGGCGTAGTTTGGGACATAGACTGGGATAGGGCTGTGAAGTCAGTATGGGCTTGGGAGAGGAAGGTGTGGGATGGGGAAGCTTGAGTGAAGTAATCAGGAAAGATATGGAAAGGGAAATTCGGGGCTGGTCGAGGGTAACCCAGCCCATAGTATGTAGGAAGTAAGGGGTTATGTCATGTTGGGGACGAAGAAAAAGGAGGATTAATATGTTTCATTAGTTTAGTTGCATGTGGAAGCTTTATAACAACAGTTGTTCGTTTGTGTGTCAGTTGGTTCTTGAAAGAAAACTTACTAAGGTGTTGGATTTGGTGAAGGTCAGTGGGTTTATAGTCATTAATATATTACATTGCGTGTACGAAGTGCGGCGGAGAATAAATATATATATTTATAATATTAGTTTTAGTACCTTGTTGATAATACTTAAGTGATAGAAGTCCACCAACTTTTAACCAGAGAGAGGGATTTTACACGAAGCGGTGTAGACGACACTCGAAGAATTATTATGACATCTCTACGGCCTAGCTCGATCACTTTCATCTATTAAGCTATTCCTCCTGTCATGAACAGTACCTCGGTCGAAGCTTATTGCCCTTTTTTTGTCTATTTATTAATCTATATTATGAAAGATTAAGCAGATGTCTTGCAGAGAGACTGATATCGGATGTGCACACATTCCTCCCTTAACATCCATGTACCCCTTCTAATAATTCCCCTCCTCCCTTCCTCCACCCCAGCACACTATATATATATATATATATATTCATCACCAACCTCTGAGTCATTTATTCTACTTTCCCAACCATTATACACAAAAGTGCCTCTTTTCACTCTTTGTTTTTAACACAGCCGAGTCTTCTCTTTTGCTAGGCCTTATGTTATGGCTCAGCACTGGGGCGATCTCCTTCTTCTAGTGTTCCCGTTTTTATAGAGGCTTTCTCTCATGCTCCCTCTCCCTTCAGTGCCCTTTGTGTCCCGCTGTCCAAGTACTCCCCTTCCCCCCCCCCCCCTTCCCTACGTTTATAAGGGGCACCAGACACCATTAAGTAAGCTGGGAGTTTCTTTACCACTTCAGTATTGTAGGGCAGAGTCATTCCTCTTCCATTTTGTCTTTTTTTGTTGGTAATAGTCTACAACTCTTGTTTTCTTGCACTGTTTTTCTCCCTATGTGTGTTGAACTGAATGATTGTTATTGCTGCTTACTGTTCTTGTCTTTCCCCGCATTGAATCTTCTTCTTATCCTAACTTGGCATCATTTATTTGCCTCCTAACGTGTTTCTGTGTAAGTCATTGTTCCAGTCGAAGATGAGTATTTTTTCCTTTCTAACTTGGTGTCTTTTTCCTGATTACTCTGCCCTCTAAAATTGATCTTTCTTCTCTTTATATCCTGTTATTTCTTCATCTTCAATTTTGGTCTTTTTCTGCCTGGGATATTCTTTTAGATTTCACTTCATCTCGATTGTTCATTTTAATCACGGGTGTATCGATTCCCTTCTCTTTTCTTTGTTGTTCATCTCACCAGCAACGTTTCTCATCACCTTTATACCATTCCTCCTCCACAACCCCACATCTGTCTCGCTGTTCCTTCCATACGCTTGGTTTTACTTCGCTCCTCTGCTCAATCCCGCTTTTCTGCATGAGCCTCCTCCATTTACTCTCTCTCTCTCTCTCTCTCTCTCTCTCTCTCTCTCTCTCTCTCTCTCTCTCTCTCTCTCCAATTTTCATCTTCTCACAGTAATTTTCTCCCATTCTCTCGTTCGCCAACTTTCCCAATGCTACTTTTTTCTATACACCTCTCGCTCAGACACTCCCCCATCCCCTCACCTATAGATGCTCTCCCTTCCCCTCTCCTTTTAATACTCCCTTTCCCTCACCCTCCAACAAATCAAGCTTTCCCTCAAATACTCTCCCCTTTCTTCTCCCTGCACCCAGTCACTCTTCCTTTCCTCTCACACCACACTCAGTCCTCCTCCCTCTCTTCTCTCCACACCTCCCTTCCCCTCCCCTCCACTTCCCACCCCTTCCCCTCCCCTCCACTTCCCACCCCTTCCCCTCCCCTCCACTTCCCACCCCTTCCCCTCCCCACCTCGCTTCTCCCTCCCCTCCCCACTTCTCTTCCCCCTCTCCTTCCCACCTCTCTTCCCCCTCCCTCCCCTCCCCACTTCTCTTCCCCCTCCCCTCCCCTCCCCACTTCTCTTCCCCGTCCCCTCCCCACCTCTCTTCCCCCTCCCCTCCCCACCCCATTCCCCTCCCCTCACCACTTCCCCTCCCCTCACCACTTCCCTTCCCCTCACCACATATCTTCCCCGTCCCCTCCCCACACCACTTCCCTTCCCCTCACCACCTCTCGTCCCCCTTCCCCTCACCACCTCTCTTCTCCCTCCCCTCCCCCTCCCCTCCCAGCTGCCTCTCCTTCCAGCCTGGGGACAATCCTTCCTACTTGCACCCTCCATTACTCCTCCACTCCAGCAGAAGGCCAGGAGCTCTACCACAAGCCCAGCCACCCCGCCCAGACACACTGTGAGTTCTCTAGACGACACCCTGACGACCCTTACTTTGCCACCCAAGGACTCGATGCTGAGAGGGAAGGGAAGGGAAGGAGTTGGGGGGTGGGGGTAAATGGGTTGAGAGAGAGAGAGAGAGAGAGAGAGACAGACAGACAGACAGACAGACAGACAGAGAGGAAAGAAGCATAAAGAATAAAAGATAAAGAAGTTGGAAACGATACACAAGCCAGAATCAGCAATACAAAGATTCAGTAAAGGAGAAAGAGAAAGAAGAGGAGGAGGAGGAGGAGGAGGAGGAGGAAAAGGATGCAGTATAAGAGAGAGGGCGGACCACCAGTGAATGTTTGCACGGTGGTGGTGGTGGGGGGTAGGGGGGAGGAGAGAGATATGTAAATACGGCGTCATTAAATTAGGATTTTACTGAGCGGTGAGAGACTCGAGGGAAATTCTTTATGTGGTGTTGTCTGGCCGCTCAGGAAGGTGTGGGAAGCTGATGATGAAGAAGGTGAATGAATGGAGGATGCAGTGGGGCGAAGAAAAATATGAAAGAAGAGATAGAAAAAGAAAAATTTGGAATGATAGTAGTTTTGGGGAACGTGAAAGAAAATGTGAGAGACGAGAAGATAGAAAATGGAATAGGAAAGATAGTAATTTGGGGGAACGTGAAGGAACATTTGAAAGAGGAGGAAGAGATAAATATAGAAAGGGAAAGTAGTTTAGATGGAATAGAAAGACAAGGAAAAGAAGTGAACGGAGAAGGAAGATGTGAGGGAGGAGGATGTTAAGTAGAAGAAATTATGCAGAGTAGGCTAAGAGAAAAGAAGAGAGATAAGGAGGAGGAGGAGGAGGTGGAGGAGGTATAATAAACTAGAGAGAGGGAAAAAGACTTCTGCAATTCAGCGTAAAAGAAAATGAATGCCATTGAAATATTTAGAATAGACTTTCATTTTTACGGAATTGGCGTTTCTATCCTTTTCAAACCACTAAAGTCTAAACCATTGATACTGAAAAGCCTCAAGAGGTACTACGGTAATATGTTAGACAGGTATTCACTCTTTGTTTATTAATTATTTGTAGTGTAACTGGTTTGTGTTAATTTTTCATGTTTTCATAGTTACAGTGATGATAAGTCAGAGAGAATAATGTGTGTACAGTACGAATAATAAATGAGGATAATGTGTATGAGGCAAACTGTAGTTGTCATTTACGTTTTAATAACATATGATAAAAGAAATGTTTCTAATATATTGCACTATTGATTTTCAGTTTGTGGGAATTTTTAATGAGCTCATGTAATTGTACTGAAAAACATTATATACGTGTTTCGAATGTTAGAGGAAGAGAGAGGATGAAGAATACGGAAGACAGCAGTAGAGAGGAGAATAGAGAATACAGTGAAAGTAAGAAAACGGAAAACACACGGAGAAAGAAAACGATGACGAGAGTAAAGGAAGGAATGGAAGTGAATAGTGATGGGAAGAAGTGGGAAAAAAGGCGAATTTGGAAATAAGTAAAGTGAAATCAAGGGAAAATAATATGAGCCCAAATGATTGATGTATTCTGGCGACCTCTTCTAGCTTTGGTTTGGTGAGGTGATGAAAGTGGCAGTGTGGGGAAAAGGGAACTCCACGTTGGTAAATAAGGGAGAGAATGGGAAAGAGGGGGGGGAGGGCAGGGAGAGGGAAGAGACAGACGGTGGTGTCAAATTAGCAGGGAGGATGTGAAGGAAGACTAAAAAGATAAATACAAATAAATAAATAAAAGACACTCACACTCTCTCTCTCTCTGGTGGTCACAGCATATCCTCCACCAAAGTAATAGGTGTCTTAAAGCAGCCACACTGCGAGCCGCCTAAGGCAAAGGCTCGCTCCAGCAATCCCCCCCTTTTACTTATAGGGGTGCTGCTGGTAAAACAAACAACAACTCTCTCTCTCTCTCTCTCTCTCTCTCTCTCTCTCTCTCTCTCTCTCTCTCTCTCTCTCTTACCTTCAAAAACCATCAGGTGTACTTCCTCACTTCCAGTTCTCCTTGTACCCTTCCTATCCAATAAAAACTTCCCTTTGCGTCCGTTTTTCTGCCTCTTTGCTTATCCTCTGACGGGTTTTTCTACACAGTGTCACCCCAATGCCGCCTTGCTATGTTTTACTGACGTGAGGTGTGTCATAGGGGGCCTGAGGAAACGGAAGGGGGAATGGAGGGTGGAAGGCAGGAGTGGGAGATGTAGGGAGGAGGATATCAGGAGGGATGGCAGGGTGTGGCAAGGTGAGGTATAGATTTGAACTAATAAAAAGTAGCGGTAAAGTTGTTAAAAGAAGAAGGAAACATGCAACAATAGTTCGGAGGGAAGGTAAAGTATGACAGAAGAGAAAATTGGTGACCCAAGTTTATATGGAGGTGGAAATCATGACAGGTAGAAGGATGTCGTGGAAAGGAGAAGGCAGTGTGCTAGGTGAAGTGGAGGAGAGAAATGTGGTAAGGGAGGGGAAGAGAGTGGCCGTCCGGGTGCTAGGGAGGGGAGGTAGGTGAAGTGGAGGAGAGAAACGTGCTAGGAGAAGGGGAGGGAGGGGAAAAGGAGGGTTCGTCTGGCCTCACTCTGGGGAGAATCTCGGTAATTGAATCAGCTGCACCCAACACCCTCACCTCACACATTGTTTACCTCGCCCTCATTCCCACCATTCTCTTCTTCGCCCTATCTTGAAATTTGACCATTCTTCCACCACACACGTTTTGTCATTATACTTTGGTCATCGTCACGTTCACTCACTTCATCATCACAATTCTCTCTCTCTCTCTCTCTCTCTCTCTCTCTCTCTCTCTCTCTCTCGACCGTGAGTAGCTCCCCCTTCCAATGTTAATGAATCATGAGCGTTAATTACCCTCAGGTGGCAAGTGTAAACAGGTCATTTAGCACCCAACATCCCCGACCTCTCCTCACCTGTGTTTCCAGACCTTGTGAACATGAGTTGATATGAGGAGGGAGGAGGAGGGAAGAGTAGTTGTGATATACGAGGTGTAATTAATAATCTGTGTTATAAGTGGTGGTGGTAGTAGTGGTGGTGGTAGTAGGTGAATGGTGAGGGTTGTGTTGTGTCCAGGAGGCAGTGATGGGAAACGGGTGGATGGGATTGCTGTCTTAGAGTTTGTTTTACCGTACACGATATGATCAAATACACACACGCACACACACACACACACACACACTCTCACACACACACATACACACACTCTCTCTCTCTCTCTCTCTCTCTCTCTCTCTCTCTCTCTCTCTCTCTCTCTCTCTCTCTCTCTCTCTCTCTCTCTCTCTCTCTCTCTCTCTCTCTCTCTCTCTCTCTCTCTCTCTCTCTCTCTCTCTCTCTCTCTCTCTCTCTCTCTCTCTCTCTCTCTCTCTCTCTGTACGGCTCAGGCCGGAGGGATTGGAGGGTGGGGAGAGAGCCTTCTACTTTGCTATCCTTACCTACGACTATCACTGGGGAGTAATTCATTCTCTACCAGTAACCTTCTAATCAGGTCACCTCGTTTGGACCGTAAGGTCTGTTGTGCTCTGTGTTTCTATGTAACTCTATGTAACTCTCTCTCTCTCTCTCTCTCTCTCTCTCTCTCTCTCTCTCTCTCTCTCTCTCTCTCTCTCCTACTCGTACTAATTACTTTCATCTCTCTCCTCTGTTGTCACATTCCACTCATTCCCAGTACCTTCATCCCCTCTTATTTGGTCATATAATTATTGTTGTGCCACCATTACCTAACCTAGCAGTCGTTTATCGGTATCTTTCAATTATTAGGTCATTCATTAATTCGTATTCTCTCTGGTATTCCATTTCATTTGCATTACACTCTAAATCTTCAGTTCCTTATATTTCATCCTATCATTTGTATCCATTATCTTCCCTTTCGTTCTTGCAATGGTCTCACTCCCTTTTTCCCTGCATTAAATCCTTTTCTCATCTCTTTTCTAAGCCTTTTCT
>JAWQEG010000978.1:37500-59199 GCA_033782935.1 Petrolisthes cinctipes
TTTGTTGATTTTCCATACAACCCGAGGAGGGGGATGGAGGAGGGTATGGGTGGGGAATGGGATGGTGGAGGGTATTGGTGGGGAAGGGGATGGTGGAGGGTATGGGTGGAGAGGGGTATGGTTGGTGGAGGGTATGATGGAGGAGGGTATGGGTCAGGAGGGGGATGGAAAAGGGTATGGGTGAGGAGGGGGATGGTGGAGGGTATGGGTGAGGAGGGGGATGCATAAGAGGGTTTGGGTAGGGAAAGGTAGATGGGACATGACTCGGGGGGTGTTGGATTTCAGTTGAGGGGGACACGGCTGAGGGGGGGTGGGGTGCAATGGTAGGGAAAACCTGGTGGCTGGGAGGGACAACAGGCTGGGATGGACAACAGGCTGGGAGAGACAACAGGCTGGGAGAGACAACAGGCTGGGAGAGACAACAGACTGGGAGGGACAACAGGCTGGGAGGGACAACAGACTGGGAGGGACAACAGGCTGGGAGGGACAACAGGCTGGGAGGGACAACAGGCTGGGAGGGACAACAGGCTGGGAGGGACAACAGACTGGGAGGGACAACAGGCTGGGAGAGACAACAGACTGGGAGGGACAACAGGCTGGGAGGGACAACAGGCTGGGAGGGACAACAGACTGGGAGGGACAACAGGCTGGGAGAGACAACAGGCTGGGAGGGACAACAGGCTGGGAAGGACAACAGACTGGGAAGAAAAGTTCGTACAAATAAAATAATTGGAACTCCATATTTTTCGCGGATTTATTTGTTTAAATAAACTCATCTTAATTTCAAAATAGGAATATTAGGGAGTGGGAAATTCAGCATATTATAATTACTGAGGGCGGCCATATCTCGTGCGACAGGTGGTGGTGGTGGTGGTGGTGGTGGTTGTGATGATAGTGGTATTGTAGATGTAGTGAGGCTGATGGTAGTGGTGAAGCTGGTGGTGGTGGTGGTGGTGGTGGTGTGGAGAGGCTGGTGGTGGTGTGATGAGGCAAGTGGTGTAGTGAGGATGGAGTTGATGGTGGTGTGGTATGAATGGTGGTATAGTGAGGCTGGTGGTGGTGGTGGTGGTGTGGTGAGCCTGATAGTGATAGTGTTATGGGTAGGTTGATGATGGTAGTGTTGTGGTGAGGCTGGTATTGGTGGTGGTGGTAGTGATGTGGTGAGCCTGATAGTGGTAGTGTTATGGTGAGGTTGGTAATATTGATGGCGGTGGTGGTGGTGGTGGTGGTGGTGGTGTTGGTGTTGGTTGTGGTGGTGATGATGGTGATGTTGGTGTGGTGAGCCTGGTAATATTGATGCTGGTGGTGGTGGTGTGGTGAGCCTGGTATTGGTGGTGGTGGTGATGTTGGTGTGGTGAGCCTGGTAATATTGATGCTGGTGGTGGTGGTGTGGTGAGCCTGGTATTGGTGGTGGTGTTGGTGTTGGTATGGTGAGCCTGGTAATATTGATGCTGGCGGTGGTGGTGGTGTTGGTGTGGTGAGCCTGGTATTGGTGGTAGTGGTGTTGGTGTGGTGAGCCTGGTATTGGTGATGGTGGTGTTGGTGTGGTGAGCCTGGTATTGGTGATGGTGGTGTTGGTGTGGTGAGCCTGGTAATATTGATGCTGGTGGTGGTGGTGGTAGTGGTGTGGTGAGCCTGGTATTGGTGGTGGTGGTGGTGTTGGTGTGGTGAGCCTGGTAATATTGATGCTGGTGGTGGTGTGGTGGAACAGGTGTTGTTACACATCGATGACAGGGATGACACTGAAATCCAATCAGGATGAACACAGCAAGTGATTTGAAACCTTATCTACAGTATATTAATAAGTCCTAAAGTTTGTTTGTTAGAATGAAACAACGTCGCCAGTTATCACCAATCCATACCAGAATCGGCTTGGAGGTCTGAATATACCCTAGAATAATACATGAATAAAGAAAATCCGGGTTCAGGCGGCCCCCTCTGATATAGTAGCCCATGTGGGGAAGGCTGTAAGGGGGAGGTTGTGGTGGCCAGTTCGTATGGCAACATCGAGTGAGGGGAAAATTGGTGGGCGGAGTCTATGGATATTTAGTGTACGTCAGGACCCGCCCACAGTAAGGGGAAGAGAGAGGGGGAGAGGGGAAGAGGAGTGTCTTATAAGTAAAGGGAGACGTGTGGGGAGGAGGAAGAGAGGGTAAGGCAAAGAATGTGAAAAGTCCCAGAGAGAGAGAGAGAGAGAGAGAGAGAGAGAGAGAGAGAGAGAGAGAGAGAGAGAGGGTAGATGGAAGGAGGAAGAGAAAGGAAACGGAAGGAGAAAGTGAGAAGAATGAGGTGAGAGGGGAGTGGTGTGTACAAAAGATCAGAGAGGCGAAGAGGAGGGTGTAAGAATATACGAAAATGGAAGAGACATACATGAGGATAAATTTGGAGGGAGTCAAGAGGATAAAGAGAAGGAGAGGAGCAAGGGTATAAAGGAGGGAGTGGAAGGAGGAGGTAAAACAGAGGTAGTAAAGGAGAGGTAGCATTAGAGGTAAGAGTTGGGAAGGAAAACAATGATAATAGAGGAAAATATGGGATATATACGAAATGGAGGAAGTGTTGCATGGAGAAATAGTTTAATGGAAGGTCGGAAAGCCATCATTGGAGAGAGAGAGAGAGAGAGAGAGAGAGAGAGAGAGAGAGAGAGAGGTAGCAAGCAGAAGTAACGTGGAGGGGAGGGGCGTGGCCGAGGAGTCCCGCTATATAAAGGAGAAAGAACTTGTTTTTCAGGGGATGCTCTTGTGGGTCCTGGAGGTTTGTTGTTTATCACCGCTGGGAGCAAGGATGTGGTCAGGCTGTGGTAGGAGGAAGAGGAACAGTTTTGATGTTATGGTGTTCTAGATTGGACCAGGGTGGTGTCAGAATGTGGTAGAGTAAAAGGTTATGGTGGGGTGTTTGAGGGGGTTAAGGAAAAAGTTACATTAATACATATAAAATGTTTTCTTATTATATAACATAAGCCGCCTGTTGTTAGTCTAAGACTCTAAATATGTTATTCAAGCCTCAGAATTGCATTTTCGGACACGGAAAAAAATAATTTTCAACTTATTTGCCTGAAATTCAAGTTAAATCTAATATTCAATTGATGTGTTGACTCTGCATTACCACAAGTGTCAGAAGAGAACATGCACACTCTTCTACAAAGTTTTTGCGACATTTGTTCATTGTGGGTGGTAGTTGAGGTGATGGGGTCGTGTTCAGTAATCAGAGAGCGTTGCTGGTAGCGTGACTAATGGACCCTCGGGTCTTGAGTGGCCCGGGACACACATTCGAGGAATCCTTTAGTGTACAGTACAAGTAGACTGTTCCCTGAGTTACATTATGATACATTCCGTAGATAATGTAACAATAACTTATGTCTTACTCACCAAAGTTCTAGTGTGTGTGTGACCAGTGGAAAGCTGAAGTGCACGTCCTAATTTTATTGTTATCAGTTCTTGAGTCCTTTGTGAATCGCTACCGGTATGCATAAGAGATGGACTTGCTTCGGGTTCCGTGCAAGGTTGACACTTATTTCCATAAATAGAATCTTCTAGGAAGCAGAGACTGTGAAGCAAATGCTTCTGTCTCAACAGGAATGTAGGAAAGCCAAAAGGATGTGATAAGGTAGAGGATGTGGCAAGTCCAACGAGAATATTTGAGGAAGTTGTTGAGGTTGAGGAGGAGATAATGCTGAAAGAAAGGTTAATAAAGGAAATATTATAGTACTATGTAGAGAAGGATGTTTGGAGAGAGTTGGTGCAGATGGGAAAGGTTTGATTTGCGATAGGAATGAGGGAATGTTTATAGGGCGGAGATAGATATTTATTTTTTTTTCATTTTCTGTTATTGTATCTCCACTTTATGTATATCCTATTCTGTCTCACTGTGATTTTTTTTATGACCTGACCACAACCTGTCCATAATCCTCAAATGCTATATTACTTTATCTTACCATTTGTACCTCCTTCATTCACCTCCTGTATCTCATCTCTCTAAAATATATGCAATTTTCTTATGTTGCAACTAGTTTTCAACAGCTAAGCATTTTTTGTCTATTCTTTCCGTCTTTTCATACTTCCTAATATTTTTCTTTGGAACCTTCACTCTTTCTCTTCCTCACCTTTCTTTTTATCGCCAGTTGTGCCAGTTAGTGTGGTTCGGACAGAAGACCTTACTTAAGAGGATTGCACAGAGTTGGTAAATGTGGAGTAACTGATTCTTCCAAACTATTCCAAGCAACAGGACGCCATTATTTATGTTAATCTGGTCCTGTTTCATGGCATTCTTTGGAGGAATCGAGACACTCCAATGTACAGTACCAGAAGTGTATTACCCTTTTAAGTTATGATTAATCAAAGCAGCTGTGTGTTAGACAACTTTCTTCCTCATCCCTCGTACTTATCCTCCTTCTTACTTTCTTGCGGTTTATTCTTCATTATTACCCTTCCACTCATTCTTTCATTTACTCTTTTAATTTTTTCCTCTCTCTTTCTTTCGTATTTCCTCTGACCCACTTTCTCCCAAACTTCTGCCTGATCTAACTTTCCCTCACTCTGTCACTAACACGCTTCCTTTGTTGCTCCCACTCACTGCCCGATTCCTGTTTTCCCCTTCACTCTTCCTTCCTTCCTTCCTCATTACTCCTCTTTTTCCTCATTCTACTTGTATCCCCCCCACCCCTACCCCCGTCTCCCTCGTTCATTCTTCACTCTTCTTCTCTCCTTTTTGCTTCCTATTTATTAACTCTCTTTCATTTTCCACTTTTTTTACCTCTCACACTTTTTCTGCTCGTGTACACCTTCCAATTTCTGCTGTCTTTAACATCTACGTATACTAGTCCTTCATTCTCTTCACTTTCCCATTTTTATCTTACTTTTATTTTTCATTTCTTCTCTTCCTCAATTCTCACTCTTGCTCTCCACTTCTACTCACCCCTCACCTTTATCTCCACTTCCTTTCATACTTCTTGGCCCTGTATTTTGTTAACAGTTTCCTCCTCAATCCAACTTGTTCATACTTTTCTCTCCTAATCGATCATTGTTTAACCTTTCCTCTCCTGCATATTTTTTTTTCCTGCCGCTTCTTTCCTTTCGTCTTTCTTTTATTTACCATTCTCCTCCATATCACATCGTTTTCTATCTCTAACCAGCTCTTCCTAACTTTGTCTCGGGCCTTCCTTTTTTCTTCCCTTTCTCTTTTCCTATCCTTTCTCCTTCTCCTCTCCCTGTATACATATCTTCCTTCCTTGAACTGTGTTTTTGTGTCCACCATTCGTTTGTTCCGTCCCATTTTTTCATGCCTTCCATTCATCTTTACCTCTTTCGTTCCTACCCCTCCTTTCTTCTGTATAATATATTCTTTCCTTGCCCTCCCCATTCTCACATACTTTTTTTTTTTCCCATACTCTCCCTTAGTCTCACTCCTCCCTCTTTTCTTCCTTATCATTCCTTCCTCCCTCACTCATCTTTCCCAGCTTTTCTTTTCTGTACCTTCCTTCTTTTCGTATCTTAACCTGCTTTGTTCCCTGCCATTTTGTCCAGACAGGCTAGGGCTCTCCCTCTCACCACTCCCCCTCACCACTCCCTGCCTCAACCCACTCCCTGCCTCAACCCACTCCCTGCCTCAACCCACTCTACGGCGCCCTTAATTAAGAAGAAGGGGGCGGCCACTTTGTCCACCCATGACTCTCTATATTTATAAAAAGGCCGTGAATAGCTCCCCGGGCCTGGGGAAGGGGGCGTTGCTCCCCTTGTTTACCTTGCATGATGATAACGGGGCAGAGGTAGGAGTGGTTTTGATAGGGCAAAGTTTAAGGCGTACATAGGCTAGTGTAACTTAGTGTGGAATAAAGTAGAAGAGGAGGAGCTTAATTATCAGGATAAAGTATAAGACACGGGATTTTCGCAAAGGGGAAAAGTAAAAATTGGTAGGTTGGGAAGATTATACAGTAAAGTTTGGGGCAAGGATAGGGTAAGGTAGCATAGGGCAAAGTAGGATGTGATAGGGAAGGTTGCAACATTGTATTTTTATGGCAGTGTAGAATAGCTGGAACCAGGTTCATGTACATTGTTAAAAGCTTCAGAGAGACTCGTAATTTTCAATTGTTATAAATTGCATTGGAAAAGGAAACTTAAAAACTACCTTCATAATTCTCTCCATTCCCTGGTTGTAAGAGTCTGAGAAATTGGCTGTTACGCCCGGCGATATCCTGCAAAAATGGACGAATATTTCCCTCTTTAAGTATGCAAGCTTCGTGTTCAGTGAGCGTTGTCTATCACAGAGTTTTCTTACTGCAGGGTTATGAGGATGTGGGATGTGGCTGAAGGAAGGGTTGAGTCGGATATGGGTGAAGGATGGGTGGAGTGGGATATGGGTGAAGGATGGGTGGAGTGGGTGAAGGATGGGTGGAGTGGGAGTGGGTGAAGGATGGGTTGAGTGGGATATGGGTGAAGGATGGGTTGTGTGGGTGAAGGATGGGTTGAGTGGGAGTGGGTGAAGGATGGGTTGAGTGGGTGAAGGATGGATAGAGTGTGTTAAGGATGGGTGGAGTGGGAGTGGGTGAAGGATGGGTGGAGTGGGTGAAGGATGGATGGAGTGGGTGAAAGATGGGTTGAGTGGGAGTGGGTGAAGGATTAAATGAGAGTAGAAAAGTTAAAGAGAGGAACCATGCGGAAAGGGAAGGAAAAGTTGAGAGAGGAAACGCGAGAAAAGGATGAAAGAGGAAGAGGTTGAAATGAGGAAGCGTTGGTAAAGGGAAGAGGAGATAACAGAGAAGAGAGAGACTGGGAATAGTGGAAGTAAGGTAGGAGAGTATGCAGATAAAGAAGTGAGGAAAACAAAATAAACTAAGGAAATAGGTGGTAAGATGATGATCGCTCGGAAAGGAATACACAAGGAAGGGAGGAAGAAAGTACACTGGGGAGGAAGGCTGGAAGGGAGGGAGGAAGACTGGAAGGGAGGAAGGCCTACAGGGAAGAAATACACCAGGGAGGAAGGAGGACTGGGAGGGAGGGAAGGAAGAAGGCCAGAGGGAGGAAAAACACAATGGAGGAAAGGAGGAAGGCCAGAGGGAGGAAAGACACAAGGGAAGGTAAAAAAACACAAGGGAGATAAGGGAGCAAGGCTGGTAGGAAGAAAAAAAAACAAGGGAGGGAGGGAGGGAAGAAAAACACAAGGGAGGTAGGGAGGAAGACAGGGAGGGAGGAACGCCGGAGGGAGGAAAAACACAAGGGAGGGAGGGAGGGAAGGAGGAAGGCCGGGAGGGAAGAAATGCAGCATAGTATCTAGACAGGGCGAGATTGGAAGAGGGGAGAGTTGAAGTATGAAGAAGGGAGAGGAGATAACCTCGAGGGGAAGAACAGAGAAGGAAAACGAGAAGAGGGTGGGAGAAGACATAAAGAACAGTGAAGAAGAAGAAAAAGAAGAAGAAGAAGAAGAAGAAGAAGAAGAAGAAGAAGAAGTAAGGACACCAAAGCGAATTAAAGAATACACCGAAATATTATTATGTAAATAGGAGGTGTGTAATGATTATGAACACCCAATTATTTGTAAGGAGTGTGGACAAGAGTGGTTTAAGTGTGGATAATATGATAGGAGTTTACTAGGCTTGGCAGAACTGTGGGTAAAGTAGTGACATAGATGTGGGTAGTGGAATGGCATGCGAGTGTGGGTAGTGGCAGGTGTGTGTAGGCAGGATGGGATGGGTGTGTAAGGCATGGTAGAGGTTTGGGGTGGAGTTTCAGGGATGTGTGTGTGTTTACTGTGGTAGGAGTATGCTGCTAGGGTGAAAGGGGGTGTGGGTAGGGTGGGGCTGGGGAGGGGCGTGGTGGTAATGTAGGTGGGGTCGTAAAGGAGGGTGGCACTGCGCTGGGGATAATGCAAGGTGAGTGCCCACCTACATAACCTCGCACGCTAAGGATGATGTACGAGAGAGAGAGAGAGAGAGAGAGAGAGAGAGAGAGAGAGAGAGAGAGAGAGAGAGAGAGAGTCATTGTCTGAAAGAAATAGATATACAGAGAGAGAGAGAGAGAGAGAGAGAGAGAGAGAGAGAGAGAGAGAGAGAGAGAGTCATTGTCTGAAAGAAATAGATATACACACACACACAGAGAGAGAGAGAGAGAGAGAGAGAGAGAGAGAGAGAGAAAATAAGAGGGAGTGTGTGAGAGCGAGAGTGAGAGTGCATGACACCATCCCCTTCTCCTTTAGTGGCCTCTTGAAGCCCCTATCACCCCGAGGACGATGCAACTCTAATGGACCCAGGCTCACGATGGCTGGTCATCTTCCCTTATGGTTCCTTTTTAACCCCGTTCTGCCAGAGTACCTTACCAAGAGCAGGGGTTGGGGGGGGGGGGGATGACTGAGGGAGGGTAGTGGTAGCGAGTGGGAGCGAGAGCAGGGGTTGGGGGAGGGGGGGGTAATAGTGGGAGCGAGAGCAGGGGTTGGGGGAGGGGGGGTAATAGTGGGAGCGAGAGCAGGGGTTGTGGGGGTGGAGGGGGGGGTGGGGATGACTGAGGGAGGGTAGTGGTAATAGTGGGAGAGAGAGCAGGGGTTGGGGGAGGGGGGGTAATAGTGGGAGCGAGAGCAGGGGTTGTGGGGGGGGGGTGGATGACTGAGGGAGGGTAGTGGTAGCGAGTGGGAGCGAGAGCAGGGGTTGGGGGAGGGGGGGGGTATTAGTGGGAGCAAGAGCAGGGGTTGTGGGGGAGGGGGGGATGACTGAGGGAGGGTAGTGGTAATAGTGGGAGCGAGAGCAGGGGTTGGGGGAGGGGGGGTAATAGTGGGAGCGAGAGCAGAGGTTGGGGGAGGGGGTTAATAGTGGGAGCGAGAGCAGGGTTTGTTGGGGAGGGGGGGGGGGGGTGGAGGATGACTGAGGGAGGGTAGTGGTAATAGTGGGAGGAGGGAGGGAAGATGTGGGGAGGTAATGACTGAGGGAGGGAAGTTATGATAAAAGGCATGGGGAGGGAAGATGTGGGGAGGTAATGATTGATTGAGGGAGGGAAGTGGGGAGTAAGGGAAAAGGGTAAGGATATTGTGGGTGTAGGAGGAGGAAGGGAAGTTAAAGAGAGTTAATGATTGAGGGAGAGAAGAGGAGGGAAGTAAAGGAAAGAAGTTGGAAAATTGTGGGTGTCGAAGAGGAAAGTGTTAGGCTGAGCTCTAAACCCCGACACTGGAATGAATCCAACCATACAACCAAAAGTGGAACATATAAAAATGCGAATTCATATTTTGAAATACAACCACAACAAAAAAAAGATGAATAATTTTAGCCTAATGCAAATCGTGATCAGTAATGCAAACTAATGAAGAAAGTGAAGGAGTTACCATTGATTCCGAAGATGAAACTAGTTAGACTAATAGGAATTCCGTGTGAGTTTTTACGTTAGGCTTCATCACTACAGTCCTACCCAGCAATTACTAATAACCCTTGATATATTGTGCTGTTATCCTGTTATTTACTGTCTACACTTTTACTATTAATTGCTCAGGATGAACTGGCAGCCATTAGCATATTCACCCTCAGTGGGAGTAAAATATCATATTGCCAAATGAATATTGTTGATATTTATTAGGCATTGAGTTCAGTTACTAATGGAAATGTAAATAAGTTACAAAATTTATATACCTTAGGGATTTGTAACTTCCTAATTGGCCGTTTTTGTAATGGCAAAGTGACATTATTTGACAACAAATTATTAACACCAGACCACTTTTTTTTTCATTGTAAAACAGGAACATTGCAACACCCATTGGAATTTAATCACGTGACCCCTTCTGCGTAAAAGTAAGCTATAAAATTGTTTAACTATTTAAGATTATGAAAAGAAATTAAAATCTTCGTGACTGTAGAAAAATATAAAAAGAGTCTTCTTATGTATCAACTTTCAGTGAAATTCCGTGCTCTCAAATTCTCCCTGAAATCAGAAGGTACGGGTAAATATATTAATCCCTGTTAATATATAATGAACATCCGCGGGCATATTTCATAATCTCATTACTCATCGCTAAAAAAAAAAAAAAAAAAATGAATTATGAACTTTTTGTTCCTGATTAAAACAGCTACATTTACTTATTTGATAATTGTGGAATTTTATGAAATGTGTTCATTTGTGAGAGTGGAATGATGGATTTGTGATGGAAGAGAGAGACTGGGTGATGGAGGGGTCTAGTGTGTGGATGGTGAGTGACAGAGAGAGAGAGAATCCGAGTAACAGAGAGGTAAAGGAGAGAAAAATTGGAAAGACGGATAATGGACAATTGGACAGATGGATTAAGATGGAAAAATAAGTAACGAAATTGGGATAGAAACTGAAATAAGAGAGATAATAAGAGGACTGATAGAGGGAATAAAATGGGAATAACGTAAGAAATAGGATAGAGACTGAGAATAGTTGATAAAGGGTATAAATAGTAAAAGTGGTGATTGATAGGAGGACAAAAGATGACGGAGAGGCAGGAGCGATAAAACACACGAGTTGTAGAGTGGAAGGATCAAGAAATGGGTGAGTGAGTGGAGCGATGAAAAGGGCCTTGTAGTGGGTAAGTAGGGTAAATGAAAAGGGCCTTGTAGTGGGTAATTAGGGTAATTGAAAAGGGCCTTGTAGTGGGTAAGTAGGGTAAATGAAAAGGGCCTTGTAGTGGGTAAGTAGGGTAAATGAAAAGGGCCTTGTAGTGGGTAAGTAGGATAAATGAAAAGGGCCTTGTAGTGGGTAAGTAGGGTAAATGAAAAGGGCCTTGTAGTGGGTAAGTAGGGTAAATGAAGAGGTTGGTTCGATGATTGGAGGGAGGGAGGGAGGGAGGAAGGGAAACACTGCATGGTACTTGTTAATATTTATGGTTTGTTTCCTGTGATTTGTGTTTATAGGAGCAGTTATGTAATGGGGGCACATGGCTAATATAGGACACGTTACCAACACTAAATACTGCCAACACTAGACACTGCCAACACATGACACTGCCAACGCCGGATACATTGCTACCATGGGACACTTGAAACGCATGACACTCTGCCAACACCGGATACATTGCCAACTTGGGACACTTTACTAACACTAGAATTTGCCAACACGGGATACATTGCATGCATGGAACAATTTGCCAACATATGACGTATTACCAACACCTAATGCATTGCAAACACTAGACATTGCCAACACATGACACTGCCACCACTTGACATTACCAACACTAGAAATTGCCACCACTGGATACATTTCTAACCAAGGACAAACTGCCAACATATGACGCATTACCAACACCTGATGCATTGCAAACATAGGACGCTTTTCCAACACAATGACAACATGGGTAACTTTACCAACACAGGTTAGTTAGTGGCACACACAAACTCGGTCTCTAATTTCACCCCGCACCACGAAATCTAAACACACACACACACACACACACACACACACACACACACACACACACACACACACACACACACACACACACACACACACTCGCCCTTGCACTCACACACTCTCTCTAACACACTACAAGTTCACCTTTTCACATACACACCCATCTCTTCACAAACACCCACCCAACGCTCCTGGAACCCCGCCGAGGCTGACGCTGCGGGTGTGGCTGGGAAATATGTATGCCTGGGGGAGAGTGACAAAGTTTGAGTCCTGGTGCTGACGCGACAACACAATTAGTGGGGGCGACTTCCAGCCTCCCTCACCCTGGTCACCCCACACCACCAATATGCTGACTCGTTTGATTAACTTTGGTGGACGCCTGGGCACCACCTGAATACCCAACGTTGCTGACCATGGTATTCTCCAGCTACTGCCTTTCCTTTGCCTACTGGTGGGCTGCCTCCTTGTTGTATTGACTCCCCCGACTCCTCCCTCTCTCTCTCTCTCTCTCTCTCTCTCTTCTCCTGTTCCCCTGCTTGCTTCCTTGTTTACCAGGCTCGAATCCCCCTTTCCTCACAATCTCCTTTCCTGCGTGGTGGTTGCCATGTGTTACCATTCTAATCCCTCCTTACTCTTCTCGTCTTCCTACTCTTCTCGTCTTCCTACTCTTCTCGTCTCCCTACTCTTCTTGTCTTCCTTTCCTAGTCGAATATTTCAGCATCACCAACATCCCTCCCTGACATATCCACACCTGTCTCATCCTGTCACGCCCCACCTCGTCTTCGCCCACCTTGTCCTGTTCCTTCCTGCCCAACCCACACTGCAGCATTCCTCCTCGCCTCGCCCTACCATTCCAAAGCTCGACCTGCCCCGCCCGGCCTGTAAAGTTGTGGAGGGGAGGCAGTGTGGTCGTCCCCGCCTCGTAAGGCTGGAAAAATGGTGGTCGTCACCAGACAAACCCAGTTTTTCCTTTTCCTGCTGTGGTCGCTCTAGTACACGCTCCCGTCCACCCAACCTCCCTCTCTCCTGCTGCCCCCTCCTGCCCTTCTAACACCCATGGTACATACTTCTTTCCTTCTGTACTGCTCCACCCCGCTCATGTACCCCATCCCTCTCCCTTACTTCTAAAGCACACACCTGTGATCCTGCATAACTCGCTACTAATGCCCCTCACCCCTCCTAATTCCTTACCTCCCTTCCACTTCCTTACCTCCCTTCCACTTCCTTACCTCCCTTCCACTTTCTTACCTCCCTTCCACTCCCTTATCTCCCTTCCACTTCTGACCATTCTTTTTTCCATTCCCCACCACTCCATCTCCAACTCAGTAGTTCACTTTTCGCACCCCTCCCTCCTCTTGTGTCTCCAGCACAATATGTACAACTTCTTCATCTACAGAATATAATCTTGCGATGTTTTCCTACTCAACACGTGTGAGTGATTTATAGATTCCCTCTGAACCTTTCTTCCTCTCGTCGCACCATCAGACCACTTCTCCACTTCACACCCTTGAATCCAACTGATCCATTGTTATCTGCACTAAACTTCTCCACAAAACTTCCACAACTGCACATTTTCATCTTTCTTTTTCATCCTGCCCTAACCTATCTGTGCAGTGTTTTCATATATTTTGCTTACATATTTCCTTGTTTTTGTTTTGTTTTTCGTTTTGTTTTCTTTATTTTTATTTTCCATCCCCCTGCCACTTCCCGTCACTTCCATCGACTGCCCTCATTCAGTTCCTTTCTATTCCCACCCTCACACAAGACCCTTATATATGTGCCAGTCCTCAACGCTTATGTACCCATCTCCATCAGCCCTCCATGGCCCTCAGCTCTTTCTCATTCCCGTCAAACCTTTTCAACACTTTTCTAAATCCAACCGTAAGCCCATTTCTCATTTTATATCCCACCACCATCCAACTCACGGCTCCATCCATCACTTTGATTCCCCTTAACCCCCTTATGTATACTTGATTTGCCTTCTCCATACCTCTCCCTAGTTTCTCTCTTGCCTTCCTCCTTCGACTACATTACTCCTTTACCTTTCCTCTTCTTTTCCTCTTTCATTTTTTTTACTTTCTCTTCCTCAGACTATGCTACCGCTCTTCTCTTTTTATTTTTTGCATCTCCGATTTCCTTCCCTCTTCCAGTTACTTTTACTCGGCCTTCCTTTTACCCTTTCATTTTCTTGTATCTTTCTCCCCTAATATCCCTTCCTCTCCTTCACCGCACACCAACCCCCCTCGCCTCGCCTCACTTTACCTTAGCTTTCCCCCTCCTAATCTTCCTCGCTCCCCACCATGCCTTCTGAGCTTCCTGCTGAAAAAAGCTTTATATTTAAAAATAATTGGGTAATTAGGCTTCCACTGTATATAAAAAACCTGCACAGAATTCGTGAACGATGCATGAATTTCATATTTTCACTCTTAAGAACGTAAATACACGTGAACTGTTTAATCAACACAGCAGTATGTTTTCTTGTGTGTGTGTGTGTGTCTGTGTGTGTGTGTGTGTGTGTGTGTAAAACATCAAATTTTAACTTGCGTGTGTGTGTGTGTGTTTTTTTTTTTTTCTTTCAAGAGTTCATTAAATAGCATCCCGTTTTGCATATGAGGCTGTGTGGTTAATTTTGCATGGGTCATACAGTTGTAGTGGCCCCACCTCTGATTATGAGCCTCATGTATGATGCAACATTCAGTGCGACGCGTGCATACACAAAACAACTATTTCTAGAGTTTCCACACACACACACACACACACACACAACTATAAGGATTGATTGCTGAAACCCACAGAATGCATGAATTTAATGTTTGTGTTCACTTGGAATATACAGCAATAATTGTTGAAAAAATAAAAGTGTTGGCTAATTTCGAAGTTCTAATTCTTACAAACTGTGTAGCAAAATAGATAAATAAGTCGGTATATGTACTGAAGATACCGACCTAACCTACCTTCCTTTACAATTACTACCATAATATACTAACTTAGCCTGTTTCCTTCGTACAGTACATAGCATCGTTTCCAAAGTGTGTACCCACCAGGCCTTACTACCCTGCCAGTCTTGGGTCAGGTTTTGTAACTCGTTTTCAAACTACTTACTGATTTTTCCGAGGGTTATGGGAATAGACAGTGGCCTCCAAGTTGTCCCTACTTCCTTCCTCTCATTACCACTCAGCTCTGAAAAATATCTCATTTAAATGTTTCTCATTTTGTCTCTGTCGCCCCTGGGGAGGTATTGTCTGTGGTACGTGGGCATTATTTGAAGGGTTTGGGCGCCCCTTCGGACCCAAGTCACTTCCTTTAAATGATCATTTTATCATCCTACTGTATTGATTTAATGGTTACTGTTCCTCCTCTCTATCTGTTTCTCCCTTACTACAGGACTATCCAGGCGGAGCGTGGTCTCTGTTTCTCTTCATTTAATTTCTCTCTCTTATATATCGAGTTGTGTATCAGTCTCTTCCTTCTCTCCATCGCATTGCCCTTCCTTATCTATCTACCTCCGATCTACCCATGTCCCCTTCCCCTTCGACCTTTTCATTTATCTTTCTTGTTCCTTACCCATTACTCACTCTCCTTGTCTCTCCCTCCCCACTGGTTTCCTTCTTCTCCGCTTCCATCCCCTCCTTCCTCCCCTTCCCTCTCCTCCCCTCCTCTGCTCCCCTCTCCTCCCCTCCTCTGCTCCCCTCTCCTCCCCTCCTCTGCTCCTCTCTGCTCCCCTCTCCTCCCATCCTCTGCTCCCCTCTGCTCCCCTCCTCTGCTCCCCTCTCCTCCCTGTCTCTCCCACAAGCCACCATTAGGAAACAATAACCACCCGTGAGACTTGTTCTCTATTTTCACTCCGTCTTTTTCGAACCACTTCCCGCTCCAGTTTCCATTTGCCCGGATATTTTTCTTAGTCGTACCTTTTCTTCCTCTTGTTTTCTTCTTTCCGGAACTTGTATTTTCTTCTGCATCTGGACTTTATACCACACTCAGGGTTTTAACTTAAGTTTTCTTGAAGACTCGTAGTGGCTCGTGTTGTGCATGTAATCTTCCCTTTTGGTGTGTGTTTCTTAAATTGCTGTAGTGAATTCCATTCTCCTCCCAAGAATCTTGTGTCACCCATCTTCTGATTATTTAGTGACCACAAAAGTGTCATTATTTTAATCCTTTGTTTCTTATATCACCCACATTTTCTTGCAGTTTCTTTTTTTCATAGGTCTCTTCAGTTCATCAATCCGTAAATCTATAATCACATATCACCTCTATACTTCACAGGCAAACCATCAACTTTTCCCGCAACAAGTTCCCTACACTCTCCCATATTTATCTCCTTTCCAGCTACCTTTCCTTCCCATAATTATCTCACTTCCATCTTTCATCAAGGCCCTTTTCCAGCGCCTACTTCCTTTATATAACCTCCACGATGACACCACCGTCCTTCTCGAGTCCCTCTTAAAACGCCACATCCCGCATCCACCGGCTTCCCTCATTTAGGACCTCCTCAGAAACTCTTCCCTCATCATCCCTCCCAGTTCCCATCCACATCTACTCCCTCAACTAGCACCATCACCTCCCTTCCCACTCTCACCCCTCATCCTCATCAGACTCTCATCCCTCCCCAGCCTCTCCACCCAACTCATCCCTCCTCCTCCTCCTCCTACCCTCCTCCTCCTCTCTGGCCACAATTGAAGGTATACACCAGTGTGTGAGTGTTATTGGAATTTCAGGCTCTCTGTCTCCCCCCCCCCCCTCCTTTTCCCAGTCCCTCTCCTTCCGTCACACCCCACCAACCCTCATCATCATTATCATCATCATCATCACTTCTCCTCCTACTCCTTCCTTCGTTTGCTGCTTCTAACTTGCCTCCTCACCTCTGTTCTCAGTCAGCTCTCCTTCATCATTTTCTTCCCCTCACCTCTCCATTTAGTTAATAATTTATTTTTTAATTTTTCCTTGTCCTGGGAATGTCTCTTCTCATGATTATTCCTTCACCCATAAGTATTTCATTTCCATCCCCCTTACTACATCCATACCTTCTCCTTCCTCACCTGTCACCTACGCAAACCTATTCGTCCTACCCTTCACCTTCCACCGCACCTGTCTCCTCCCCTCCATCACCTCACTCCAACACTTGACGCCGTTCCCTCCTCAACACCATCATCACTTTGGCCAAGCACCTCCTCGCCTCCATCACTCCCTTAATTCTCTTTTCATCCTTCTCTTTCTTCCTGTTGTCCACATTCCACTCCTCCCATCATATTTTTCTTACCCTTTCTCTTTCTGTTATCCTCGTCTTCACTTTCCACACCTGCTCCCGCATTGAATACTTATATCTATTCATTTACAATCGGTACAGTTGTATGGTTAGTAGTCATAACAATAATGCCATTATCAGCATTATTGTACAGTATACCATCTTTGTTGTTAATCCACTAAATAATTTTGTAATAACTGTATTCTTATTGTACAGTATGTACTTCCATTGACTTGTATTGCTGCATATAATTGCAAAAATAATGACGTCTGTTTTTTGTAGACATAACATTTAATGATTTCAAACTCAAATTACATTAACTTATATTTATAGGTCGGCTACTTTTGTAAATAGTAACGGAACACAAACAAGACAAGCACTGGAAAGTGATTAATGATAATTCATTTGATGGCGTGTCATAAAATTAGCCGTGCTGTTGCTGACCAATCAACTCCGGACCGCCATCAAACAGGCTAATGAAATTTTCCAAATAATTAGAACAGTTAGGGTGAGGGCTCTCTCCACACTCCTCCGCTCATCAACATCATATTAGTTAATTATGTGGCCCAGCCTATGTTTTGGTCCGTGTGAATATATAAAGACCAAGATTTCATATTCTAAAAAAAATAAAAAAATAAATATCTAATTTACTATGATTTTATTACGTGAAATATACAACATAAAGTATGGTATTGTGTCCATGGGGTTTACAGGAATTGATGACGTATGGTAGCATGTTGTAATTTGATAGATTGGTGTTGGTCTTGATTACAGAAGTGTGTGTATAGTAAGGGGCACTGAAATTGAAGGGGCATATGTATATAATTAAATCAGTGAGTACATAAATATTCTGTATGATGCAGAACTGGTGTCATATAGGCAATGTATGTATGTGTAATACCACCACAATCAAAACAATTAATACATTCACGAAATTCCTCATCTTCATGAGTATGAATTAACTCCACATCATTGTCAACATCATTGAAATGATAAAACTGACATCCATATTTTTTTAATTATATATCTATTTAGTTATTTGATTATATATTTATTTATTTTTTTATGTTTGTTTATTACTTGATTAATTAACTAATTTATTTGTTTATTTATATATGTATTCATTTATATATTATTATTTTTTTTTTATTGTCTCCGGCTTCTACCTTAGTTAGTGAGGACGGTAACTGATGGGTTCTCACTACGGGACTCACTCAGTAGACTTAGAGAGTGAAAGAGGTGACTGCTTTATTTTCATAGCAGTCAGTTTTTTTTTTTTGCAGCATGATATGTCCAGGTGCAGCGAGGGGGTTTATCAGAGTTGCCTAGGCTTGTAGCAACTACCTTCCTGCCAGGTACAGAAGTGTTGAGAAGCAATTGTACGGAAAGGGTTAAAGATGATGAAGGGGGAGGGGGGTTGAAAGAATTCGTGGGTGAGGGGGTTGGATTGTATGATGAGGGGGTTAGAAATGAAGGAGGGGGGGTTCAAAATAATGAAGGGGTAGGAGGGGGGTTGAAATTCGTGGAGGGGGGGTTGAAATTCGTGGGGGGAGGGGGTTGAAGATGGTGGGGAGGAGAGGGGTGTTAGAGCTGGTTATGTGAGGTGAGGTGAGGGGGGGGGTGTAGTTGAAGGATGGAGAGAGATTAAGTTAGGACGAGGGGTTGATGAAGGAGGAGGGACAAGTTGATGAAGAAGTGGGAGTGAAGTACCGAGATAAGAGGCGATGAAGGAGAGAAGTTGGAGAGATGAGATGGAACCTGGAGCAAAAGGAGGAGAGAGGGAAGAGGCGGAGAAGAAAGAAGAACGAAGGAAGGAATATGGCGCAGAGTGATGAAGGAGAGAAGTTGGAAAGATGAGATGAAACCTGGAGGAAAAGGGAAGAAAGAGGGAGGAGGCTGAGAAAAACAAAAAAGGAAGGAATAAAGAGGAGAGTGATGATTGAGAGATATTCAGAGGGAAAAAGGCTGTGCAGGGGAAAGAGATCGAAAAAAATTGTAATGTTTGATGCAGGATGTTAGCAATTTTTGGTCTAAGGCTCGTCATTTCCCCATGTCTATATCTGTTTAGCTTCTAAGAACTAGAGTATTGTGTTATGATTACGCGTAGGCACTTTAAATCCCCTTGATTTACAATTAAGAATAATGATACGAGAAACATAAATTGCTGGGTAGCACACACTGCAGGAAAAAAAGAAAAAATCAAATATGAAATTATAACATTAATGATCAGCACTACGGATGAGTATGATAATAATAGCAACTGGAAGAGACAAGACAAAAGAATACAATGGAGGTTCATAACGGAGAGACGAAGAAAGGATAAAATTTGACGGTAGGCTATGGTAGGGTAAACAAGGCGATGTAATATGGGCAGGTCACATTTACCGCACAAGGGATGATAAATGGATACCACGAATACCAGAAGGGGCGGCCCAGAGATGAGAGGAGGGATATGGAAGACACGGGACGAGGCTGGCAGATGAGATTCATAAATGCGTGAAGGGAAGGGAAGGGAAGGGAAAGGAAGGAGGCATACGAGTAGGAAGAAGATTGCAGGCCGGAAGAGGAGGAAGTGGTGGTGTTAGAGGGATAAAGAAGAGAAATAGAATTGAGGGATGGAAAGTATTGAAATCAAAGGAAGAGGCAAGTGATACATTTGAAGGGATAATAGGGAGTGAGTGATTTCCATGACAATCCTTCCATGTACCGGTTCCAGAGTTATATGTGTGAATTGTGTGAAAGTTGTGAATGTTAGCGGCGCTTTACACCAGCGTAGGTAGGTTGTAGTCTCACGATGCTTATATAAAACGTGAACACAAAGCCAGACATTCCTTGGCCAAGAAGCCTGGCAATAACGCTCCGTTATTAAACTGATTCCAGGAGAGAGAAGGTCTAGGTAGCTGGCGGTGGGCTGCTGGTGACACAGACGACCATTTATCAAGTCCCCTACACCACCTGCCCTCTGTGTTGTGGCTCCCTCTCTGTAGGCTTGTATGTCACCACCACCTTGTCCCAGGGTCAGATAGCTGGGATGACTTGTTAGGGAAGGCAAGGCTTGCTACTTATTTGGTAAGGGCGGAGAGGGCTTGGGAAGGCTGAGGTATAGGGTAGAGTAGGGAAGGACTTGTAAAGGTTAGGATAAGGTAGGGTTGGAGGATGGTAGGATTGTCAGGGGTTGCTACAGCTAGTATTACATGTTAGTAAGGCTGGAAAAGATGCTTCGTTTGACCTGAGTAATTTTTCTAGCCTCCCCCCCCCCCCCCAAAAAAAAAAAAAAAAATGATTGCATAATTTTATACACATTTTGTCTTATCTTATTTCTTGTTGGTCCTTTCTATCTTCTTTTCATTATATAATCGACCTCTTCTTATAAATATTGTGTGCTTCTCGTTCCTTTGCGATCCCTTCCTTATACAATCCTTTGCCCCACCTCTCTCTCTCCTTATACAATCCTGTGCCCCACCTCTCTCTTCATCCATCTTTTGGCTTCTTTTCCCTTCTATCCTTTGTAGAGACCTTACCAACACTTCTCAGTCATGGACGCCAAGTATAACGTTAGCCCTATATTCCTTCTACTTTTTCTCTCACTCTCTGACCCACTTCATCACTCCTTTCCTCCACCAACATCACTTCATCATTTACTCACGCCTGTCAGACTACTCGCATACTCTAAGTTTCTTGATTGATTTAGGTATTCATTTTCCAAACTCGATTAACCTCTCCTCTCTCTGCCTAGATGCCCCCTCTTTCTGAATTTCTCCATTTTTACAGTCACTAGTTGAACAGATTTCTGTTTTATATCCCATCCTTTCTCTTTCTTCCTCTTACCTAATGTCCCTCATTCTTGATCCCCTGTTTTTTCTTGGTCCTTCTACTTTTTCTTCCACCTCTTTATCGGATTCCCATTTAGCCTACATATTTTTTTTCTAGGAACCCCCCTATTCAATTCCTGCTCTTTTTCAACCCTCATTATTCCCTCTCCCCTCCTCTGGATCTACTGTTTTTATTTCCCCAAACCAACCCTTCCCTTCAGACTCATCTCAACCCTTACCTCCACGGGCCACTACCTCCTTAATGAGCCTCACAATTTTTTAAGTGATTTTTTTTATAGGGGAAATATTTTTGTTTTCTTTTAAAGTTCAGCGTTTGATGCAGTTAACTTGTTTCGTGTACAGTTGCGCGCAATATTTCCCAGCACTTGAAAAACTATATCAGTTTCAGATGAGTAACATAAGCAGATGTAATGGGGCTGACGATTAAGATTTTTTGTTTCGAAGACATTGGTTAAAGTAACATTAACTTATCTCAATATTTGAATCCTCAAATGGATAAGCACTAAATGTGATTTTACATTCAGTCTTTTATATATATATATATTTTTTTAGATGGGTTCCAATTGTTTGCTCCTTAATGTGTATACTTTTATACTTTTCTTTGAAGTGAAAAGATGTGTTTACTTTTGAAATTATTAATATATTTTATCATAACGTTATTGAATATCAGAAGTAATTGCTTGCGGAATGATGATCTTTTATGTTGATCTACATGTTGGTCTTGTTTATAATATTGAGAAGTGTAATGTGTCTTTGGTAATGCTATTCGTAAATTTGTCCCTGGTATGGTGTTGTTGAGTGACGTTGTCATGTGTCGTGCTCCTCGCCCCTCCATCTTATCTTGTCATTGAACACCATCCATCGTCTCTCCCACTGTCATCCATCATCCCAGTCATCCATCATCTTCTACAACATCTACCATTTACGCCCCTCCATCAACCTCCCATTTATCAAAGCCATGCCTCTACCACCACCCCCCGCCTCCGCCTCCTCTGCCACCCACCCCTTGTGCCGCTGCTGCCATCGTCTTTGAACTGCCTCTACTCGCGCTCCTGCCACCCACAACAACAACAACCACCACCACCACCACCACCACCACCACCACCACCACCACCACCACCACCACCACCACTACACCACTCTCTTCCCCTATTGTTGCCACTCATTCCAAACACTGCCATCACGCTTCATCTCTCCCAGTAACACCGACCCCTTGTCTTTTCAGCCTGTGTCGAGTTTCTTATGTTGTTGTTTGTTGGGGCCTTGTTCTCGTCCCACCCGTTGTTCC
>JAWQEG010000979.1:0-2500 GCA_033782935.1 Petrolisthes cinctipes
TACACACACAAGTATCTCACCTCTCTATACTATCACCTTCTTCTGGCGCTATATAACCTCGCTGTTGCTGTACCTAATATCAATCAATCATAAAATCCACTCACAAAGTAGCTTCTGTCATGAGGCCAAAGGGGGTGGTATGTATGTATGTATGTATGTATGTATGTATGTATGTATGTATGTATGTATGTATGTAAACTCTACGGAGGACACACGCCACATTTAACTAAACACTTCCCTTTTCCTTTATACTCTATGTAGGCTTTAATTAATTAAGGAGAAGTACAGTGTTGGTAATTCTGGAGCAACTGATTCCTCCAAACTATTCCAAGCAACAGAAAGCCATTATTTTTGTTCATCTGGTCCTGTTTCTTGGCATACTTTGGAGGAATCAAGGCACTCCATTGTAATAAAAGTGAATTACCACCTTACGGACCCTGTGATCGTGTATGAGAATTAATAAAGGTTTCTGATTCCTCCTGACTATGCCACGAAACAAGCTCCTTCCATATAGGTGGTGTTTCGTGGCAATATTTGAAGGACTTAATTTACCTCTAATTTTCTTACTATATCACAGGGTCCCTTAATATCAATTTCAGTGGAGTCTTGCATATTATAAAAAAAAAAAAAAAAAAAAAAAAAAAAAATACAGTGTTTGTGATGCATTAGGTTACTTTATTATGACTGACTGAAGACGATGTAGTTCTGTTATTATTATTATCTCATTTATACAGGTAAAACAACCATTTCCTTCATTTATATATCTCTCAAGTAATATCTTTATCCCCTATCCTCCCTGTCATTCAAAAACATACTCACACACCATCCTTATCTCCCATTATAATCTCTTTCATCCCAGCATCAACACATAGCATCCACACCTCCCATTATCATCTCTTAATCCCAGCATCCACACCTCCATTATCATCTCATTCATCATAGCATCAACACATAACATCCACATCATCTCCTGCTATCTTGTCCTATAACATCTCTTTCATCCCAGCATCCCTATTTTCTGTTATCTTTTTCCCTATCCTCACTTCCATCCCATCATCATCTTTACACAACATCCCCTCTCCTCTGTGACACCTCTTTCTCCTCCTCCTGTCTCCTCTTTCTCCTCCTCCTGTCGCTACACACACGTGACGACATCATATCAGTATAATATCATCAGTTCAGAGCTCAAAGAGGCGACGAGGTAGTGTGTGTTATTGCAGTGGATATAGCAGCTTTATGATTCTGCAAAATAGCTGACTGAGGAAGGGGGGCGGATTGCATGCGTTGGTGTCACTCCTCCTACTCTACTCGTCATTCTCTCTATTCCCGCTCTTCTTTCTTATCTTCGGCAATCTTTCTCCTCCTGTTCGTCATTCTTTATTTTTTCTTTTGTTTATTCTCGCACTTCATTCATTTTCTTTTTATTCTTCACCCCTTCTGAATGTGAATATAAGAAGATAGGATACATTAAGTAAGTGATTGAAAGCCTTTGTTTATACCGATGATATGATCCGAAAAAGCAACACAAAAAGGCCTTTAACTTTACACACACATACATACATACAACAAAACACATACACACACACAAACACACACAACAAAACACATACACACAAATACACAATGAGGATATTTAACTACACTCATAACACACGCAAACACAAGGAAAAGATTTAACCACACACACTCACACAACACAACAAAACACAACACACACACACACGGACATTTAACCCCCTCCCCTCACACACACACACACACACACACACATAATATTATAAAGAAGGATACTACTCACAGTGGCTGCAGATGACCGGGGTGAGGAAGAAGGTGTTGATCAGGGAGTGTGTTGAAGACGACCCTCCACTCACACTCATACCTCGACGACCAACTACAAAGAAAAACACAGGTAAATATTAGTAACGAGCATGACGACCACACACACACGCAGGGAAAATTTTAATGACGACCACCTCAACTACGACCTCCTACACACACACACACAGGGAAAATTTTAAAGACGACCACCTCCACTACGACCTCCTACACACACACAGGGAAAATTTTAATGATGACCACCTCCACTACGACCTCCTTCCTACACACACAGTAGCACACGAAACCAACTATACATTCCACACGCAAAAGATTTACACAACAAAATCATACAACATACATCTCACCACCACCATACCTATATGATCCCACACACTAAATACGGTATTAATCACGAACATAGTGCCGATTCCACAGTGGTTTGGTTTGGTTTGCAAACACCATAACGAAAGAAACTGAACTGTGTAAATAACTCATGAGTAAATTATTGGATGAATTTGATGACTCCACTATGAAACTATGGTAATAATGGAACTACCTGACAGACTATTTTGTGGATATGGATACTGAGTTTGTTGTTGGATAAAATTCAGACTGACAAGTGTGATTGGTTGAGGAGGATCATAACAAACCAAAGCCACTGTGGAATCGGCCCATAGCCTAC
>JAWQEG010000979.1:12500-47979 GCA_033782935.1 Petrolisthes cinctipes
TTTTTCGAGTATCAAGTAATATTTTTCTAGGATTATGGGAATATAATATTTTCGAGGATTAAGTAATATTTTCGAGAATTAAGGGAATATTTCTGAGGATTAAGTAATGTTTCGAGGATTAAGTAATATTTTTCGAGGATAATGGGAATATAATATTTTTTGAGGATTAAGGGAATATTTTCGAGGATTAAGGAATATTTTTTCGAGAATTAAGGGAATATTTTTTCGAGGATTAAGGGAGTATTTTCGAGAATTAAGGGAATATTTTCGAGGATTAAGGGAATATTTCGAGAATTAAGGGAATATTTTCGAGAATTAAGGGAATATTTTCGAGGATTAAGGGAATATTTTTTTCGAGAAGTTAGGGAATATTTTCGAGAATTAATGGAATATTTTCGAAAATAAAGGGAATATATTCGAGAATTAAGGAAATATTTTCAAGAATTAAGGGAATATTTTCGAGAATTAAGGGAATATTTTCGAGAATTAAGGGAACATTTTCGAGAATTAAGGGCACATTTTCGTGTGTTCAAACCTAGAGGCTACAGCTGACACCTTCAAACATTGCCATGATACAACAACAAGCACTAAGGATCCATTCCACAGTGGTTGGTAAGCACGCAAACGAAAGAATGTTAGTCGTGTAAATGTGTTATGGGTGAATTATTTAATGAATTTGGTGAGTAAACTATACAGTGATAATCATTATATAACTGTTGGATAGATTTTGGGAATGTGGATACTCAGCTTTTGGAAAATAATGAAGCTTTACAAGTGTGGTTGGTTGGGAAGCTAACAAACCAATACCACTGTAGAATGGACCCTTAGTCAGGAGGAAACGTAAACCCACCAGGTCTCATAAACGATCACAGGGTCCTTAATTAAGGGGGAAGTTTTGGGTTGGTAAATCTGGAGCAACTGAATCCTCCAAACTATTCCAAGCAACAGTATGCCATTATTTTTGCTCTTCTGGTCCTGTTTCCTAGCATACTTTGGAGGAATCAAAGCACTCCAATGTACCAAAAAAGAATTACCATCTTAAGGGGGTCGTATACTTTTGATACAGTCGGCACAAAAATTATTGGAACTCCTCTATGGATAAGTTTTAGTTAATTTCAATGTAAGGGAGGTTCCAATAATTTTATTTGCCGGCTGTATATTGGAGGGGCTACTGATTGCTCCTTAATATGCCAGGAAAACAGGGCAAAAAAATAAAAATATATAATAAAAATAAAAATAAAAATAATAATAATAATAATAATAATAATAATAATAATAATAATACTGGTGTCCTGTTGCTTGGAATAGTTTGGAATGAATCATTTACTCCAGATTGGCCAGCACTACTACACTCACATAATTAATAATATTATATTGAACACAGCAAGGTAAATAAACCAATAAATAACCTTTGTATCAGTTATGGTCCTTACAAAACCATTTTCTATGGAATATTAAAGGGATATTATTTGCTATAGTACATGATAGAGCCTTGATTCCTCCAAAAGTATATCAGGAAACAGAACCAATGAATAAATGTATTGGTGTTCTGTTGCTTGGAATAATTTGGAGGAATAGTTTGCTCCAGATTCACCACCGACAACAACATTATATACTATACTTTTGATAGATTGGAGTGCCTTGATTCCTCCAAAGTATGCCAGGAAACAGAACCACATGAAGAAAATAATGGTATCCTGTTGCCTGGAATAGTTTGGAGGAATCATTTGCTCCAGATGTACCACCCAAAACAATGTGCTATTATCATACTCCCTTAATTAAAGAGAATGAACGAACACATTTATGGACAAACCACTCGTATTTTTATCTGATAAGAGCTCAAGTGATATCCTTATTTAATTACTTCTATAAATATAATTAGTAGTTACAGCACATACGGTAATATTATTATTTCTTTTACCATTAATTATGTAATTATTGTATGGTGTATTAATTATGTAATTATTGTACCTGTATACTGTATTATGTAATTATTATATACTGTATTAATTATGTAATTATTGTACTCTGTATTATGTAATTATTGTATACTCCATTATATAAGTATTGCATACTGTATTATGTAAGTATTGTATTCAGTATCATGTAAGTATTGTATTCAGTATTATGTAAATACTGTATATAGTTCCCTCCGGGAACTCCCTCCAAGGGGTTGGCCACGGCAGAAGTGTCTCCAGTTTTCCCTGTTTCAACACTCCCTCCTTACTTGGTCAAGCCCTACTCTGCCCCTCACAATTCTCTCCTTTTACATACTCTTCCACTCTGTTCTGCCATCTATTTGGAGGTCTGCCTCTCACACCAGGTCCCACAACTTCACTTCCATACACCTTCTTTACAAACTCCACACCTTGCATTCTTTCTACATGTCCAAACCACCTCAATGTATTACACTTCACTCTCTCAACCACTCCACAAACAATACCGTTTACCTTCTCACTCATACCACATCTCTCATACACACTCTCATTACTTTCTCCATCCCACTTAGAAACTCCACATGCTCCTCTCAAGTAACTCATTTCCACAGCACCTATTCTAGACTGATGAGCCCCACTCCATGTCCATGTCTCTGATGCATATGTCAGTGTTGGCAAGATTATATTATTTCTTAGTCCCGTTTTCACTTCCATACTCACACTTCTACCCTTCATAATCCTCCCCAGTGATCCTATGACCTGTCTACCCCACACTGCTCTCTCCCTAATTTTTTTCTTCCATACTTCCATATTTACATTGAACTGTACCCAGGTACTTAAACTCCTTCACTTCCTCCATCCTCTCACCCCTCAGAGTTATCTCACACTTCGTCCCTGTTGCTAATCCCACTCTGTACGGTGTGGCAAAGTCAATCACTTCAGTTTCTGCCCTCTCAAATACCATCACTGTATACTGTATTAATTATGTAACTATTGTATACTGTATCAATTATGTAACTATTGTATTCTGTATTAATCATGTAAGTATTGTATACTGTATTATGTAATTATTGTATACTGTATTATGTAATTATTTTATTCAGCATCATTTAATTATTGTATACTATATTAATTATATATCTACTGTATACTGTATTAATCCTGTAACTATTTTACAATTCTTGTATGCTCTAAAAAATAATGAGATATCTCCCTTTAATTTAACATCAAAAGTTTAATTAAAGAGGAGAGTATACTTTTGGTACAGCCACAATCAAATATCCACCGACTCTTTCCTTCCATCATAGTAAATATCTTGGTAATAAAGAACAAAACTTGTATGATTTCGCAGCACTTCATAATAGTAATTAAGGGGGTTGAGTTGACATAAGGTGTTGTTGTATGATTATATTTTGTTATGATACTGATTTATTTGCATGATGGAAGGAAAGTGTTGGTGGTTATTTGATTGTGGCTGTACACTCACTGTCAGAAACTGTGTCCTGATCCCTTGGCACCATGAATCACAAATAACCGAGCTTTAAGGGACCCTGTGATGTAGTCAGAAAATTGGAAATAAATGAGTCCTTCAAATATTGCCACGAAACACCACCTATATGGAAGGAGCTTGTTTGGTGGCATAGTCAGAAGGAATCAGAAGCCTCCAATTATCATACACGAACACAGGGCCCTTAATGTTGTAGGGAAACACACTGTTGTTTGAATCTTCAAAGCTCGGCTGTTTGTGATTCATCTTGCCAGGGGATTGGGACACAATTTCTGACCACGAGTGTTCATTCGAGCTCCTTAATTCCTCCAAAGTATGTCAGGAAATAGGGCCAGATTAACAAAAATAATGGTGGACTGTTGCTTGGAATAGTTTGGAGAAATCATTACAGTATCTCTAAAACTGTGCCCTCCCCTTAATCCCCCCCTTTAAGTGAGTAGTAGTGTTGGTAAATCTGGAGCAACGGATTTCTCCAAACTATTCTAGGCAACAACAGGCCACCATTATTATTGGTAATCTGGTCCAGTTTCCCAGCATTCTTTTTTGGGGATAATGATTCCTCCAAACTATTCCAAGCAATAACAGGCCACCGTTATATTTGTCAACTTGGACCTGTTTCCTGGCATACTTTGGAGGAATCAAGCCACTCTAATGTAACACAATAGTGTATTACCCCCCACCCTCTCCCTCCCCCTTTAAGGGACCCTGTGATGTAGTCGGAAAAAAGGAAGGAAATAAGTCCTTCATACACTGCCATGAAACACCACCTATATGGAAGGAGCTTGTTTCATGGTATAGTCAGGAGGAATCAGAAGCCACCAATTCCCATACACAAATACAGGGTCCTTAAGGCCTTTATAAACACTCACCATAGTGTGGTTGATGGGAAGCATCTTCACTTATTGACAGGGATCTCATGGTCATGTGCTCGTACACCTGAAAATATAATGCAATGCAATATAATTCACATACAGCCTTGGAAATAATATCACTTTTTATTATAATATGGGAGATAAAATTCACCTTCTTCTCTAATAAGTACCTATAACAACTTACATAGCAGCCTTGGAAATAATATCACCTCTTATTATAATATGGAAGATAATTTTTGCCACCTTCTCTAATAACTACAACTTTCATACAGCCTTGGAAATAATTATCACTTCTTATTTTAATATGGATGATAAAATTCAACTTCTTCTCTAATAAGTACGTATATATCCTCAAACCCAACAAAGATCCCACACTACCCTCATCTCACCGTCCCATCACCCTCCTCTGTACTCACTCCAAAGTTACTGAGCACCTCATCATCAGCTTAATCACACCACACATTCCCCTTGCATCCTCACAACATGGTTTCAGACCACTACACTCAACAAACACTCTTCTCACAGACCTCACACAAAGAAAAGAATTTATGATGGCATCAACTCAGATAGACCTCCACACAGAACACTCCATGTCATATTGGACATCAGTAAAGCATTCAATGCCATCCCCTGCCACAACCTCACAAACAAAATATACAACACAAACATGCATAACAACACAAAAAGATGGCTAGCCAACTTCTTGGGAGGAAGAGTAGCCCATGTTACATTTGCTGATCAGTCATCTAACATTAAAAGTTTCACCAACGTTGTCCCCCAAAGATCTGTTCTGTCACCCACCCTATTCAATTTATACATGCACGACCTACCAACACCCAAGACACCACAAATACATGTAGCTTCCTAAGCAGACAACAACAACACTCAAATGTACACACAGAAATGCAGACACAGCCACTCACATCCTCCTACCCTACCTAATCACACTTAATGCCTGGTTCCCCACAAACAGACTGTCACCCTTCTCAAATGCCCTCAGATCACTTGCCAGCACAATATTTGGACACAACAAAGAAACCACAACCACAGTGTACAAACAATATATCAGATCAGTGATGGATTATGTAAGCCCTGCCTGGGCCTCAAACCTCAATGAGACTCATTTCAACACCCTTCAGACCATACAGAATAAAGCCCTAAAGATAATCACAGGCTGCACAGCTACCACACCTACAGACCACTTACACAATGAAACCAAAGTCCTCAAAATCAAGGATCATCTTGACATGAGAGGCACACAAACACTTGCTGCAGCCTCCACAACCCCACACCATCCACTACACTACATGGCAAAACACCCTCACATGCCAAGGAACATCAAAACAACACCCAGTACATGATACCATACACAATTACTATCATCTCTCACACCCTGCCCACCCCAAACCAATCTCCAGAAACACATCCATACTCAAATCACTCATCAGTCCATCCAAACACTCAAAAACAACACCCAGCTGCATGCACAACCTCCTGACATCCACCCATCTGAATTCTCCCTTCCCCGTGAGGACAGAGTCCACCTGGCCAGGCTGTAATGTGGCCACCACCCGGCCCTTCAGACGTATCAGAAGAAGCTGGATGGAGCCATTGTGGATGCCTGTCTGGGATGCAACATAGCACCCCATTCTATTAAGAACATTATGGAAGACTGCAATGTATACAACCACACTTGCCAACAACACAACATACACTCTATGTAACTCTGAGGGCACTGTGGGAAAGCCCGGCACAGCCCATGGCCTTCCTCAGGACCTTGGGGCTGCTCAGCCAGACAGCTTGAGGAACTTCAACAATTTACATACAACCTTGGAAATAATCATCACCTCTTATTTCAATATGGAAGATAATATTTGACTTCTTCTCTAATAAGTACATATAATAACTTACATATAGCCTTAGAAATATTTCATCTTATAATATGGAAGATAATTTTTGCATTCTTTTCTAAAAACTACATAATACACACAGCCAGAGAAACATTATCTCTTATTATAATATGGAAGATAATTATTGCATCTTCTCTAATAACTACAACAAAATACTTAATCTCCTGTTATTATAATATGGATGATAAATTCTGCATTCTTTCTACAAACTACATAATACAAGCAGCCTTAGAAATAATTATCACTTCTAATTATAATATGGAAAATATAATCTGCATTCTTCTCTAAGAACTACAACAACTTTCATATATCCTTGGAAGTACTGTAAATGTTTCCTCATATTATAAATACATGATAATTTTTGCATTCTTCTCCAAAAACAGTAAAGTACAGTCGGCAGCATAAGTTCGCTGCATTTCCACCTGCGAAAGTATGAGCCTATTGATGTTGGAACACTATTGAAATGCAGAGATGATAGTCACTTCTCATAGGGAAAATTATATATGTTGTTAGAATAGAAACTGGTTCAGAATGTAACTTTATCTGGTCAAATTAGCATTACCAAGTACATGGGATGGACGCGAGTTTATGCTGCTGACTGTACATATACTCATGAAAATAATTAATATCTCTTATTATAATATGGAAGATAATTTTTGCCTTCTTTTCTAACAACTACAACAAATTACATACAGCCTTGGAAATAATTTATATATATTCATAGAAATAATAATATTACCTTTGAATATAATATGGAAGATTATTTTTGCATTCTTTTACAATAATAACTAACACATTATTTTTTCATGGAGTGTGTGCGGGAGGAAAAATACTGGTGACCAAATGTAAGAAAATAAAACTGCATTAGTGTAGTGTATTTCATTTCACCGCTAAGAAAATATAAAATAAAATAGCTGGAATAAAGCGTGAATGATATAAAAATGATATCACGGCTGAACCTTCACTATTCAGAGGTTAAAGGGGATGGTTGGTAGTGTTGGTAAATGTAGAGCAACTGATTTTTCCAAACTATTCAGATCAACGGGACACCATTATATTTGTTCATCTGGTCCTGTTTCCTGGCTTACTTTGGAGGAATTAAAATGTTTCAATGTAACAAAAGTGTACTGTACTGTACTATCCCCTTAAAGGAGAAAGATACCATAATTATTTACAGTACAATACACCCTGGTAAAGTGAAAATTATCTTGTTATTGAATTGGAAGGCTACTGATTCCTCCTATATATGCCACAAAACAGACAACCTTAATGGTACTTTAATGGGAGATCTGTTTCATGACATAGTTTGGAGGAATCAGTAGCCTTCCAATTCACCAACAGGAGAATCTCCCCTTAAGCGTATCATTGGGTCGTATGCAAGAACATGTATGGTGTTGACGATGGCATGGTACCAGTACGATGGCCCTGTTGTTTGTTATGGAGTCACAGGGGCTGTCTACCTTAAGGGGGAAGTTTTGTGTTGGTAAATCTGGAGCAATTGAATCCTCCAAACTATTCCAAGCAACAGAAAACTATTATTTTTGCTCTTCTGGTCCTGTTTCCTAGCATACTTTGGAGGAATCATGGCACTCCAATGTACCAAAAAAGAATTACCACCTTAAGGGGAGATTCTCTTGGTGAATTGGAAGGTCTGTGATTCCTCCAAACTATATCACAAAACACATGACCTCAATGGTACTAATATTAATCTGTTTCATGGTATAGTTAGGAGGAATCAGTAGCCTTCCAGGTCTGTGATTCCTCCAAACTATATCACAAAACAGATCCCCTATTAGTTGTTTAGTACCACTGAGGGCGTTTGTTTCCTGGTACAGTATAGTTAAGAGGAATCAGTAACTTTTCAATTTACCAACAAGAGAATATCCCGTTAACTATATCCCCTAACTGTACGGTTGGCTACAGGAATTCTTACACAGGCTATATGGAAAGAAAGGTTATTATTCTTGAAGTACTGTAAAAAATAGTCTACCAAGTAACTCGGTTATTACAAAACAACAATGCTAATGATAATATTGTATATGCAGTTATGTAGATAAACTTTTTCTTAATGTTATAAGACCTCGAAACCAACAGCATGTGTACGAATTCTTGTGGCCAATACCGGTAGTACATATACAAGTTTGATCATTATGTATTATTGTACCTGCTGTTTTTCATGGTATGGAGGCTTCATGTCCGGTGGTACTGGTGGTCGGGTGCGTGGAGCGGCTGCCCTCGCCTGAGACCCGTTGAGTACCAGTAAATACCCTGCAAACATATAACAACTTGTAGATTTTATTTTAAAGCATCAAGAATGGTATAAAATTATGCAAGAATGGTATGAATTTAGAATGGTATGAATAAAGAATGGTATGAATTAAGAATAGTATGAGTTAAGTAAGAATGATATTAATTAAGAATGGTATGCTATGAATTAAGTAAGTGGATACAGTCACATTATCAAAACTAGAAAAATGATCGGTACAGCATATGAAGTATTGGCCTATAATAATATCTAATTAACATAAATATCAATTATTTGTATAAAGTTAAAGCAATAATAATAATAATAATAATAATAATAATAATAATAATAATTAAAAAAAAAAAAAAAAAAAAAAAAAAAAATAATAATAATTGATAGTTTATGAAGAAAAAAAACCTTCCAATAATTTTTTAAGGTGAATATTTGAAAAACATACACATCAATTCTATCTATCTACTGTCTCTATAGCTCCGACGCCTCCCCCCAAGGGGATGGCCACGGCAGAAGAGTCACCAATAAAATAATAATAACAATAATAATAATAATAATAATAATAATAATAATAATAATAATAATAATAATAATAATAATAATAATAATAATAATAATAATAATAATACTTGTCCATTTGTAGTTGAATAAGAAAGAAATCCTTCCCATATTTTTTTTTAAATATGACCTCTAACTTTCCAATGGTATTAATGTAGAGTACGAGAAAATGAGTGTATTGATAATGACCTGGAAAATATCCCTCCTGGCCAGTACGAACATTGACCCCAGCGATCCATCCGTCGATGTTGTCGGGGGCGAGGTTCTGCCTTAGTAGTGTGTCGGCGGTGATGTGTATGACGTCATTAGTATCCATGTCTGGGTCGTTGTTCTTGGTGCTGCGGTATCGCTCCCTCGCCACGTACACATACACCATGTCTCCACCCGCTGGCATCATGGTGGTTGTTAGTGTTGTGTTTGTTGTTGAAGTTCTGGTAAGTTTCCTACGGGTTATCGGTGCTCCTGCTGTTGTTACTGTTGTTGTTATTGTTGTTGTTGTTGTTCAGGTAAGTTTTCTATGGGTTACCAGTGCTCCTGTTTTTGTTACTGTTGTTGTTGTTCTGAAGGACTTATGATAATGTAAGAATTCTGAGTTATATTGGTGGTGTTGTTGCTGTTGTTGTTCTTGTTGTTCTCGTACTATCACAGACGCTTCACAAGATACACAATAGCCCAACACAGAACAATACTGCTCTTCTCGCTTCAAATGCTTCACAAACAATATGAACAGTTAGTTTTAGAAGTTAGTGTCACGGTATTGTTCTTATTCTAACATTAATCGTTGTTGTGGCTGTTCATTCGCACGCTTCACACAAGTACCGTACACGAACACACCAATCACTGATGGTGTTATTTACATTACCAATGCTTCACAACACAACGGTAATTATTATAGATTATTCCAGTAACGGTATTTGAACTGTAATTTTTATAGATTATTACAGTACCGATATTGTTCTTATTCTAACATTAAGCGTTGTTGTGGTTGTTCATTCGGACACTTTTACACAATACTCTACACGAACACACTGATCACTGTTACCAATGCTTCACAACACGACGGTAATTTTTATAGATTAATCCAGTAACGGTATTGTTCGTATTCTAACATACAAGTAATTCGTTGTTGTGGTTGTTCATTCGGACACTCTACACGAAGACACTGATCACTGACGGTGTTGTGTTCGTTACCAATACTTCACAACATTTACAATAAGCTAAGTAGATTGAAGGCTTTGTTGTTACAGATACAGTAAATACAGTACTTGGCAATGCACACGATATATTTAACAAGTTTTTATAAGCGTTGATGTTGTTTTTGTTGCAGAGACTTGATGATGCACACAATATATAAGCTATGTATGCTTTTGTTTACTGATATGGTAAAAAGTTCTTGTAATGGTTCTCAAAGATACAGTAATTATTTTCTTTTATAAGCAGACATATTTTACAGACAGGCAAGCAGACACACAGACAGACACACACACTCGACTAGGTGAATCTGGCACTGACAATAAGAAACACGTAGATATATATATATATAAAAACTTCTGGAATTGTCATGAAGCGTTGCGTCGAAAACACTCGGGGGATTACGCGTACATTCGACCGGATTAGTCAGGAGGATTATCTCACGCTGAGTAATGTATATAATGTGGCTTTGTATCCCAAGACACAATCTGTAGGAGCATTTATCTTCTTTCTCTTAAAAGCTACAACAATAACAGACCTCCATGTTGGGGTATCACATAAAATCATTACCTCTGTTTCTTCTTTCACTAACTTACTGGGTGTCCATATCTGATATATTATTCATTATGCTTGCCTACAACTTCATGGTTCAGGGTAATATGAAAGCACCTTTGTAATTTTGCTTGTGCTACCCATATAGGCTATATATACAGTACATTATGACACAATACAGTAGATTTCATTACCAAAGTTTTTTCATTTTATCGGCACACTAGCGGCACTTCCAAAGTCGTTTTTGGCTAAATTTTTCACTTCATCACCACACTGGCGGTACTTCTGCAATGTTGCTTGTGCTACCTATAAAGTGCATTATGACACATTTTATGCTATTTTTTCCACCTCATCACTACTCTGTGCCACTGGTTGGTACTTATGCAATCTTTCTTGACCTTCCCATAAAGTGTACTGCAACAAGTCTTTCATTACTTTTTTTCACCTCAACAAAATACTGTCACTTCCAAACATGTCTTCAGTTAAAAAATTTTCACTTCATCACCACACTGGCAGCACTTTTGCAATATTGCTTGTGCTACTCGTACAGTACATTACAATAAATACAGAACATTACGACACTAAAATAGTATATTCTCCTAAAGTTTTCACCTCATCACCACACCTGCATGTCTTCGGCTCAATTTTTTTTCCTCATTAATAATCTGGCACTCACAATCACGTCATTTGCTAATTATTTCACCTCATTACCACACCAACACTTCCAATCACGTCTACCGCTGAAATTCTTCACCTCATCACAGCACCACTTGCCACACTTCCACAACTGGTGACCCTAATGTGACAGCCTGAGTGCCGATACCAGCCAAGTCTCCTCATGGCGAAGTGAATTTAGAGACGACGGATGACTGATGAGATGGTGAGTTCTTAGTCAACGGTGCAGAGCCTGGAAAATTTTAAAATCTACATTATATTCACAAATGCTGATTAAGATGAAAAAATTTTAAGTTAGTTTAGGTTAGGTTAGGTTAAGTTAGAATTAGGTTATATTCAGTCACATTTGGTTAGGTTAGATTAGCTTGGCTTAGGTTAGATTAGCTTGGCTTAGGTTAGATTAGATTAGATTATGTCCAGTCTGAATAGGTTAGGTTAGATTAGGTTAGCTTACATTAGGTTATAATCAGTCTGATTAAGTTAGATTAGGCTATATTATGTTATATTCAGTCAGATTAAGTTAGGTTATATAAAGTTAACTTACATTAGGTTAGGTTAGGTTAGATTAGGTTATATTAGGTTATATTCAGTCAATTAGGTTAGGTTAGATTAGATTCTATTCAGTAGGGTTATGTTAGGTTAGCTTAGATTAGGTTTAGTTAGATTAGCTTAGATTAGGTTTGGTAAGATTTAATTAGATTAGATATTACATTAACTTAGATTAGGTTATTTTAGCTTGGATTAGATTATATTCATCAAGATTTGATTAGGCTAGATAAACTTTGGTTTGGTTAGGATATCTTAGGTCAGATTAGATTTACATTCAGTCAGGTTACATAAGGTCAGCTTAAGTTAAAATGGCATAACGTTAAATTCGTCTTGAAATTTGGTGAAAAAATAAAGTGGAGTAATGAATCCCAATAATAATAATAATAATAATAATAATAATAATAATAATAATAATAATAATAATAATAACAATTTATTTATCAATATCACATAGCCAAGTGAGGTTGAATGGTTATGGAGAATGTCAGCTCATTTACGTATTTGGGCAATGTGATGAGTAAAGATGGGACTTTAGAGGATGAGGTGCAGGAGAGGAGAGGGTACAACAGGGGAAGAGGGTTGTAGGAATGCTAAAAGTAGTGACAAGGAATAGGGCGATGAGTATGGAGGTGAAGAAGACTTTACATGACATACGGGAGCGAAACGTGGACGATGACAGAGAGATTTTAATCAAGAGTTAGAGGGGTGGAAATAAGTTATCTGAGAAGTGCGTGTGGAGTAACGTGGAGAGATAGATTGACGAATGAAGAAGTACATGAGCGATGTGGTGTGGAGGTGGATGTGCTGGAGAGTGTGAGAAGGAACATCTTGAGGTGGTTAGGTCATGTGGAGAGGATGGGAAGCGAGAGGTTGGTTAACAAAGTGTCCAAGAGTGAGGTGGAGGGACGGAGGGGAAGAGGCACACCAAGAGTGAGGTGGAGGGACAGAATTGAGAGGTATATATGAGTGAGAATGAGGTGGAGGGACAGAGGGGAAGAAGTATAGGAGTGAGAGTGAGGTGGAGGGATGGAGTTGAGAGGTATAGGAGTGAGAGTGAGGTGGAAGGACGGAGTTGTGAGGTATATGAGTGAGAGTGAGGTGGAAGGATGGAGTTGAGAGGTATAGGAGTGAGAGTGAGTTGAGAGGTATATATGAGTGAGAGTGAGGTGGAAGGACGGAGTTGAGAGGTATATAGGAGTGAGTGAGGTGGAAGGACGGAGTTGAGAGGTATATAGGAGTGAGAGTGAGGTGGAGGGACAGAGTTGAGAGATATATGAGTGAGAGTGAGTTGGAGGGAGCGAGGGACAGAGTTGAGAGGTATAGGAGTGAGAGTGTGTTGAGATAAATAGATAGAAACGAGTCTAGAATTAAGTTACATATTACCATACATTTAAAATTCATCTACTATAAATATATAATAGTTAATTTGTGTGAACAGTAATGGGTAATATACAGGCGTTCGTCCATAATGTCTTTCTGTCTCGAGGTTTTCAGAATGCAGTGTTTTATATTGTGTTTTTAACGAATCTGTTGTTCACATCCGTTACAAATGAGTGTTTTTGGAAATATCACCGCCCCCTTCCTCCCCCGACCCAATCTCCAAAAACACTCATTTTCACCAGATTTGAACTACAGATTCATCTGAAAAACACTATAATGCATTGAATAGAATTAGGTAGACCTGACCTGACCAAACCTAACCTAACCTAATCAGGACTGCGGCAAACTACCGGGACCTAACCTGGGCAAACTACCGGGAAATAACCGTGGTAAAGTACCAGGACCTGACCGAGGCATAATATTGGGACCTAGCTGGATCTGGCAACACTGCTACATAATGGTAATAGTCTAACGTTAGACTCTAGATAAATACCAATAATATTAGTCCTCCCTTAATCAACTAGCCCCCCTTTAGCCCCCCCCTGCCTAAATTACGAGTATTATTGGCAAAATATTATTATCTCAGGTTTAATTAATGACACACTATAGCCCCCCCTTAATTAACGTGCCCCCCTTAATTAACGCGCCCCCCGTTGGCCCCCTTTACCCGTTGGCCCCCTTTACCTTCACAATACTCTTGATGGGGTAATATTCACTCTGCTGCCTCGTATATAGACACTGGACATTCATATTTCACACCTCTTGCCTTCTTCAGTCCTCAGAACCAAAATAATCAACAACCCAGACACAACTAATGTCTCTGTATGTCCTCGATAGCAAAGGGTAATAATACACAATAAGAAGCAATCGTGACGCCATCTTGGAACTCTATATCTTTATTTTACGTCTACTTTTTATATATATTGCGCCACATTTTATTATTTATAGTACCAGGTTAATGTTAAATATGCTTAGATTAGTTAATCAACCCATTAGGTGTTCTTTTATTAGTATTTATTGCTGTCAGGGACGCTATTTATATAAGAAAATATGGTTCTATAGGTGACATCATTTCATAAGGTCGGAGAGACAATCTATTTAGGATAGAGATTTACAGACACAACCAGTGATGCCAGGGTCTGCTTGACGAAATTTCCCTAACTTCACCTTTAGAAATTCCCTGTTTACTGTTGAACATTGACGGTCTTTGTATTTGGTATTTCGTCTGATAGAAATTTCCCCGGTTATTCTTGAACAATCTTTATATAATTTCCCTGTGTGGACTTCTAAATTCCCTAAACACAGAGAAATTTCCCTGCGCCTGGCAATACTGGACAACACTGATAGCAGCGGCACCAATGTCCATTCCAATAACTACATTGATTAATTAAAATTTCCCGCGATTTCAACTATTTAAAATTAACGTATAATAATAATGATTAGGTATCGACATATATATATAATTATGTGTGTATAAAATATGGCTAATAAAATTTCAAATGACTAATCAGGAGTAAACGTGTAATAAGTTTACATAAAATTAATATGAAGTTACAAAAAACAACAACGGAAAATGACTAAATTATATGTTTTTATAAGGAGACATGTTATAAGACTACATAAATAAAGTTACAAAAAAACGGAAAGTACACACAGCGATAAAGTTACAGAAAACGGAAAATACAGTCGGTAGCAAAAGTCATGTCGCCTCCCTTAGCGTTTCTTAAAGGAAAATTAATATAAATAATTATCATGGAACCAACACATTCACCATACATACAGAATTACAATAATTAATATCCTTGGGGGCAAATTAATAAATAGAGTCGGGTTTTCATTATCCGAGCCTGTGAAGCTTATATTTCCATACTGTACTTTATGACTTGGCAGATGTGGCGACACGACTTTTGCCGCCGACTGTACATACAGCGGAAATAGTTATGGGAATCCTCAAACCCTCATCCCCCCAAAGGGCTCCTATCTTATCAAACACATCCTTTCTTATACTCTGCTCCTATTAATTCTCATCTCCTTCCACTTTATACTACTTATATATCCCAATAGTACCAGTACCTTCTAATTATTACTCATACATTCATTTAGTATAGGTATTTATATTTATTAAGGTTAATGAGATATATTCAGTAAAACGCAACCTATTATATATATTTTTAAGGAACTCTTATGATGATGTAGTCAGAATTTTGGAGGTAAATGAGTCCTTCAAATATTGCCACTGTAGGGTGTTGTGTTTGGTAATTAATTAACCCTTACAAGCTTACAGTGCCATCAGTACCATATGGTACTCGTTGCTGGCAGCTCGGCAGTGCCGTCAGTACCACATGGTATTCGCTGTGTGTAGTGCCGTCGGTACCATATGGTACTTTCACATCTAGAAATATTTTGAAAGGAGGGACAAGAGTTATAATATGGGATAATAAACTGGCAACGCAGTACGATTTACTGACACCACAATATCGTCCTTCTGGACAGCCATTAGAATAAAATAATAGATTAGAAGATGCGCCGTACTAAACAAACACAGTGGGCAGCTGCAGGTGGCTTCTAATTCCTTCAGACTATGCCACGAAACAAGCTCCTTCAGTGTAGGTGGTGTTTCGTGGCAATATTTGAAGGACTCTCTAATCTCCAATGTTCTGACTACATCACAGGGTCCTTAAGGGGATAGTATAGTGTTGGTAAATCTGGAGCAACTGATTCCTCCAAGCTATTCTAAGCAACAGGCCACCATTATTTTAATTAATTTACTAGTAGTCCTGTTTCCTAGCATACTTTGGAGGAATCGGGGCACTCTTACGTACTAGAAGTATACTGTCCCCTTATTAAGGAGAAAAAGGATACCTTAAACTACAAAGAAAAGTTATACTGTACTTGTCAAATAATGAACAAATCCATTGGTGTTGTTGATTGGCAAATTATGCAGGAATCCACAATAAACATATTTTCTTGACTAAAATATCAGCATGCTTATATATATTATACAAAATGCAAATAGACAATAATACCTCACTTTTATAAACATAAAATTAATAGGGTTGTGTACATTAAAACATTAGTAGAAAAAATCAAGTTTATTTGTATATTTTACCTGTATACTCACATAAAAAAATGCCTACATTCATACCTTCATTTAAATTGACCCCACTACTGTATTAGCATGGGATTTCAGGGTGTGGGAACTGTAGACCAAGTGAGTATTCTGTATGAACAAAATTCTTGTAATATAAATGCAAGAGTGACACGACATTCTAACTTCATTCAGCCACTCTATTGTGTTTGTTGTGTTTGTTTGTGGGGATTTCAAGTAACGCATTCTTTACGTTGCTTATGACACGGAAATGTATGTACAGGAATAGTTCTTTTCTAGTTTACTGTAGAAGAGATAATAACTACTATATGAAAATCAGTCACATAAGGCATCATATTCTTGTCCCACACTCTTTATACAAACTGATTCCTCAGAAGTCTTGCTGAATGTACAGCTTAAAAATTTACATGAAACTAAAGTGACATGAAAACCGACTTTCATATGTTGTATTAAAACCAACTGAAACCTGTATCATATTGTATGTCTACATTAGGCACTGTGCTCAAGATGCATCAGCTCAGCACACTGATCACTAGAGCAATTATATACCACATTAAATAAAGAAATTATCCTTCACACATCAAACCAGTACAAAGAAACTGTCTTACAACCTGATGATCTTGATGACATTATACAATGTATGGCTTCCTACATACACATTTTGGCTGTCAAGTATTGTGTGTCAAAGGAGTTAAAATTAAGGGTGCACTTCCAGCACATATTATAAAGTCACCAGCTAGAGTCATGAAAGTACACACGTCTAGTTATGATGTGCAAAGCTTGGTCACACAGGGATATTTATACACAGGTTGCATTTTTATAAGTGTTTCTATAAGCTTGTGTATGAAAATGAGAATGTGTGTGTGTGTGTGTGTGTGTGTACATGCATTAACCAGTATCGTAAAAAGTTATTTAGATTATAAATATTTATGGTTGAATTTAAAAGTAATTTGAGATATAAAAGTTTTTTGCATGATTTACATTAATAAAATTGTTTAATGATATACTGTACTGCACTAAACTTTTTATGAAACAATAACATGCATCTAATTACTGTAGATGCTTAATTGTCTCTAGACCTCAGAATAATTGGTTTAATGTGCTCAAGGCCCTCTAACCAGACCAATTCCCAAACTAAAAATTCAACATAAGGCCCCAGTATGGAAAAATTAAAAGATATTACATGTACAGTTGTGGACACATGAAACACACACACAGCTATAATGGGCCCCTCATCAAGCATATTAGAATGAGACGTTATGTACAGTGGCACATCCTAACCTATAATACTTGATGAGGGGCCCTGTTTCATTTGTTTATTTCATGTGTCCACAAATGTATATCCAAAACTCGAGTAAATTTGCATGTATAAGCACATGTCTTGAAGGCCAATGTGTATGGTAAGATAGAGTGAGTGAGCTCAGGTGTCACCAAAGACATCTATCTACTTGTCAAAAGCTACAGAGAGAGAGTGAGTGTTGTTTCTTCAAGAATTTAAATTGTTTTGATATGTTGTATGGAGTGGGTTTCCTAACATAATTACAGTATACACTACATAATTATACAGTCTACATGAGCAGGCATACATGTGAACCAGACCCATTCCCCTTCAGTTCCTTGTTTACAGGTGCAATAATTACAAGCATACTAAGATATTGTCTCCACTATTGAGCCGGCTAACCCACCTTCACGGGAATCAAACCAGAGGATAGTCAATAGGACATAAGGGTATGTACTATTGGCCACAAGAATTAGTACACACACTGTTATTGTTTTTGAGGGTTTAACAACATATAGAAAATGTCAGACTACATAACTGCAATACAACAGTTTTATTAGGTTTGTTGTTTTGCTAATCACAGAGTCACTTGGTACACCATTCATTGCAGTACTGACAGAATAATGACCTCTCTTTCCATATAGCATGTGTAAGAATTCCGGTGGCCAACCATACTTCCCAATGATGTTCTTCATGATGTTTATCTTGATAGTATCTGACTGCCTCAGGAAAACTTGAACCAAACACTGTACTGGACTGTCAAACTGCATACAGCCTCAATGCATTATGTAAGCACACACAAGTGAAGGGGACTGTATGTTTTCCAAGTTCAGCGCGCGCACACACACACACACACACACACACACACACACACACACACACACACACATACTCTCCCAGCATGGTTGTGAATCCTTGGTGTTGGTCCACTGCTCTGTACTGCCTTTTCAACACTCATTTTTACTTTTCTTCCCTGGTCCACATAAATATATACATGCACATATAATTTTTGTACATATTACAGGATATAAATATATTTGGTCATGGACTGCCCACACCCTGTCTCACACATTCTCTATAACAAATGCTTACATGATACAGCAAAAACAATGCTTGAGACAAAATTTACAAGAGGCACTTTTCCTTTTCACAAAAAGCACCAGTTAAAAAATGGTGTACCTTTGTTCATGTCTTATATAAAGTGAAAATTACAGTACTATATAAACTATACATGTACATGAATTTTAAAAAATTGTTTAGGTTTTTCTATTTCAGTTTTGTTCATGTCGAAATAAAGGCATAAAAAATATATTTGTAAAATATCCTAAAGAGATCGTGTTGTAAAGTTTCTATGCTACTAAATGACATAGCAGTAGTAATCTAAAACAAATTAAACCAAGAAGACATGGTCATAAAATTCACATACTAAACAACGTATCACATTTAACATAGTCACTGATATTGAACATTCTGATAAGTCACTGTGATTAGTCATGTGCACATTTATCTCCCATTATATATTTCACTTAAATCTTGATGTTCATAATGCCTGAAAAAAAATACAAAATCTTTCCAATCAATGCAATAAAAGAAATTACAGCCATACAATTTAGAAATGCAACTTTTTTAATGCTCTGGGCATTTGTAATGAGCACAGCTATCACAGAGCAAACCATGAAAGACACTTCTTATATCACCACTACAACTATATTGCAAACTGCTCCTCCAAGTGAACACTGTACAAAATAACGGTCCTTTCCGTACTTCACAAGGTCGACAGTAATGGTAAGTTCAAAGTCGATTGTACTCACTTGCACACTAAGTACAGTGGGATAGTTTAAGAACACAATATTTATATACACAAGAGAGGATTCAAGTAGCCAAAGCAGGTATGGTACATGCAGCACTGTACACTGAAGGCAGCACTGTACACTAGATGTCTATTGGCACAAAGGTATTTTTCATTTTCCAAAGGATCTAAATGTAGATAGACCCCTGAGAGGGCAGACCCAATGGTTGTGAAGGTCCCTGTTGTTGTTGTTGTTGTTGTTGTTGCTGCTGCTGCTGCTGCTGTTGTTGTTGTTGTTGTTGTTGCTGCTGCTGCTGTTGCTGTTGCTGCTGCTGCTGCTGCTGCTGCTGTTGTTGTTGTTGTTGCTGCTGCTGTTGTTGTTGTTGCTTGTGTTGTTGTTGTTGTTGGTGTTGGTGTTGTTGTTGACCACTTGGGAATATTTGATGATGAGGTGGCATACCCGGTGGTGCAAGAGGTGATCTGACTCCCTCAGACCAATCACTCTGGCTACGTGGTGAAGCTGAGGACCACTGACCGGGTGACTCAGGGGAAGGTGTGGGGAAGGCATCATGAGTTGCTCCAGCAACATTGTGCTGAGGTGTTGCTTCTACCCCAGAGTGTTGTGAGGGAGGGGTCGGGTAGTGAGGGTAATAACCTCCACCTGCTTGGTGATGATGTGCTTGTTGTTTTTGTTGTTGTTGTTGAGGTTGTTGATGCTGTTGGTGATGTTGTGGTTGTTGCTGAGCTTGTAGACTGTAGCTTGTACCACTTCCCGAGGGAAACTCAAATCCTGATGTTGCCGTGGCATGTCTCAGTGCTGCCATATGTGTGGGTGATGTGGGCAATGCCGGTCTCATCTTGCCGGGGGAAGTAGCATGGCCGGGGCCATGGGGAGACTGGACATGCTGTGGTGAGGAATGTGGTGGGGTCATGTGGTGAGGTGGGGATGTGGTGGTCTGTGTCATGTGGTGAGGTGGGGATGTGGTGGTCTGTGTCATGTGGTGGGGTGGAGATGTGGTATTCTGGCTGGGTGGTGAGAAAGAAGCTGGCATTGATTGCTGGCGTTGGTGTACCACATGACCTTGGTGATGTTGAGGGTTACCCATCATGTTAGTGAAGCTGAAGGGATTGTTGTCACGGTCAGCCAGCTGCTGGAGGTTATTCATGGACACAGCCGCCTTGACAGACTCCTCATATGGCTGAGGTTGGGCCACACCAAGCTCTGTGAAGTGTGGGTTAATGCCTCCCAAACCACCGGTGAAGAGGCCAGTCTCAAATGGACTTGTAGCTGCCTCAAACATTCCATGTGGTGATCCCAGTGAGTTGAGAGGTGACAGCTGTGTCTGTGACTCCACACTGGGCACTCCAGTTGTCTCACGCTTCTTCTTGACGCTGGAGCTGCGTTTGATGGACGTGGTACCATCTGGACTGACTGGAGTGTTGATGGTTGCCCCAGGGAGTGACATCACTGTTGATTTTGGCCTACGGGCTTTGGCTTTGGGTTGAGTGTTGGTTCTCTGTGCAGGTTGAGGTGGGGTCATCTGTTGGGCCATGATGGTACCTGGGGCCTGCTGTTGGTGTACCAGGTGGGATGTGTTCACTACCTGGGCCATCTGAGGGGACCTGGGGTGATGTTCTCGCAGCAGACGTACAATGTCATGGTGGAGTCGTTCATTGGCCACGTCCTCAGGCAGACGCTCCATGTTGTCTGTGATGTCCCGGTTAGCAAAGTGGTCCAATAAAATCTTACAAGCCTCAAAACTGCCCTCCCTAGCAGCAAGGAACAGTGGTGACTCATCCTGCAAAACATACAAATCATATAGACATTGGTACTGTACTCAGTATTCCACACAAAAATTTACACTATAGTTATAACAGTTAAGTATTTGTATTTAAACGATGCATTGCAAGATATCTCATATTTGCTTCTCAGATATTATTTCAATGTTCATAAAATAATTATATAATTTCAAAAATTAGATTACTGAACAACAATGTAAATACAAAAAGTTTCTTCAAGACAACACTGTACAGTAATGAATGCTAGTATCAGTTAACAAGTATTATTTGGTTATAAAGCAGGTAAAGCTGAACAAAGCAGGGAGATAGTCATGTATATTACTGCTTTACACAATATTAATACATAAATTATGAAGGAGTTATAATACACTTCAAGAGGCCTGAACGTTACTAAAACAATACAGTTCTTAAAGGGGTGATACACTTTTGGTATGTTTGAGCATCTTGATTCCTCCAAAGGAAACAGGATGAGATTAAAACAAATATTGGTGTTCTGTTCCTTGGAATAGTTTGGAGGAATCAGTTGCTTCAGATATACCAACACTTAAAAGAAAGTGATAAAGTGAATATGATCACCAACATCATCATAATGTTGCTCCTGAGCCATACCACAGACCACATACCCTGTTGTTCTGAGCGTCCCGATTTGCCCCGTGAGCGAGGAGGATCTGCACCGCTTCCACGTTGTTGACGGAGGCTGCCCAGTGGAGCGCTGTCTTGCCGAGGTCATCAGCAGCATTGATGTCTGCGTCGGCATTGATGAGGTCTTCTACCATACCTTCAATGGCCAGACGGGCAGCCAGGATCAGTGGGGTTGTACCGTCGTTCATCTTGGCATTGAGGTCCGTGGAGCGGTTTCGTAGGAGAATCTGTAGGAGGATTGGGAAGGTAAAAGGGACTGGCTATGTAATACTGTTTGTACTAACATGTATTACTTATTACAACTTTAAAGTACCAGGTACTGTACTGTATTATGTAATACAGTACTTGTGGTCACAATGATAACTGAATAATACCTCTCTGTGTCAATATCTTCAGTGATGTGACAAATAATTGGTATGTAGTACATTTATTCGCTCTAATACTACATAAAGGGTACTCACATTAATAATATTTTATATATCAAAGAAAGGTTTGTGATAGCCACTGACAGTTTACAACATATAGAAAATGTCACACTACATAACTACAAAACAACATTATCATTATTAGGTTTGCTGTTTTGCTAATCACAGTCACTTGGTACACCATTCACTGCAGTACTTCCAGAATAATGACCTCTCTTTCCATATAGTACGTGTAAGAATTCCTGTGGCCAACCGTATAAGTAACTCACCTGGAAGACTCCCTGAGCATCAGCAGAGACAGCAGCGTGTAGTGGAGTGCGACCGGTCGAGTCCTGAGCATTAGCATCAGCCTTGGCATCCAGTAGTCTCTTGGCAGCATCAGCACGGGCATATCTACACAACATAACACACATATTAATTTCCTTTAGAATGCAGACAAAAATACAGATTTGCCATTAGGACAGTATGGCTTCACAAAATAAAATATCTCATTGCATTAAACTTGATTGAATAACGATTCATTTGTATATATTTATAGCAAGAATAGATTATCTGTAACTTGTGCAAGATAATTAATCATCTTACCTTGCTGCCAAATGAAGTGAAGTTTCTCCAGTACGGTCCATCTTAGCATTAAGTTTGGCTCCTTGTTCAATTAGTTCCTGTATGACAGCAGCTGAGCCATCCTTATCATCCTCATCAGTATGACTCTCCAGGCCGCCTCCTCGGTAAGACGCAATCATTAGTGGTGTAAGACCCATTGGTCCCTTGGGGTCCACCTCACCAGCAATGCGTTGGTCCTCGGGTTCCTGTTGTGGTGGTGTGAGTGCCAGTAGGGCAGGATTCTTAATGTCTGCTGCATCAAGGTGTTGTTGTGTCCATACTCGTTGGTCATTAGCATCATCATAGTCAGTGAGGTGTGTCTGATCAGAGTAGCCAGCCTCATGCCTTGACCTCTTGCTGGGTGGATGTTCACTGTCATCATCGGACCAATCTCCGATGGTGCCGGGCATTGCCAGGTTGTGACTTATCCCGTCCCCATCCCCAAGATCTGTCAGGTGGTGGTGGGATGCCCCCTTGTTGAAGCTGTGTAGTTCCTGTCCGTCGCCTTTCCTGCGGGTAGACTCAGCACTGGCTCCAGAACTGCTGCTGTATTTTGGGAAGAAGCCCTCAGGGAACCAGGTGACGCCTCTTGCTCGCTTTTTGTTGTTAGTGATGACCATGAACACTATCCCGACAAGTACCATGGTGAAGACAATACCAACAATGGCATACGTGTACCCAGGGGTTGCAGATGGAGGAAGGTTTTCATACACCTTGGCAATGGGTACACCTGGGATGTTGCCAATATGTTGACTTGCAGCGATGAAGTTTGCCATATCAGTAACACTCTTAAGACACTCATCCTCTTTGCACCGTCTCTTATCAATACCAAAATAGACCAAGAGTCCCTGAATGCCATCTCTGTTGTATGGGTAAATCATTTCCTCACCTGACTGGTCACGCTTGATGAAAAGATGAACTCTGAGGCGACTGCTGAGGTCCCTCGTGAATGCTTTTTTCACCGATCTAAATTCCGATTCATCTATTGCCACAACAATCTGCAATCCCTCAGGCATGATGTTAGGAGGATCCTTCTCACAGTCCAAACCATCCCAGCCACACTCTGCAGTATTACAACCTTGATCACAATGACCATTCTCATAGTTGGTTTGACAGTATGCATCATAAATGGGATTACAGGTATCCATGGGCTTCTGACAATCCAGACCATCCAAGAGACATTCTGTGTTGTCACATTGTGTATTACACACTCCATCACCAAACACAGCGATGCAGTCAATGTCGGCTTTACAGAATGCCCAGGGGTTTCTGCCTAGTGTACATTCATAACCATCATATTCACAAGCATGGCTGTTGCACTCTGGGTCGCACCGCATGTTGTTTTTCTTCTCGTGGCATCGATGGAGTTCACACTTTTCCCTTTCCAGAGTTATGTTGGTAATATAGGTGATATCCCTGCCAATACCTCCTCTGAAGGTTGGATCATACACCTCACATCTCTGGCCATTCCAACCTGGCGGACAGTGACACTCATAGAAAGTTAAGCGGTCAAGGCAGTTGCCATTGCGATTGCAGGGGTTGGGTGTGCACTGACTGATTTCTTCATCCTTTGCAACACACTCAATTCCCTGAGCATATGGCCGGCACACTTCTCCTAGACGACAAGGGTTGGAGGCACAGTCATCACTTGGGAATTCACAAGATTTACCAGTGAATTTTTCTGGGCAGTGGCAGGAGTAATCCCGCTCTGTGTTGCTGCAGACGCCACCATTCTGGCATGGAGATTCAGCACAGAAGTCTCTCTTACTCTCACAGTGACGCCCCATGTACCCCAGGCGACAGTTGCACCTGTAGTCGTTGACAAGTTGGACACAGTCAGCAGTTCCTTCTTCCACACAGGGGAAGGTCAGACACTCATTGACATCTCCCTCACACCGGGCACCAACATACCCTGGTCTGCACCGGCACTCAAAACCACCCACTTTGTCCACACATGTTCCACCATTATGACAAGCTCCCTCATAACAGTCATTGGTGTTAATCTCACAAAGTTTGCCCAAAGTACCATGTGGACAAGAGCATTGGAAACCATTCACTTGATCATGACACACCCCTCCATTCTGACATGGATTGTTTGGCTTGCAGTCATCAATGTTATATTCACAATTTGGGCCCTGGAATCCTGGGAGACAAGTACAGGAGTATGTACCAATGTGGTCATTACAAGTTGCACCATTCATGCATGGCTGGGAATCACACTCTCTGATCTCATGTTGACAGTAAGATCCAGTGTATCCAATGGCACACTCACAGTGGTGGGTATTGCCAATATCCCGGCACTTCCCATCATGAAGGCAGAGTTCTGATGGAGCCACATCCTTACTTTCTGCTGCCCTGGCACAAGACACCATCTCAACATCACAGAGGAGACCAGTCCAACCAAGGGGACACTCACACTTGTATCGGTTCTTGGTCTGCTTACACACACCATTGTTGAAGCATGGTGAGGGAGAACACCAATCAATCAAACTTTCACACCGCTCTCCTGTGTACCCATATTGGCAGTGACAGGTGAAGAACCCAACATGGTCACTGCAGGTACCACCATTATTGCATGGGTTGGAGTGACACTCATTAATGCGATGTTGACAATGGGATCCTGTAAAACCAGTGACACATTCACAGGTGTAGTTGTTGATGCCATCAATACAACTACCATTGTTCATGCAAGATGTTTGTGTACAATCTTCATCGTTGATTTCACAATTTGTTCCAGAAAAACCTAATGGGCAAGTACAGGTGTAGGAATTAACATAATCATTGCAGGTTGCTCCATTTTGACAAGGACTCGAGTCACATTCGTTAAGGTCATGTTCACAATTAGTGCCTCCAAAACCATCAACACAGAGACATGTATACTCCCCAATGTCATCAAAACATGTACCACCATTAAGGCAGGGTTGCTTGGCACAGTCATCAGTGTTAACAATACAGTCTCGACCTTCATATCCAATCGAGCACTCACAGGAATAGGAGCCGTTGGTGTTATGGCAAGTTGCTCCATTTTTACAAGGAGACGGAGATACATTACACTCATTGATGTCTTCATCACAGAGGCGTCCAGTGTAACCTAATTCACACTCACAGGTAAAGTCCAGGAAGTTGGCTGTTGGCGTGCAGCGAGCATTGTGACGACACTTGTTGGGTGAACACGGGTCCATACGTACTTCACAGTTCTGTCCAGTGTGGGGAAGTTCACAAACACATTTGTATGTGTTTACCATGTCAATACATGTGCCTCCATTCCTGCAAGGTCTGCTGTGGCAGTCATCAATATTAGCTTCACAATTCCTACCAGAGAAGCCAGGTTGGCAGGAGCAAGAGTATGCATTGAGAGAATCATGACAAGTACCACCATGCTGGCAGGGATTGGACTGACACTCGTCAATTTCATGTTCACATCGATGACCTGTGAAACCTGCAGGACACTTGCAGATAAATCTGTTGACATCATCATAACAGGAACCACCATTAAGACAAGGGTCACTGGCACACTCATTGACATTGGACAGACAGCGAGCATCATAATAACCTGATGGACACTGGCAGCGGAAGCCATCCACCTGATCAATACACACTCCACCATTTGCACAAGGCTGAGAGAGACAGTCATCAATGTTGGTCTCACAATGACGTCCTGTGTAGCCTGGTTCACACTCACACCAATATTCATTAATACCATCTTTACATTTGGCACCATTATGACAAGGGTTACTGAAGCATTCATTGATGTTATATTCACAGTTGACTCCAGCAGTACCATTGGGGCAGATACAACTATACCTGTTGACGAGGTTTTTGCAGGTACCTCCATGTTGACAAGGAGTTGACAAACATTCATCTATTTCAGTCTGACATAACAGGCCGGTATACCCAGCATGGCAAGAACAAGTAAAGGAGTTATTCCCATCAATACAGATACCATGGCGACGACATGGCGAGGACAAACAGTCATCAATATTGGTTTCACATTTGGTACCGGTGAATCCTGGGCTGCAGCGACATGTGTACCCAGCCACACGGTCAACACAGGTGCCTCCGTGTTGACAAGGGTCAGTAACACAGTCGTCAATGTTGATGTGACACTGACGACCTGTGAACCCTTGGGGACAGTTGCACCTGTAGTCATTGATGAGGTCACTACACACACCACCATTATGACAGGGGCGTGAAGCACACTCATCCACATCGTCTTCACAGTGCTGACCCGTGTATCCTGTAGAGAGGAAGTAAACTTGTAAATATAAAATTACAGGTTACACAAAATAATGCTAAAAATATTACGGTCTCACTTGGATGGCTTGTCAAAATTATATAACATTAGACCACTGATACAGAAGCTTTGATAAATTATGCTTCATTACTAAAGTCATTACGAGACAATTCATCATTAATAGTTTTTTATACATTTTTTATTGATCACCACATTCATTGTAGTTTCCTTCGCAGACGTGGATAGCCTAATGCTCAAAACTATATAAATATCTATCTGCCTTAGTGTACTATCATGTTTATGTTAATGTGAAGGCTCTATTAACAGTATCATAAACTGGTTAATGACTGTATCACGACCTCTTTCCAGGCTAGATGACAACGAGATAAACCATGAATAAATCACTCAATAAACAGAATTATGATTAGTTTATTTACATAATTCTCATCTTTGCATCCTATGATCAGTACTACTCCACATGGAAAGAGGAAGCGGATGTTATATTTTGATAATCTCTGAAGAGGAGCAGCTTTTATTCTGATAATTTCTAAAGACTCCAATAAGTAGTCTGCTAGCGGTTATCAAGGCCAATGTTGTGTGTATGGATCTCGCTTGCCTTCATTTTCTGCCTCGTATTTGTGACCATATCAACAAAGTACCAAAGTTCCAAGGCGCTTGGTAAACAAGTAGCCCTTTCCGTGGTAGTGTTCCGAGCGACCGTGTTACTACTGCAGGTAAGGGCTAGTATCAGATAGACTCGCCCTCACCAAATAGACCTTAGGGACGCAGCCAGCAAAGCGAGGGTCGTGTGCCTGAGAAAGTGTGGCCCAGGGGGCTGCCATCACGAAGAGAGATGCCAAACTACCCACACCAGACACCATTTAAACATAATAGGTCAACCGTACTCAGTTCATTTCATTTTTTCCTCGGTAATTATGACGTTGGTAATACTTCTGATTGACCCATACTACAAACCCAATAAGTTACAGGAATGGTAAAACTGGTGGAACAAGATGGTGTCTGGAAGGATGAACAAAGGATCTTGGTGGGGAGGGGTACGGGTAATGGGTGGAGGGGTAAGGGTAATGGGTGGAGGGGAGGGAGTCGATATGCCACCTGATGCCCGTCGTCATATTGCCACACACCACTGGACCAAAACATTTACCTTCCTGAGTTTTACAGTCAGTCTTTTATATATCTTAATTTATGAAAACACGAACCCATAATAATGCTACAAATAACTATATATATATAAATGAGTTAATACCCTACCCACTGGACTCCCTATAACAATAATAACAGAAATGGATACTGAGTAAGTTTGCACACTCTTTTCTCAATTCTCCTCCCCTTCTCATCCCATCCCATCCCCCCTCGGTCCCTGCCCCATGCTTCCCTCACCCCATCCTCCTCTCGTTCCCTGCCCCTCCCCCCGACCCTTCCAATCTTCCCTATCCCTGCTCACCCACGGGGTCCCACACTCCCCTAATCACCCCTCCCACCCACCCTACCATTCCTCCCTATCCCTGCTCACCCCCCCCCCTCACCCACTCGGGGCACGCCAACCACCCGGTCCAACACACACTGAGTGGCCCTAACACCCTCCTCCCCCCAGATCCCCTCCCCCACCTCCTCTCTACCCTCCATCCCGCCATAACCACTTACCTACCACGCTGTACGATAATACACACGCTTTAACTACAAGCTTGAAACGTGTACAGCTGTTGTGGACAATACAATTATTTATATTTTCTCTTCTCATATCTTTCGAATGACACTTGGAATAATTACTGGTGTAGGCTACTCTGTGAAGCCCTAAAACATCCCACCATCATTACTAACGAGTCATTACTCACTCTCTCTCTCTCTCTCTCTCTCTCTCTCTGTAACATCTCACTTATTTAATTAAGGTTTTTGGTACAGTTCCAACGGTGATGAATTGGTAAAAGTTTCATGTGTGGTAAAGAACTACTCGTATGCCACAACCAACAACACCCACCCAGCGTTGAGTATTCATTTTCGTATGGATTTAATCACTTAAGCTTTTATATTGTTCCCGTACTAAGTATAAACAACAAGCCTAAAACATTTTGAAAAACAACTTCTATGACTCGCACCAAACAGGCTGAAGTATATAACTGTACTTGGAGGGTAAGAAAAAGGAAGGAGAGTAAGAAGAGAAGGAGTAGGGAGAGAGTAAGAAGAGGAGGAGGGAGAGAGTACGAAGAGAAGGAGGAGGGAGAGAGTAAGAAGAGAAGGAGGAGGAAGAGAGTAAGAAGAGGAGAAAGAGAGTAAGAAGAGAAAGAATAAGAAGAGAAGGAGGGAGAGAGTAAAGATGAGAGTCGGAATAGTGAAATGAGAGAGTAGGATGGAGAAGAAGAGGAAGAAAATATTATAGGGAGGGGAGAAAGAAGAGAGTGAAATGAGAGAGTAAGATGGGTGGTGGGTGGTAGTGGTGTGGGTAAAAGCAAGGTCAGAGTGGACAAAACCTACCTACCTACCACATCCCTACCTACCTACCTACCCACCCCATCTCCTAACCAACTTTCAGCCACCACTTCCCATTCTCATCTACCAACCCCATCTATTTTCATTCATCTCCCAATCCACCCCATCATTTTTCCAACCAACCTTCAGCCCCCACTTACCATTCTCATCTACCAACCCCATCTATTTTCATTCAACAACCAATCCACCCCATCATATTCAAACCCATTTTTCACATTCTCATCTACCAACCCCATCTTTTTTCAATCATCAACCAATCCACCCCATCATATTCCAACCCATTTTTCACATTCTCATCTACCAACCCCATCTATTTTCATTCATCAACCAATCCACCCCATCATATTCCAACCCATTTTTCACATTCTCATCTACCAACCCCATCTATTTTCATTCAACAACCAATCCACCCCATCATATTCCAACCCCATTTTCCCCATTCTCATATTCCAACTCCATTTTTTTTCATTCATCTCCCATCCACTTCACTCTCTCTACCTTACTCTCCCTCCCACCTCTTCACTCTCTCTACCTTACCCTCCCTCCCACCTCTCTCAACTCTTTCTTCCTTAGTTACCCTCCCTCCCACCTCTCTCAACTCTTTCCTCAGGGCTATTCCATCCACCACTGTCACCTTTCCTCTAAACTTGGCAAATCTCATTAAAAGAGCCTCACATCCTATTATCAATACCACAGCTCCATCTGGCAATTTATATACACGGAAAAATATAATAAAAAGGAAGACGTGAGGTGCCACCATATAGGAGAGAGAGAGAGAGAGAGAGAGAGAGAGAGAGAGAGAGAGAGAGAGAGAGAGACTAGGGTGAGATAATTGTGTCTGAGAAAGAGCAAAGGATATTAGCGGTATTACGACACACTGGAGAGAGAGAGAGAGAGAGAGAGAGAGAGAGAGAGAGAGAGAGAGAGAGAGAGAGAGAGTGTTCTTACCTATTTGTATCTTTACAGGATTGAGTCAAGCTCGTAATGTCCCGTATATTAAAACCCAATTATCATATTTTTCTTTAGTTATGTATGTTTTTGACACACACCACTTCTGGTAATGTGTGTGTGTGTGTGTGTGTGTGTGTGTGTGTGTGTGTGTGAAATAACGGTATAATGAAGATGAGAAAAGAGAAACAATACGAGTGGGTTGAAACAATCAGGAAAGTATGACACAATACATAAAATATAAAAATACAAGAGGTGGAAAGGAGAGGGAAAGAGAGGATGAGACGATACCGTAAGAAGATGTGAGAAAGAGGAGAGGGGGAGGTGAAGGATAGAGATAAAGTTAACAGAAGATGAGAAGGAAGAGAGGAGATGGAGGAGGAGAAGGAAGAGAGGAGATGGAGGAGGAGAAGGAAGGGGAGGGGAGGGGAGGGGAGGGGAGGGGAGGGGAGGGGAGGGGAGGAGAGGAGAGGAGAGGGGAAGAGAGAAGAGGGAGGAGGGGGAGGGGAGAGGGAAAGAGAAGAGGGAAGAGGGGAAGAGAGGGAAAAAGAGGAGAGGGAGGAGGGGAAGAGAGGGAAAAAGAGAAGAGGGAGGAGGGGAAGAGAGGGAAAAAGAGAAGAGGGAGGAGGGGAAGAGAGGGAAAAAGAGAAGAGGTAGGAGGGGAGAGTGGAAGGAGGAGAGAAGAGGAAAGAGATAGGAAGGTAGGAGAGAAGATGGAGGGGGTATGGAGGAGGGGGAAAACGGGAGGAAGGTATGAGAGAGGGGAGGAAAGGAGAGAGGGGAGGAAAGGAGAGAGGGGAGGGAAAGAGAGAGGGGAGGGAAAGAGAGAGGGGAAGGAAAGAGAGGGGAAGGAAAGAGAGAGGGGAAGGAAAGAGAGAGGGGAGGGAAAGAGAGAGGGGAGGGAGGGGAGGGAGAGAGGGGAGGGAGGGAAGGAGAGAGGGGAGGGAAAGAGAGAAGGGAGGAGGAAGAGGGGAGGGAAAGAGAGAAGGGAGGAAAGAAGAGAGAGAGGTGGGAAGGAGGAGGATAGAGGGGTGTGGTGGTGGGTAGTTTAGTCACGATCTGCCCCGCCTTTACTTCCACCAACAAGATGGCTCCCTTCTCTCTCTCTCTCCGTCCTCTCTCTCTCATTTTTATCTCCATATCTACCTAACTCCCCCCTTCCCTCCCCCCTCTCTCTATTGCATCCCTCATTTTTCTCTCGCTATCTACCTAACTCCTCCCCACTCCCCCTCTCTCTCTCTCTCATTTTTCTTTCCCTACTACTTAACCTCTCTCTCTCTCTCTCTCTCTCTCTCTCTCTCTCTCTCTCTACATATAAGTCAACCCATCCTATCATGAAGCAATATCGAGGCAAGTGACCATACTGCAAAACACCACCACAACAACAACAACAATATAATTACCAACACCAATCACCCAACACACCAAAACGAGAAACTTAATAAGAGCCTTTTACTAACTTTATCTTACCCTCTGACCTTCCCACTTGTACCGCTACTAAATTTTTAAACTCAGGAAAGACACATACAGAGAGAGAGAGAGAGAGAGAGAGAGAGAGCCGTGTGGTCTTGTCTGGACACTCATAGTCTACACAGAGAGAGAGAGAGAGAGAGAGAGAGAGAGAGAGAGCCAAGGTGATCTCCCATTAATTGTAAAGTTTTTCGATTCCCTTGACGCTGAGTAGGATCGAGTGTGGTTTACTGTATGTACAATTGGGGTCAATCGTTTATACTCCATCTCCCCGAATCCTGACGCTCAGAGAATAGCCTATAGTGGTGGATCCAGAGTTACTGCATCAAGGTAGAAATAAAATGAACGTGTTGGCTATTCGGGAAAATGAAATACAATAAAATAACCTGCATCCGGAAAAAAATAAAATAAAATAAAATATAGGCTACGTGTATTTGGGAAGAGTTTGGCGGGAAATGTGTGTGTGTGTGTGTGTGTGTGTGTGTGTGTGTGTGTGTGTGTGTGTGTGTGTGTGTGTGTGTGTGTGTGTGTGTGTGTGTGTGTGTGTGTGTGTGTGTGTGTGTGTGAAGACTGACTACTAACCTGGCATACAGACGCATCGGAAGGCCCCCCTCTCGTCCAGACAAGTGCCCTGGTTGTGACACGGGTTACTCTCACACTCGTTAATGTTGATCTCACACCTCGGACCAGTGAAACCCTTGGAACAATCACACCTGTATATAAAACACATACAGATTAGTTATAATTACGAACAATCACATCTGTATATAAAACACATACAGGTTAGTTATAATTACAAGCAGTCATTCACACCTGTATACAAAACACATACAGGTTAGTTATAATTAGTCATTCACACCTGTATACATAGAAAAACACGTTATAGATGCCATTACAGCCAATCACGTGTATACACAGACACACACATTACAGTTACCATCATTACAGACATTCACACGTGTAAACATAGAAATAAATATTAAATTACAGTTATCATTACAGCCAATCACATGTACACACACATATATACATATTATAGTTATCATTACAAACAGTCACATCTGTATACATAGACATACACATTACAGTTACCATCATTACAAACAGTCACATCTGTACACATAGAAATAAATATTACTGTTACCAACACCTGTACACAAAGATATACTCATTACAATAATAGTTTTGTTATTTACTTTTCTTCAACAAGGGAGAAGAATCATCTGGTTAAAAATATTATTGACACTGCCTGAGAGTTACTTGTTTTGGATTGTTCAATGTAATAGTAGTAGATAAAGATATTTCTTACACATCTACAGAATTCCAAGATAGTGAAGCCTAAACTGCACCTATTATATACTTCTGAAGAAATTAACAGAGAATAAAATAGATAAGCATTTCAGAGAATGTTGTTTGAAGACTTACAGATTGCACAACAAACACTTCAACAAACAAAATATTGACTCAAGAAACTGTGTGTATAGAATCAATTAAGGGGGAAATTTTGTGTTGGTAAATCAGGAGCAACTGAATCCTCCAAACTATTCCAAGCAACAGAACACCATTATTTTTGTTCATCTGGTTCTGTTTCCTGGCATACTTTGGAGGAATCAAGACACTCCAATGTAACAAAAGTGAAATATCCCCTTAACACAAACCACTGAGGCCAACACTAACCTGAATGATCCTGGAGTATTAACACATGTACCATTGTGTTCACAGGGAAGGCCCTCCTGACACTCGTCGATGTCCTGGGTACAATCAACACCTTTGTATCCAGGTGGACAGGTACAGATGTAGCCTCCATCGATGGGCGAGGTGTCACACATAGACCCTGGGTGACATGGGTTGCTGGCACACGCATCGTCCAGGTGACACAACAAGCCAGTCTGGTAACAAACATATATACATACGGTTATTATACCTTTATATATTGACAACACTAACACACAAACACAGTACCTCAGTTATACACCTTTATATACTGACAACATTAACATACACACACACACACACACATAGTGCCTCGGTTTTACACCTTCAATCTTCATATACTCACAACACACACACACACACACTTAACAACACCCCAGACACACACACCCACCTTGCCCGGGGTACATTGGCAGAGGAAGGATCCGACGCGGTCAATGCAAGTGGCCCCGTTGAAGCAGGCAGCGCCGGTACAGTCGTCGATGTTTTCGGAGCAGTCCTCGCCCGTCCAACCGTTCACACATATACAAGAGAACCCACCAGGAGTGTTGGTGCACGTGGCGCCGTTCTGAAGGGGGAAACGAGAACGATAATAGTAACACCTTACATTACACATAACATTCACAACACCTTACATGCATTTCACATTGCACTACAAAACATCCATAACAAAATCTTATCTACACATGTATGAGATTTTCATTTAAGAGGAGTAATTTGCATAACACATTCCGTTCGTCAAACATGTGAGAGATGATCTTGATTTAATTAAGGGGAGAAATTTGCAGTGGGAAGACTGAGAGATATCGATGCCTTCAAACTGTACCAGGAAAGAAACAAACACACTACACAGTAGGCTATATGAGACGACGGGGTTGTGTTTGTTTTACGGCAGAATGTGGAGGGTTAGTTAAGGTTAAACTTTTATTGTTGGTGAATTGGAAGGTCTCCGATTCCTCCAAACTATTTCAAGCAACAGGACACCATCACTTTTGTTAATCTGGTTGTCCTGTTTCCTGTCATACTTTGAAGGAATGAAGGTGGTCTATTGTACTCAAAGTGTAATTAATACCACCTCAAGGAGACAGTACAGTGTTGGTAAATCTGGAGCAAGTGATTCCTTCAAACTATTCCAAGCAACAGGACACCATTATTTTTTGTTCATTTGGTCCTGTTTCTTGGGATACTTTGGAGGAACCAGGGAACTCTAATGTACCAAAAGCAATAGCCCCTTAAGGAAGCTTCAAATAGGCCTAACCTGCAAATTGTATCAGTCGTGTGATCTTGGTTTAAAAAGGTGAATATCGACATTATAAACCCAGACACGATCCATTAATTAAAAAATGTCGAGAAAAAATAATAATAAAAATAACAACAACAACACAAGGCCCGTCAATCATATACACACACGAGGTCTTGGTTTAAAAGCACATACAGTCACGATCAAAAGAAAACCCTGCATCACGTGTGTGAAAGTGAAACAACCAAACAATGAGTGACTTTTATAAATCAATATTACAGAGACCAAAAACAACAATAACAACAACCACAATAATTCTGCATCAATGGGT
>JAWQEG010000980.1:0-50000 GCA_033782935.1 Petrolisthes cinctipes
GAGGTATTCGTGTGTGTGTGTTAGGGAGGGAGGCATCTGCGTGCATGTGTGTGTGAGTGTGTGTGTGAATGGGAGCGGAGAGGAATTCGTGTGTGAGTGTGTGTGTAAGGGAAGGAAGGGGTGGAGAATTTTTTTTTTTTTTTTTTTTTTCCCCTCCGATTCAGTGTATTCTTTCTTTACTCATAAGTTCACGACAAACTGGTCTGACCTTGAATATGATTATGTTTCAGTTGTGACCGCTTAGGGTATGATAGGCCAGAGTGATTATAGTCCTAACGATGCACGAAGCAGACTGGTTTGGTATAGGTTACAAGAACAGCTGTTTTGTTGCAAAGTTTGGATGAATCAGCAGCCTTCAGGGTCGCTAATAACAGATGGCCCCCTCACACCATACGACCCACGACTAAAAATGTATAAAATAATGGAGGGGATATTCGCCCCCTCCTCCCCCTTTTCTCTCTCTCTCTCTCTCTCTCTCTCTCTCTCTCTCTCTCTCTCTCTCTCTCTCTCTCTCTCTCTCTCTCTCTCTCTCTCTCTCTCCATCCACGTGATTTGATAGGGCTCGAGTAATCACAAAACAATATAGGAAATGAAAGGCGTGAATAAGAGAAAAGGTTAGGCTACTTAACGGCCTTGTTCAAAAAGGCTGTGAATGACCGTAATTATTTCCCTCCCTATACCTCACTTTTACTTGGCAACTGTTCGATTTGTCTGTTGGTGTGTCGAGAGTGGGTGACGTCACATTAAATATATAAACTAATTAATGAATATTTGGGGTGAAAAATAACTGTGTGTCATTTTTCCACACAATTGCTTATTTTAACCCCAGTCATAATTGTGGAAGAATAACGTGTGTGTGTGTGTGTGTGTATCAATTCGTGGTCATTGACTTTAGTTTGTTTCCTCTCACTATTTTTTTTGTTTTCTTCGGGTATGGCAACAAAACTTTCGCTAACACGTAATAATGATTGCACTCGTGTACTCCACCCTGCAGAAAAAAAAAGTATAAACTGATGACACTGACCTATTCCATCCTGCATTAAAAAAATAAAAAAATAAAAAAATATGTATACTGTAAATCAAATGCCCTAAATGTATATAACCAATAATATTGATAGACTCCTTCGTGATTAAATTATATAAAATTGATACCCGTCCACCCATCAACGCTGAAAACAAACAACTCCATGTCGTAGAGTTGTTGTTGTTGTTATGGTTGTTGTTGGAGGAGGAGGAGATGACGACGGTGTGTAATAAGAAAGAAAAGGCGTAAATAAGAGAAAAGGTTAGTCCACTTACGGTCAGTCAGGGTAAGACGTGTTGGTGTGGCTGGCTCAGAGGAGGAGGAGGAGGAGGAAGAGAAGGGGGACACGAGGCTCGAAATGTCATCTTCATTATCCTGACCTCTTCTCCTTCTTCCTCCTCTTCCTCTCTTCCTCCTCCTCCTCCTCCTCCTTTTTTTCTTCTTATTCTTCTTATTCTTATTCTCCCTCTTTCTCTTCTTCCTTTTCCTCCTCCTCCTCCTCCTCCTCCTCCTTCTTCTTTTTTTTTCTCCTCCTCCTCCTCCTCCTCCTTCTTTTTTTCTTCTTCTTCTTCTTCTTCTTCTTCTTCTTCTCCTCTCTTCCTTCTCCTTCTTCCTGATAACACAGCTTGACAGAAATGAATGAAGGAAGAGTAGGAGGAGGAGTATCATCACGAATAGAAGTTATTTCTTATAATCCACACCAACTCAGTAGTCCAATATCTCTAGAACCTAACCGAACTGATGCATGCAGCCTCCCTGAAAACTCAACAAACATACAATAAATAAATAAATAAATAAATAGATAACAAAATGTCCAATCAAACTGCCACCTTCCCTATAGACAGACGCAGCTTCCTCACACAGACCACATCCCTTCCAATACCACTACCTTTCTTCCGGCTCCTTCTTTTTTTTCTCTCTGTCTCTGTCTGTCTGTCTCTTTCACTATTTTTTGCCCCCCCTCTTTCTCTCTCACTCCCTCCCTCCCTCCCACTGACCCACCTGCTAAAAAGTACTGGTGTGGGCGTGAGGGCGTGCCTGTGGGTTGGCCTGGGACATTAGTCATGGTGGATTATTGCCTCTGGTTCTCCTTTACCTGTGTCACTCTGTCTGTATGATCCCTGACCCCTCTCCTCCCATCCCAGCCCCCCCCCCCACTAGCCCCTCCTCCCATCCTAGCCCCCCTCCCCCACACCACCAGCCCCTCCTCCCATCCCAGCCCCCCCACACACACCACTAGCCCCTCCTCCCATCCAAGCCCCCACACTCTCTCTGTATGATCCTTGACCCCTCTTCCCATCCAGACCCCCCCCCCTACCATCAACCACCAGCCCCATCCAAGCCCCCACCCTCTCTCTTATATGATCCCTAGCCCCTCCCTCCCCCCCCTCTCCCCCATCCCAGCCCCCTTTCCTTTTCTCTCTCTCTCTCTGTGTTACTCGATGGGGGTTTTATTATTATTATACATAGGGCCACCCACCCACCCACCCCTCTCAACCCCACCATACTTCTCCAACCTCGCTGACCCACTCCTTCCTCTCAGCCCTATACTCTTTGTTTCTTTATATGGGGGCTTATCTTATACACAGGACCAACCCCAACACCAACCCCACTCCCCCAACCTCTGCTATCACTCTACGATCCTTGCTAAATTGTTGTCCTTCCCTTTCCTCACACACACACACACACACACACACAGTCTCTCTCTCTCTCTCTCTCTCTCTCTCTCTCTCTCTCTCTCTCTCTCTCTCTCTCCTCTCTCTCTCTCTCTCTCTCTCTCTCTCTCTCTCTCATCCTCTGTCCCCTCTTCTTCCCTTGTTACAACCCCTACCCCAACCTATACCAATCCTCACCACTGCCACTCCTCTTCCTCCCCTTCCCTTTCTTGATCTCACCACCCCTTCCTTCCCTTTCCTTAATCCCTTCACCTCCCCTTCCCTTCCCTTCTCTCCCCAGCCTCTTTGTCACTCAACAGGGTGAAAAAAATAAAAAATAAATAAATAGCCTCCCTGCTTCACCCTCAAAAGCAAAGGTTAGAGAGAGGGGGCCTTTTGGTGGTCAGTTTGGAGGGTTATAGTTTCCTCCTAAATAAGCTATAAAACAGATTCCCTACTCATATAATATTAAGGCTATCCGTTTCCTGGTATAGTCTGGAGGAATCAGTAGCCCTCCAGTTACTTATCTATATTTTCTCCCTATAGCAAATCCTCAGTATTTTAGGTCGCACGAACTTCAAGTATTGCCTGCCGTATAATTATCTGCTGAAAATCCTAGCTTGGTGTTGCATATATAGAGATTTATATATGTGATTATTCCATATGTGTGTGTGTGTGTGTGTGTGTGTGTGTGTGTGTGTGTGTGGTGTGTGTGTTGTTGTTGTTGTTGTTGCGTCCTAAGAGATGTTCCAAATCGATTATTTTGTGTTGCAATGTAAACGCACGCTGCAGGAGTTACATAAAAAAAAAACATCCTGCACTTGTATGTACAGTCGTGGTCAATAATAATCATCCACCCATGTAAAACTTTGACATCTTCCCTCTGTTCGTTAGCTGTGAAACTTTTCATTAATTAAGTAGAATAAGTAGCATCTTCTTCTGATTACTTCAAGGAGCTACCTAGTTACTCACTAATCAAAACAATAACATCATAATAACGTGAAAACAACAGCCAGCAATTTGTTTGAATTACCCGTACGTGTATTGAAACTTATAACCACGACTGTACTATCAAAGACAAAAGTCGTGTCGTGAAATTTGGTGAAAACATTTGGCTAACCATACTGAACATTTGGCTAACCCTACTGGACATTTGGACATTTGGCTAACTGGACATTTGGGACATTTGGACATTTGGCTAACTGGACATTTGGACATTTGGACATTTGGCTAACCATACTGAACATGAACGTTTCAGTGGTGGGATTTTCATTATGATTCACGAGTTGTATTAAATCATCGGACGGACAAAACAGCGACACGACTTTTGTCTTTGATTGTACACCCAGTAGCAATCATACCAATGGCTATCTTACTTGTACAACTGGATATCAGGTGTCGTTTGGCTCCTAACAAGGGCGAGCAGAGGCACACACACACATACACAAGCACACACAGTCACCATGATCATAATAATAAAGTATGGTGGAGCAAGGGTGTGGTCAGTAGTGTGTGTGTGTGTGTGTGTGTGTATCGGGTTGTTGTTCCAGTTGTACATGACGTGTGTGTGTGTGTGCGTCTCTCTTCTCTCTCTCTCTCTCCCTCTCTCTCTCTCATCTCTCTCTCTCTCTCCTCTCTACAGAATGGTTTGCTGGATCTGTAAGGAGGGAGTGGAGAGTTAAGGTGGTAATGGCGGGGTTCCCTCACCGACCAGCTTCTTTGGTAATCAATATCGTGAATATCTCGGCCAACCAACCAACCAAAAGGGATGGAAGGAAGGAAGGAAGGGAGGAAGGGAGGGAGGAGAGAGGTGGTGCTTTGGCCCAATATGGAAACTTGGAAGCAGAGGCGGGAGATAAATAGCTAACCATGAACGGGATAGATACTCTCTTGGGGTTATTTTTATATTATATTATATATATATATATATATATATATATATAAATTATTTATTTACTTACTATTCTTTTTTTTTTTTTTAGGGGGGGGAAGGGGGTTACTGGTTCCGTCTAAACTATGCTAGGAAACCTTAGTGTAAGATTAGGTGGGGATGTTTTTGTGGGGCTAGAAATCAGTAGCCTATATATATATATATATAAATTATATATGTGTGTGTGTGTGTGTGTGTGTGTCACACACACACTCTCTCTCTCTCTCTTAAGATATACCAATGACACTTTATGACCGCGCCCATTTTAAGCCAACTATTGTCAGCGTTGGGAAGTGTGGGTGTGGGACGTATAGGCCTTGGCCCTTCCCCCCAGCCCCCCTCCAAACACACACACACCTCCTCCTCCTCATCCTGGGTCAGTCAGCTTATAAACAACCTTAGACATATATTTCTCCATATTATTATTATTATTATTATTATTATTATTATTACGTGTGAGTGCAAAGGATGAGAAATCTCAGCCATCCAATAATCTGTGTTTATGGGTTAAGGGGTCTCGACCACTTTTGTGAGTTCGTTTGAATATCCTCAAGTTTCAATTCGCAGTTAGTTCAGGAGAAATACAATATATATATATATATATATATATATATATATATATATATATATATATATATATATATATATATATATATATATATAGAGAGAGAGAGAGAGAGAGAGAGAGAGAGAGAGAGAAAGAGAGAGAGAGAAATAGATATACCCACTACAAATAAAAAAACAAAATAACAAATACGAATCTTCTAAAGTTGGTGTGAAATCAGGAAACTTTGGCCATCAGAAAGCCGCACTGTAATAGGATCTTGTACAGGGATTTTGTAACAGGGAAAGGAGTCTGAGAAACCGAGAAACATATAAGTATAATGTGTGTGTGTGTGTGTGTGTGTGTGTGCTATCCAGTAGAACAGCTAAGCTAGGATAAAACTCTTTCTCTCTCTGCAGATACAATCACCCACGCCGTCCACTACAACAAATCAATCTCCGGCAACAAGCGAGCCTTCACGCACACCCACCGGGAAATTGCAATTATGTGTATTGGTAAACGTCCCCAGGAAGTCCTCAGTGGCTCCTACCAGGCGTCGTCATTAAGGAGAGAGAGAGAGAGAGAGAGAGAGAGAGAGAGAGAGAGAGAGACTAATAGAAAAATAGAAAATCTCACCTACACCACCGTAAATTCAAATCATGTCATGTTGACCGCGACTAAAATCCAATCTTACCCGGACATGGTAAAAACAAGGCGGGAACACGTGTCTGGCAATTGTTGTTGTTTCCCGCCACCACTATACCACCACCACTCCAGCCAGAGTGGGGAGGAGAGGAGGACAGGTTACGAGGTGTTGTACAGTGTTTTTTTGCTCTCTCTTTTCTTTTTAAGCGGGCAATAAAAGCACCGATTCTCTTTTAAACTAATATGACTTGAGATAAACATTTGGCGTATATTCATTCATTCCATTGTTTATAAGTTGTAGATAAGTACCTTTAAGTTGTGCAAATTTCTGTGTATTTTGGCTAGGATTGCATTTCATCTACCGAAAAATACAATTAAAGGGGTTAAGTGATAGGAAGCCGGTACAAAATTATTTACCAGATTTATGCACAGTCACGATCGAAGGTACTGAGACCAAACAGCTGGCTATAGCGATGACTGCTTCTCATAATTTTTCGATGTCATTTTAATCAACGAGAACTATTGGAAGTTGACTGTGCATTTCTCCTTCAGCCGTCCAAATTGAGGAGAGAGTGAGTACGGTACTACAGACAACCCCGCGGTCCACCACCACACTCCGTTGGGCGTGCAATATCCCACCTAATTGGTTACTTTTGGCCATTATCATCGGCAATTTCACGGCATTAGCCCAGTGTGCATGGGTCGAGGGCGGCCTGACACGACTCCGCTGCCGGCCTGGCCAATTATCAGTCATTATCTGCACACGAGGCGCGCGTGCCGCCACCCGGACCCTTGTTACTCCGTCATTCCTGTAATAACCTCCCCGGCCAACACTAACGCTACACAACCCTTTATTACACCAGTATAAACTCACCAGAAGTAGTCATCTTGTCTTGAACGTCGCTCTTTATTAACATTCATTACCTTGTTATGATGTGAGGATAAAAAGAAGCAAAAATAATAAGCTCTTTAACATACTTGTAGTCCCTTTACCATGGGCATTGTTTTGCTGGAGCGGCTTGTTGATCAAAGAGCCATGCAGCAGCTTTCCTCTCGCATACAGTATAGGAATAATATATAAAGGACAATATACAATCGAATCTATACATGAAAATAATTCAATTTATACCGGTATCTAATTAACTTTATATAAAGAACAATATACGATTGAATCTATACATGAAAAAATATATATATTTATATTTAATTCATTCTATATAAAGAACAATATACGATCGAATCTATACTCTACATGAAAAAAGTTCAATTTATATTCTATCTGTTTACAATCAATCAAGCTGGCTGTAGGCTACTCCCCCCCACTCCCACAGTTCCCATTTAGTGTTGCCAATATTAGTCTCTCGTTAATAAATTTCGAAGTTTAGGAGATCCCATTAGGCTATTTTATTTGATGCAGTCCCACGTCATAGTTCATTGGCAATCCGTACACTTGACAGTAACGTTAAATACATCTTTATAATTATCCTTAAATAATGGGATAGGAGGAAGTAATGGCAACTTTAGGTTAGGTGATATAAAATTATAATACATAGTCTTCAGTGGGATCAGCTCCGTTTAAGGGAAAAAAAATAAATAAAAAAAAAAACACCAAAAGCACGCTCGACATATGACAATTTTCAAAGAAATGTTGAATTACAGTCTAGCAGAGTTGTATTGCAAACTAACAGCGAGACAATACAATAAACACGCACATGTGGCATAGATCGTCAACAATAACTCTAGCCTCATACTTCATCAAATAGATCCACGAAAATAATAATAATAATAATAATAATAATACAGATTAATAGAGTTAAATATATAACCTCTAGGCGACCGTAATTAAGAATCGTTAGTTTATTTATCTTTACACTAAAGTATTTTAAGTACAAATACTATGTTAAATTTATTTAACTAACGTTACTGTATTTTGCCTACTCACCTCACTCCTAGATCCAAATTGTAGCAGAGATTGATGTTTTCTTGGATGATCTGCACACCCTTACACATTTGGCACTTATGTCTAGACGCGCAGATGTAAAAGTATATAAATATTGGCACATAATCAACGAACACCCACCCACCACAACACCTGTCATTAGTAACTGATTACGTCAACGGACATTCGATTCAAAGTAAAAAATTATTATATTTCGACAAAAGTATCACATAACTGTGTTCGTGTATTTTTTCGATAATATAGCCCTTTCTTTTATTACCTTGAAAATGTGAAGTAAAAATTCGGATGTAAAAAATATATTTGTGCAAGAGTACTCATATATGAGTAGCATTTTTAAAATGCAAATACTGTTTCCTTGATTAAGAAATAGAAGTTGTCTTGAATTTGGGTTATAATTATAATAGTACCAGTCAAATTAAAATGGACTAAACTAAGGGTGTAGAATAATTGCAAACACCTAAATTATATTTGAGTATCATTAAATAAAACAACAACAATATTCCTCAAGGTGTGTCTGCCTGCTGCTCACTCACTGGCCTTCCGATGAATAAATTCGCTGTCAAAGTTTTTCCCGACGACTTCTGAGTAATGGTCGTCATCCATATCCATCTGGGGCCTAGAGAATACTTAGGCTTTCAAAAGGGGGGGGGGATCGAGGGGAGAAAATCCATACAAATCGACCAATAAGCCTGGTGTGTAACTTATGGGCGTGACGGGGTGGACGGGCGTGCGTGCTCGCGTAACAAAAGCGAAGAGGTGGACGGGCGTGCGTGCTCGCGTAACAAAAGCGAAGATCAGCAAAGGTACAAGGTGTTAAATCTCTCACATGAATCTCTGCTACCTTGGCCCTCTTGTGAATGGAGTCAGATAAGCCCTGGTGATACCCGGACGCTAAACGAAGATGAATAGTTCACCGGTATAAGACTCAAACCGACATGAATGAGCGCTACTGATGGAATACCTTAATGTCGTAATTATATTTCGACATGATCACCCACTCCACATTCCTGTTCCTAAGCATCAACAGTGACAGATGATTACACTCATTATTTTCGTCACGATTGGAATCTATAAACAATTTAATTAATCGTATACGATTTCATATCAATAATGCATAAAACAGTACCAGCAATAAATTAATTATAGAGCATTTGGTTTAAAGATGGTACATGAAACTTGTTTAAGGATTATATAATTAATTAAGCACCAGACAGTAGTCATACTGTATTTATTAAACTTTACTGCATTCCTCTAAACTTATCCTGATCTGCTGTTTATCTTAACTGTTATTCCTTTCTCGCCCATCATTCATTTCCTGACAACACCTAATCATACAGCAGGATACTTACATACACTTACCAGCTGGATAAGAGGCAATGACATTACCACTGCCCCGAACCCAGTACACTCGAGGAAAGGTTAGTTGCCTGAAAGATATTTAAGTGCACAAGTTTATTCAGAATACAAATGGTGCATAGGTATAGCATATGCATACAAAATGTATAAATGTGAATAACGGTAGATCTGATTTAAGGATCAATGACTGTCCTAAGCTTGGAAGGTCCTGTAGGACACAAGGTGATAAGAGAGGTAGGACAGATGAATTATAAGTGTGGAAGGATGGTAGAATGGTTACTTTGTAACAAAATTGTGACCATTTTACATCATCACACAATATAAAAAATATATACATAGACCAGACAATTCGAACTCAACTGGGAAAAATCTCAAAGATTTTCCTTCAGATTCACAGAGTATTCACAAAGTTAACACAAGGTTAACACTCCAACACTTAAGGGTCACAGACCATGGGTAAGCAGCTTCAAATTCTGGCCTTGATTGGGGTCTTGTGCTAATGTAATTCTAGTTTAACAGACGAGAATTCATAAAAGGCGGGGAATCAACTTCATAATGAATGAAAGCATATAATTTTCAATCTCTCACAAGTTGATGAGTTGAACAAACCTTCATTGATTTTTTATTATTCCAAAAAAAAAAAATCTCACAAAACAGTAGGCAACAGACAGTTTCACTTGTTATTTAAAAATTTAATACGGAACAAGTGTAAAGTACAACTACTGTAATACATAATCATGTAAAGTTATCAAGATGCAGGTAACAAAACAGTACACTATCTTTTACAATGGCTGGCAAAAAACTATCTTGGTGCGGGCTTGGTTTACCATCCATACATTCAGCTCCTCATATTCTTCGATGCACTCATTCACCTGGAAAAGAAATATTTGTGTAAACTTTTCTATTCTATAAACGTTCTACATTTTACCTTAACACAGAAGATATTTTAATGAAACATTAAGTGGTTTAAAAATGTAATGTGGCAGTACAGTGAGTACGGTATAGGCAACAGATATTTTCAATGTGAAGAGATACAACAATCTCATAATAGTTTAGTTCATCATGGTACAATTGTGATATTACAAATACAACTACATCAATCTTACCTGGTCTGGTTTGTAGCCCTTGCTGGTGCAGCGCTCAATGACCTCTCCAAGCTTCACCACCTTAGCTCCATCAGCAATCTCTCGGATCAAGGTGAAGATCTTGTCTGTGACTGTCTGGGCCCTGTGGAGTAGGTGAAATACAGTTTATCAGGCTTATTATTTCAATTATGTCACACAAAAACAAATAGATTTATGAAAGACACTTGCATGTACTGGTAACCACTTTATGAAGAAATACACACTGATTTTGGCAACATTTCTGGGGCTGCTGGTACTCAACCAACACTGGCAGAGTTCAGTAGTGTAGCACAAAATACAGTTTACATTATTTAAAAAATTATGACAGACTTGCCTTCCTGTCCTCTCATCACTGTGGTTGAGGGAATCTTTACTCATCTCCATCAGTCGCATTGCCTCATTCACATCCTCCTTTTCAACCTGTCAAGAGTACAACTCTGTATAGTACAAGGGAAATAGTACATGGTGACATAAAATAGTACATTGGGAGTAATACAGCTAATTTCTGACCTGAGCATTTTTAAAGTAAAGTGGATGCCTTTACTCTTTACACAACTTAAATACTGTACTTATATTCTTAACAAGCATAATATACATAGAAAATAGTTAATACAGTCCATTATAGACCCTCCCACTCACAATGGGGACATTTTTTAATAATTTACTCTACGATTCCAGACTTATGGATGGTCTGTATATACTGCAGGTAAGAGAGTGAGAGCAAGAGACAACATGACATGTAAATATTCTTACAACATCGAAAAGTCTTAGTCGGGCCAGAGCTGTAGAGAGACGCAGGATGGCAAGAAGTGTACGTGCCGAGGTGAAAGTCATATCCTTGCTGTTCCGGGCCTCCTTGCGCATCTCAACATAAGCTGACACAATGTAGTCTGTCAGCTTTTCAGGGATTGTGGGTTGCTGGGATGAGAGGCATATTGTACTGTATATAATCTCTCGGTGTAACAAATATATATATCATAATCACCTTCTATGACAGGGGTGTTCTTGTGACAGTTCCAACTCAAACATTAGTTTGAGGATGTTATCTAAAACTTCAGTTGTTGCTTATGTTTAACTGCAAATAAAACTACTGGATTTCTCACCTTCTTCTTGCACAGAGCAATGTAGCGCCTCAACAGCTTCATGTCAATGGGTGTGAACTCGGTGGGAGGCTGGGTACAGTGCTGATGAACATAGGTGATGTGCTGTGCCAACCTAAACACACCACATAGTTATTACAAGACCTATTCACCTTATCCCTTTCAACATGCTTGTCTATATACTAATATAGCATATACAACGTAATCGCACCCCCACAATCACTAGCAAATACTAACCTTAAATCATTTTCTCTATCAGGTCTATCCTGGATCAGCCAGAGAAGATCAAAACGTGACAAGAGGGCAGCTGGCAACTGAATATTTTGCTCCACGGTTTTCTTGGGGTTGTAGCGGCCATATGCAGGGTTGGCTGCAGCAAGAATACTCGCACGAGCATTAAGACTGGTCATTATGCCAGCCTGAAAAAGAAATAAATACCATATAAAAGCTCAAATACAGTTGTCTCAAAGAGTACTGGTGTAAATATATACTTGTACAGAGTAAGCTATCGAAACATGAAAGGAAAACAAACACCTGGAGGCAACTCTACCTTGCTATCTTACAACTTATAATGAAAATATTACAGAATTTCTTGGTTTCAAATTTTGTGCATAAGATTACTGATCATTTACCTTAGCAATGGAGATTGTCTGCTGCTCCATGACCTCATGAATAGCAGTTCGGTCAGAATCAGCCATCTTGTCAAATTCATCAATGCAACATATGCCCTGGTCAGCCAGCACCAATGCACCTCCTTCCAGTGTCATCTCACCCGTCAATGGATCTTTCATAACAGCAGCAGTCAACCCTACACCACTTGAGCCACGACCTGCAGCAGAAATGTTATTTATTTTTAAGCAGAATAAAAGGGTGTGAAAAAAGTTTTTTAATCACATAAGTGAATTAAGAAAAATTATGTAATAGTAAAATATTTAAACATCATAGTATTGTTATAATACATTAGCTGTACTGGTAAAGAGTGCATGTCTGACCTGTAGTATACTGGCTGCGTGGGGCAAGCCGGTCAATGTAGGACAGTAGCTGAGACTTGGCCACACCAGGGTCACCCATCAAGCAAATGTTGATGCTACCACGGATCTTCATGCCATTGGGGTTGCAGTCAACACCTCCGACCAAAAGTAGCAGCAGAGCCTTCTTCACGTCCTCATGTCCATATATCTCTGGAGCAATTGATGTTGCTAGCTTGTCATAGAAATCTTCCTCAGCAATCTGCTTGACTTCTGCTTCAGTCATTGCTTCAGCCCCAAGTTCATCATCTTCAGTTTTATTCATTATTGTTATTCTCTGTAAATTAAATGAATATTAGTTGCAATCACAAAAAGTGTGTTAATCTATGCACACAATCCCATTAACTTGCTTGCCAGTGACTTTGACATTGCATTCTCCTTTTACCTATGAATCAAGGTGGTCCTGATTATTTCACTTGAGGTTGGGTTATTAAGATGATCTTAATTAACTATTCAGCATAATGATGACCACTTTCAATATTCTATTTTGGCATTGCTATAGCCAAATGGCTTTAAAGATGTCACCCAGTCCTGAGATTAACTCACATGAGCATCAAGGAAGGTATCAGAGAGGAGGCCTTGGACCATGGCTCGGAAACCTTGGCGCTGAAGTGGTAGGAAGACACCAGTCACAGCCACGTGGTCACCAGGTTGGCACAGCCTTGTCTGCTCCCCTCGGCACATCACAGTCAGTGACCGTGGGATGTTTCCAACTGGTACCTGTGAAGAGGTACAATATGCCACATAAACAACAAAACAAAAGTCCTCACCTAGTCATTATTATTACTGTAATAGTCATCATCACCATATTATTAGGACTTATACTAAGCAAGCAACTCATACTCTCTCCTTACCTGGTCAGAGTGTTCCTGAATCTTAATTTCTTGAAACTTAACAAATTTTGAGCCACGAGTCTGCAGATATAAACGACCACCAGACTTGTTTACACGACAATCCTCACTAGGACACAAAAGTTGAGGCATGAAGCTGGAAGACTGAATCTGTGGAAAGATACAACACAATCAAGAACAAAGTACAGTAATACGGTACTGCACATAGTGTTAATGCAGTCTTATTCTGTATACCGGTATAGTACCCAATAATTTTACCTGCACTAATTACAGACATTCTTAGTGTCTTCCATATTGCCCTGAATACATCACAATTTATTTTTTCATCAAAAGGTTTTGATATGGAGCCAAGTTTTAGTTATGAAGAACGAGCAACAGCGATAGAGATAAAGAGCCTAAGTAACTAAACCCACATTTTTTTCTCCTAAATATACAGTCACAAACTATCTGCTTCAATTTAATTTCCCCATGCACATCAGAGCTTCCTAGTTGCCCTCTTATTGTCCGCATAATCTATGATGATTCAACACGTGCAAGTTCTATGTATGACATTTGTCTACATATAGTCATAAAGTACTTTTGAATACAGTAAATCTTCATAAGAGTGTAAGAGAGACTTATCACTTACTGGCTGGTAGGTCTCAGCACCACACTGGTCACATGTATATGTGGCGACCTGCATCATGGGTTTCACCTCAGTACATCTGGTCACAATACCTCGCACCATCACCAGCTTTCCAATGTGAGTTGCCTTCACATTGCGGACAGCAAGAGGTTTCTGGGTAGATGGTGTCTTGAAATACACCTCACTGTAAGGCAATAAGAACAATAAACATAATCATACAATAAACAATAATAAACATTATCATAACCATAATCATACACACCAAAACACAGCCTGTGTTTGACTAACACTTATGACCATAACAAATCCGAGGGTCTGTGGGGCAAGAGGCCATTCTGCCCCGGGAAAACATCAACAGAAGCAACAACAACCATAACAGAACATAACTAAACAATATGTACTTTTTATAATCAGGACTGTATAATGACTGACGGAAATTAAAAACTGGAAAATTCTGCTTATGAATCTGCTCAATATTAAAGGTAGTGCATAATATAATGTTATGACTTACAATCTCCTCATCAGCTCTGGTGGGTATCTGTTCTGGATTTCCCTATTCTCACCAGGCTGACGCAACCTCTGCTCCATCATGCGACGATGTTCAATGTAAACATCAAGAGCATCCCTTGCAACAGTCTGAAAAATAGTATAATACATGGTGAACTCTGCAAAACCTACTGAGTACAAAGCTAATACTTTTGCATAAATAGGATAAAATAAGTGATGAGAAGTAGTCTTGCAGGGGTTACTAGAACAAAAGATATGCTGTACCTAAGTTATATCTCCTCTGGTTCTGCTATCAACCCCTGCAGGTCACACACTTCTCTTCTCATGTTCGACTCACTATTACCATTTGAATCAGGTTTGTCCAATAATATAGCATTTCATCAGGAAAAAAAGTAAATAAATCAAATTAAAGTTATACAGTATGACAAAGCAAACTGAGATATTTAGGATGACCATGGTAGCTTAATTATGTTACCAGTTATGTTACCAGATCCTCAACATGCTCTGGTCACTGAGAGCCATAAGCAAGAATATTTTTGGTGTTGATGGTGTAGTACCGGTATGATGACTCCATAGACAAACAACAGAGCCATCATACCAGTACTACACCATTTTCAACAGAGTGAATGTTCTTTCTTACAGCCCTGAGTGTTTAGAGTGACAGGCTAACACTCAACTGCTGTGGTTTCAACAAATCCCTTGTCATCCCAACCTTCCTGTTATATTATGTAAGATGACTTCCATACCTCTCTTTGCTTGTAATCAGGCAGCATTTCATGTACTGCCTCAGAAAAGAGTGCAATGTAACGACGGGTGTTCTGAACCATCGCCTCAGCCATGTCAGGGTCAAATTCAGCTGCAAAATTTGATGCATTATTTTTTTAAATTATACAGTTTGAATTTTAGCATATTATAGTACAGTATAGTATAGTTTCAGCATGGTATAGTATAGGTTTAGCACGGTATAAAATTACAATACCCATGATCGCTAACCATTTCTGTGGCACAACAGTATGACCAAACATGAACTGCTTCTAGTTACTACAGTATATTATGTATGTGATGTAATACCTGTGTACTTTACTGCGACCTACCAATGTCATCAACATCAATCGTTAAGCTGACTTGTTCGCGGTGAGCAAGATTGACCAGCTGGGTGGCATACTTAAAGAATTTGCGGCCATCATCATCATCATTAACAGTGTGAAACTCAGCCAGGAACCTCTTGATAGCCTCTGCAATAAAAAAACTGTTAAATGGTGGTAAATACAAGTACAGTACTTGTACCTAATAATACATCTTCATGGTAACCTATATAATAATGGGTCTGTCCCTACCCTTTACTCCTCTAATGTTACCCACAAAAGCTGAACTTTATATGTTCTTCCTGGGTCAATTATATTATTCTGCTTTGGCTAATGACAAACTAATTCATCTGGAGATGCCAAGAGCCCAGGAAATGAGCCAACAAGCCTTCTGCATATTTGTTATGATAAGAGACATGACTGCTTCAAAATAGTTGATACAAATTATGGTATTATTACAGAAGTACTGTGTTCTTGGCTAGGATCGCGCAGTGTTACCACTTCCGGCTAGGTCCCGGGAATTTGCCCCAGTCACTTTATGATAGTTTACACCGGTTATAGCCCGGTAGTCTGCTGGGTATTTATTGAAAGAATTACCGTTTTGTAGCAGTGTTGCCAGATCCGGCTAGGTCCCACTATTTTGCCCAGGTCATTTCCTGTACTTTACCATGGTTATATCCCGGTAGTTTGCCCAGGTTAGGTCCCGGTAGTCTGCTGTGGTCTAGGTTAGGTTAGGTAAGGTCCGGCTAATTTCAAAATGCCCCATTTGAATATGCCCTATTTTGGAAATGGGGCATTTGTGGAGGAAATACCATAGAAGAAAATAGCCTTAGAATGGTCTAAACAAGTGGGTAATGAAAGTAAAAAAAACCGTACGCAGTAACGATAATTCTTTCAATATTTACCGTCTGCTGTCGTCTAGGTCAGACTAATTTCCAAACTTTGTTTGTAAAACAGGGCATATCTAGGAAACGGGGCATCTCCGAGAGAAACACCATAGATAGTCTTAAAATGGTCCAAAATTGTGGGTACTGATACTAAAATACACAATAAAGTGAATGGAGTACTTCTCTACGTTTACCCATTTCACCCTTTTCCCATTCATAACTCCCTATCTAAGTTAAGTTACATTGACTTTCTTCTAACTTTTATCACATTTTACCCTTTTCCCATTCATAACTTCTAACCTTTATCAACTTACCCTTTTCCTGTTCATAATCCCTCGCCTTCGCTGCCATGGTAATTTATCTTGCTAATGCTCCAGAATTTAGTAAAACTGAGAGAAATACAACTCAAAATACCACTTTGTTTTGATGCCAACCCGCGCTCTTTACTTTTGGCGCGAATCAAGACCAGTGTTGCCAGGTCTGATTGACGAAATTTCCCCAACTTCAATAACATCAGAATTTCCCTTTTTACCTCAATTTCAACATCGGAATTTCCTTTTCACCTCAACTACAACATTAGAATTCCCTATTTACCTTACGGTAGCTTAACTTAGCTTTTTACTTTACCTTATAGTAGGATGTGGTTACAGAGAAAAGATCACAGGAATCGTATGAGTGTTGCAAGGAGAAGAGAAATAGAACAAGGAGAGCTGTACGGGATGCTAAAGTGAGGGCAGATGATAGGTGGGGGGGAAAGTTAACTGAAAATTTTCAGGAAAATAAGAAAATGTTCTGGAAGGAAGTCAAGAGGATAAGGAAAGGGACATTATGGAAAGAGGTTGTTGATGGTGTGTTTTGACAGTGGTAAGGTCCCAATAGATTGGGTGAGTGCTTGTGTAGTACCTCGATCTATATAAGGGAAAAGGAGATAGATACCAATGTACGAGTTTCAGGGGTATAAGCCTGTTAAGTGTAGTAGGAAAGCTGTATTGGAAGGAGCTGATAAAGAGAATCAGAGATCGAGGGTACGGAGGCTGTGCTTGGTGAAGAGCAAGGTGGCTTTAGGAGAGGAAGAGGTTGTGTGGACCAGATATTTGCAGTAAGGCAGGTGTGTGAAAAGTATTTAGAGAAAAGTAAAGAAGTAGTATGGCCATTTATGGATCTCGAGAAAGCATATGATAGAATTAATAGAAATGGATTGTGGAAGGTATTGCAGTTGTACGGGCTGGGAGGGGGGGGGGTTATTGAGAGGGGTGAAAAGTTTCGATGTGAACACTAGAGCGTGTGTTATTAGAGTGGGAAGAAACGTGAGTGAATGGTTCCCAGTAAAGGTGGGACTCCATCAAAGCTGTGTGATGTCACCATGGTTGTTTAATATTTATATGGACGGTGTGGTAAGAAAGGTAAATGCTAGGGTGATGGAGATAGGACTGAGTTTGGTGGACAGCAGAGGTAGAGAGTTGGGCCTAAATCAATTACTGTTTGCTGATGATATGGCGTTAGTGGCAGAGTCAGAAAAGGAACTGAGTATGTTAGTGCAGGAGTTTGGACGAGGAAACTGAGAGTGAACGTGGCAAAGAGCAAAGTAATGAGATGTAGGAGGGGAGCAGAGGGTAGAAGGATGAATATAATGCTAGATGGTGAAATATTGAAGGAGGTGGAGTGCTTTAAGTATAATTGGGGTCAAAGGTGACGGTGGATAGCGAAATTGAGGCAGAGGTAAAATCTAAAGTAAATGAGGTAGGAAAGGTGCTAGGAGGAATGAATAGGATGTTTGGCTGTAAGTCACTTATAGAATGGATGTAAAGAGGAAGTTGTACAAAGGGATAGCAGTGCCTACTGCACTGTATGGAGCGGTAACATGGAATATGGGAGAAAGTGAGAAGAGAAGGTTGAATGTAGTAGCCTAGAGATGAGATGTCTGAGAACTTCAACATCAGAATAATTTTCTTTCTTACCTCAACTTCGACATCAGAATTTACTTTTTACTTGAACAGCAACATCAGAATTTCCCTTTTTACCTCAAATTCAATATCAGAATTTCCCTTTTTACCTCAACTTCAACAACATCAGAATTTCCCTTTTTACCTCAATAATTCCCTGATTACCCCTGCTGAACACTGATGGCCTTTTTTAGGTATATCGCCTGGTAGAAATTTCTCTGTTTACTCTTGAACAATCCCTATATAAAACTATTTCCCTGTGTGGACTTCAAAATTACCTAAAACAGAGAAATTTCCCTGCACCTGGCACCACTGCACAAACAAAAGTCTATCATTTTATATACCTTTAATATCTCACAACCGTATACTTTATGCATATTTAAATAAGATTAAATCAACAAAATGCATAGCTTAAAATAAACCTGTGGGTATTTTGTCACGAAATATACCTTTTTTAGCATATATTTGAATTCCAAGCAGCCTGCAAAAGACTCCTAAAAGAATGGACACAACAACAATAATGTATAAGATAAAATTTGTCCACGAAACAAATATAATAAAATCTGGTGTGACCTGAGTACCACAAAAAAATGATGCCCCAGAGTGTAAAAATAAATGGTTATAAATAAATAAATGCTTGTTGTTATTGAAAGGTAGAGTGACATACAGGCAGACACAGGCGCATGCGCACTATCTTTGTTTAGTTTCCAATCTGATCAGCTGTAGTAGCAATGGTGAGTATAGGGACATTATTATTGTATTTAGGTTATAGTTTGGTTTATATTGGTGGTGGTGTGGAGGTGTAAAGGGAATATTAAGTGTGACAATAACCTCTCCTTTACAACACGAGCGAATATATAAGTATTAAGTATGGGTATGTATAAGTATTAAGTATGACTACAACCTCTCCTTTACAACACCAAGCTAAAATAAGTATAAGTATAGGTATAACTAGGATAAATATGACTAAGTATGAGTATTAAGTATGACTATAACCTCTCCTTTACAACACGAGCTAAAATAAGTATAAGTATGACTAAAGTATAAGTATTGAGTATGACTACAACCTCTCCTTTATAACACAAGCTAAAATTAGTATAAGTATGACTATATTCACTCTTGGTATTAGTAGAGAAGTACTGCGTTCTTTGCTAGGGCCGTGCAGTGTTACCACATCCGGCTAGGTCCCGGGAATTTGCCCCGGTCATTTTCTGATAGTTTACACCGGTTATATCCCGGTAGTTTGCCCAGGTTAGGTCCCGGTAGTTTGCTGTGGTCTAGGTTAGGTCAGGTCAGGTCAGGTTAGGTCAGACTAATTTCCAAATTATGTTTGTAAAACGGGGCACATTGAGAGAAACACCATAGATGAAAAGTGTGTTAGAATGGTCCAAAATAGTGGGTAATGATACTAAAATATACAATATAGTGAAATCAGTTATGACTAAAGTATCAGTATTAAGTATGACTACAACCTCTCCTTTACAACACAAGCTAAAATAAGTATTAGTATAACTAAGTATTAAGTATGACTACAACCTCTCCTTTACAACACAAGCTAAAATAAGTATGACTATAACCTCTCCTTTACAACACAAGCTCAAATGAGTATAAGTATGACTAAGTATAAGTATTAAGTGTAACTGCAACCTCTCCTTTATAACACAAGCTAAAAAAAATATGACAAAGTATAGTACAAGTATGACTTATGTTAAAAAACCTCTCTTTCTTTACAGCACAAGCTAAAATCAGCCCAGAAAGAAAAAGTCAAACAATTCATTTCCTTCACTCAAGCGGGCGAGAAGACGGCTATCTATTGCCTTGCCCAAAATGATTGGAAGCTCGAACTGGCGTCGGATAACTTCTTCCAAAATCCCGACCTCTACTACAGAGAACAGCGGCCCTCGGTTGATAAAAAGAAGTTAGACCATCTTTATACTAGATACAAAGGTAAGTTAGGAGATTTAAGTTAAGTTCATTATACCTTTTTCGAGGGGCACAGTAGATACAAAGGTAAGTTAGGAACATTTACGTTAGGTTCATTATAAGTTTTCCACGGGCTTGCACCACGGGAAGAATTGGAATAGATTTGGTGGTTGCATAAGTTTACCTGGGGTGAAAAAGTGGGTAGGTTTGTGGGAAAAAAATTATGATTAGGATATACTGTACTACTTTAGATCTAATGCAAATGCAAATATTAGGGTTAACAACATCGATTCCTCTCAGGTGAGGGGCTGAGAATATTTACTCTTCCAAATCAAGTTTCCGGCACTAACTATAAGGCCACCGATCGTCGTAAAACACCCTCACTTGTGCCATAACAGCTGCAGTATTTGGGAATTATACCCATTTCCCTTCCTCTGGCTGGGTAGGCTTACTAGTTCGGAATTTGTGACGTGTGTGTATGAGTAGCAGTTGACCAGGGCCATGGAGTTAAATAATATGTCCAGTGTTGGAACATAAAAAAAAAAAAAAAAAAAAAAACATTAATTAATGATTCTCTCCTATATTGTGTGAAATAAAAGTTATGTATGTGTAACAGCACTGGGTGATATCCTAAAAACTGAATGGAATATATGCAACTTTATAGACTAGATAGATACAGGGAGAGACAGGAGTGGACAGTCACATGAAGATTACTTGTACACTCAAGTTGGATATACTGTAATAGGGGAGTTAACCTTAGCTGCAGATGTTATTGATTAATAAACTGGATATTTACAGATGCATGTGAATCAAACTAATATTACTGATGTACCCAAAGATGGAACCAGTACATAACTACATCCAATATAGTGGAGTTAATCTTGGCTTCAGACATTATTCGGAAACTGGACATATTACAGAGGCGAGAACAGCCCAGGGGGGCTAACTTTATTCTCTGTGAATATTAGCCATCCCCCATAGGGCTAGAATAAAGATTGTTGTAGGATCTGGTCACTTTCTAGTGGATTTGACGAGATCTGCCCACATGGATTAAAAATCCACTTGTGGTGTACTGCAACCGAAGGCTTGTTTTTTTCACTGCTGTGTGGACCGCCAGCACACGGGGGTACATTATCCCTTTGCATGCAGCAGTGTAAACTCCCTCCCCCTTATGGTCCCTTCAGGGCTGGTCTCATGGAAGGTGCGGCCCCACTTGTAGCTCTTGTGGTAATGTGGACTTGGGCCCACAGCTCTGGGATCAAAGACCTTCCCCCCCAATCTCACTGGCGGTCGGAGGCCCCCAGACTCCCTGGTCCAGTAAGTTCTGGTCCCCTTTCCCTGGGATGTGCTTCGGTAGCCCAGGCATATAGGGCCAGCCCCTCCTCTGTGGGTCTGGGGCAGGAGGCCATTCTGCCCCGGGAGAACGTCAACAACAACAACAACAACAGATGCGAGAATGAACCCAACTTGCTCTCTCTCATCTTCCAGAAATTGTACATTGTCTCTTTTCTTCTGTTTCTTAGTGAAGTTAACCTTGGCTTCAGACATTATTAAAAAACGGGAATTTTCACAGATGCAAGTGAACCCAACAAAATCCTGGTGGACGGGGTAATGAGACTTCTGGATGACCTGGATCTGTCGCCCGATTCCCGTCTGGTCCTCATCTTGGCCTGGAAGCTACGAGCAGCCACACAGTGTGAATTTACAAGAGATGAATTTATTGTTGGCTTCACGGAATTAGGGTATGTTGGTTTATGAGTCATTCGTGTTTGTTTATTTATTTTTTTCTTAATTCAATAGTTAGACATCATTTTATAGTTCCTTATGCAGTATATAGTGCTCTAATATACTTGAGAGAAAATTAGTTAAAATGAACAAAGCTTACAAGTATTTTGAGTTCAGAAACAGAATATAGAAGTTTGTGTGAAGGACAATTGCTAGAGTTAAGAGATAATTGGTATAATTTTCTTGGTTATAAACAGGTGCAACACATACTAATATGAATTGTGTGTTTTTTTTTTTTTTTTTTTTTTTTTTTTTTTTTTTTTTTTGAGATATGATGGATATATATACAGAATGAAATATTTCATTGTTTTTTCTCAGATGTGATAGCATTGACAAGTTAAAAACAAAGCTTCCTAACCTGGAACATGAACTTAGAGATACAGCAAAATTCAAGGATTTCTACCAGTTCACATTTAATTATGCACGGAATCCCGGCCAGAAGGGATTGGATTTAGACATGGCTTTAGCGTACTGGAACATCGTCCTACAGGGAAGATTCCGTTTACTCAATTTATGGTGTCAATTTCTTCAGGTAAGCAAATGGCATTTTTTTTTTATTCGTATACTGTAGCTTCAATTATAGAAACATTAGCAGAGAATGGGATGCCTTACCCATTACTGGATAGCCGTTATCTTTTAAATTATATGAATTTATTCAGTTATGACTTGGACATATCTTCATCAAGGACTCTGATCTTACAGTATCCGCAGGAATCAGTTGCCAGAATTATGCAATGAAAAATAGTGAGCTGACCCATGCTTCCTTATTGTTGTTGTTTACCACCTCAATATATTGCACAGGTAATAGCAAATTGATTGGAAATAATAGGCGAAATGCAAATACGGTACTGTACACAAATTAGGTTTCATTGGGATGGATATCCTTAGTCTGGAAGTGGTTTTGAGAAGTGAGTATTACAATACTCAATAGGTAGTATACAGACACTGGACTACCTGTGGATACCTGTAGAGGGCCCAAGACAGGCCGAAACCTATGCATACTGTATTGCCACCAACTTATATAAACAATTAACATATTGTTGGGGAGGACAACCAGTTTATATTTTCCCTTTCTCTTGCATGTGAGCAACTTTTTTAATGTAGGTTTCAGCTGATCAAATAGAAATAAATACAATTTTCACCTTAATATTCCCCATGACAGGAACACCATAAACGCTCCATACCAAAGGATACCTGGAACCTGCTCTTGGACTTCGCCTTGATGATTAATGACGATATGTCCAACTACGATGAGGAAGGAGCGTGGCCGGTACTAATTGATGATTTTGTCGAATATGCAAGACCAATCGTCAGAGGGCAGCCTACTCAAGTTTAGGACTGAGTAGGAGTGCTGCATGGACAGTTACAGCTCAAGAACTATAATAACCCTTTTTTTTTCCCAAGCTCTTTTCTTTTCCTCACAAATAAACCAGAAAGACGTAAAAAAAATCAGCATTATTTGTAACAGGATCAATTTCTTCCCCTACATATGCAGTGCTTATAATTACAGGCTGACACGGAAGGATGTTTCTTGTTCTGCGTAAGGAGTCGCAAATAAAATGGCTGATTTATATGCTCCTTAAAAATAATGTATATCAGCCATAAAGACAAGACGGATGTGTATGCATGTCAAAGAGGAAGTGCTAAGTTAGCCATACTCAGTCATAGAGCATAAATAAGCTCAATATATTTTGGAAACATATGTAAGAACCGAAATAGTGAAACAGGGTACAGTCAGTTTGCTTGTCCTTAATGACTAATAGCGCTGTTTTACTTACCATACATACTTCTTTTAATGGGGTGTAAAGTTTTTACCTTTTAAACAAGGAAATTGGCATTGTTAATGTGTTGGAAACTATATTTTGTATTCAACATGTAGATAAATACAGTAGTTTTAATGAAGTGTAAATGCACATTAATTTTTCAGCTTAACATTTGTAACTTATTTGCCATTTTCTTGTTGAGTATGTATTGACACTTGAGGGCATTTCATACAACAGTCTAGTTCTTCATATAAAATTAAGGACTTCCTGAAGGTTTCTTTCCCAGTACTGTACTCTATTTGATCACAAGAAAAATTCAGCTTGCCGTTTATCATTTGCTCGTCTCATTTACTAAAGAATGGCGGTAACAGTTGAATTATGGTAACGATGATGTTGATCCAGTATAGGTATTGTCCTACTGTAATAAAACAAGTAGAATCTTTTAGTATGAGTAAAATATAAATGTTTTGGAAATGTTCAATAAAAATGCATACCTGTATCCATGGATATTTACTGGTATAGGTTGTGTTTACCAGTATTCATAGTTAGTGCATGTCCTGGAATCATCAGACTTGCATCACAAATGAATAGATATTATAAAGGTCAGTAAACAATAACTGTACTGTATATCGCTCTCCATGCATATTGGTTATAACCTTTTAAAAAATGCACAGGATGGACACAATCTACTGTATTGCAATTGTTTGTTTCATACTGAAACAATGATTTACTGTACAGTATTAAGATCATTTTCATTTTGTATATATTAATGTTCATAATTCGTGTCATTTTTAAAACACGTGTGTACTGTGGACTCTGATATTGTTTGCATCATGCTACATGATATATTTTTGCATAGGAAGAATTTTATTTTGTCCAAGTTTTGCCTTCCATTGCAAAGCTATACCTTGATCCTGTCACTTTCTTTACTAACTTTGAAGTTTCTCTGACCCATGACTTTTTTGTTTTCAAGCAAATATAGGAAAAATTTTCAAGTTAAACTTTTCTTCCCTGTTCAAGCAGACTTCTATACTTCTTTTTCAAGATTGTATTAAAACATAACAATTTTGAGATGGATTGTTCTTTGTTTTCAGCCCAACAATTATGTAATAATTGGTATTACTTTTCCCTCAGCTTATTACCTTTTAATTATATATTTCTTTCACCACTTGTTGAGTGTAGGTTTCACTGTTACTTTACTGACATCCGTGAACATTTCTTGCTATTACAAAACAGAAACTTGCCAAAGAGGAAGTGTTGCACCTGTAATAAAGAAATTAGCACATGAAGTATACCATCACAAATTAGCAAATCCAATTTCATGTAGTAGACAATGAAGTTACATTTGCCTTGGAAATAGTAAAGTTAAAAAAATAATTGTAGGAACCATTGTATCTGGTCAGTCACAGCTCTCTTGCATACATCATATATTTCTCATTAGGCTGAAATCGGATATATTTTGTACACAACTACTGGTGAGAAAGTTTTAACAACCACCTCGGTATTTTAGGCGATGCTGAACATCTCAAGTCTACCCACTTCATATTGAATTGGGATTATTCACTTGCGTTATTTCCATAGTTTGATGTTTAGAATTTTTTAACTGGATGTGTACCAGTTAGTTTAAAGGAGGCAGTTAACATATTTAAATACAGTATTTAAAGTTAGCCGGATCATTACTTTTCACTTGTATACTGAATACCTTCTTCTTGAATCAATTACACCTTTACAGTCACCTTCAGACCTGTGTAAATTTATCTACAGGTAAATATTGACTGTTCTGTAATACTTTCTACACTTGTAAATAAAAATTTTGATTACCTGATTATTTGTTTTGTCATAACCATAAGCACATGGTGTTCATTTTTTTCCAATACAGTATGCACAGTCAATTTCTGATAATCAGTTGAATGTTAGACTTTATAATGTGTATGAGTTATGTTACCGACATTTCTAATATACCATTGGCATCATAATTATTCTGCCATCCATTTCCATGAACTGAGAATTCTTCAATTTCATATTGGATTAATATGAAAGGAATAGGGTGCTCCCAAATTATGCAATCATTATATACTTCCCATTTGGTATTGCACCACTTTGGGCACAGTTTGATCTTTGCTGATGCACATAGACTGGATGGGGGGATAATAAATTATGATAAAAATAAATGATGAATTGGTGTCATTTGTGAAAACTAAGACTGACAAACATTTATGAATCTAGTTAATGAAGTTCTAGTTCCTGGAAAGAAAGATCACATGGATATTACAATAATGAGCCCATCCAGTGACAGTATGTTGGTGCTACAGTAACTTTCATACCTTGACTCTTCTCACTACTGTAATCCCAGAGGCAAGAAAACAGCTTAAATGTACAGAATAAACAAAATAGGTTTAGTTTGAAGTATGTACAACTCATGGTAAAAAAGGGGTTTATTTAACTTTCACTGGAGATTCTATAAGTGAAGTACAGTAACTGCTGCTACCTGTGAGATGTATACTATAAGTTCTATATAAAATGCAAAAGTTGTTCTTAGTCATACAACATTCACTTACTAGTAATGCAGAATCACACCACACATCAGTTGATACCTGCACACAATAAGTTCTAACACAAGTACTTATGGCTGAAAAAACAAAAAACAGTATTTTACAAATTCCTTGCTGAATTTATCAAACCAAAATCAAACTGCACATTGCCCAAAAACTGAAAGATCTGACAACTGCTCACTATAGCCAACACAATTTTTTTGTTTCTGTTAGTGTACAGTGTCTATAGCTGCCAACAATCTTTTCAAAGTATTCAACTATGTTTAGTACCATTCTAAATCAGTTGCAGTATCACCTATGTCTTCAAGTTTACTGCAACATTCTTATAATTTCTCTAACAAAAGAATTGGAAGAAAAGGAATGGCAACAAAACATGTCAAATGGTTTCACCAAATCTGAAGATAAGAGTCCCATAAGTACTTGAATTAGACAAATTTTTCACTTACATTACTTTTAAATGACAATTAGCCATTATAATCCATAACAAGTCTTTTAAGGCAATGATCTATATGCAATCATATGAAAAAATTATTCTTTTCGATGTGCCACTTATGACTCATAATGGTTAATCTGCTCAGGATCTACTCTACACTGATGAGCAACTTCATAAACATGAAAAAAAAAAAAAAAGCTCAAATCAAGTAGTATACTCACTTAGGTAAAGAAAATAACACATGTATGAATGCCTGTTTTTCTGAACTCCTCCAGCAGGTAGGCATTTTGCAGAGTTTGTTTGGGCATCAGGAGATTATATAGATTCGGTGCTGTAAACACTAATATAAAGGCATCATGTGGCCATCAGTCCCAATCTATCTTGATTCTGCTTGACTTTTAGTATGGGTGCTGGGTATGTGGCACTCAATGAGGAATTATTGACCCGCAAGGATATTTTACGACCCTAAGTCAGTCTGAGTTTTAGTGACAATCTACTGATGAAACAAAAAGTAAAAGAAGAGAGTAATATATACAGTTGCTCTAAAAATGAATCTGTAAGCAAGGGTTCGATGGTTTTGGGAGTTGGCAATTAATTTCTGGGTATAAATTGAAGGAGTTCATAATAAGTTCTCTTTGTATCAATTCATTTTGGATAAATATGCAGAGATATAGTTTGAGCAGCTGTACATATAGTTTTACAAAATCAGCCTTCAATTGACTATGTTGGTTGAGTGTGTGTGTTTGTGAAGTTGCTCAAAGGTCCCCAGGCTGGCAGAAGGCACCTGTATTTAAGATTCCTGTAGGACAGGACAGTGAACTTAATGCACATGCACTCACACTCTTGGATCCATCTCGACAATGACAGGCCCAATTCTACCTACGACCTGCTCAAATAAAGAGTACTGAATAAAAAATCATGTTTCATGAAATACCCTTTAGACACTTGTAAAATGATGAATGCAGGGCTCACTTGAAATGCGGGCATTTTCATTGCCACTCAGTCCTTCTCCACTGTATATGTACTTAACATAACTTTGAATTATCTGTAAACCAAAATAATGTTTCAATAATTTTATGACCAACCTCCATGTAAAATTAAAAATCTTCACAAGAAAGTTTCAATGCATACACAGATTTTCAACTGAGGAAGAAATATTTTTTGTAAATCAGCTTAAGAATACCTCCAGGTAGTTTGGTCTGTGCCTGGTTAATAACAGTATCACAATAATGTGAACACTACAGAAGAAGTTCCGTATCTCAAACACTGAAAGAGAGAATCTGATTACTATAATCAAGAATACTGCCATGGTATACCCAAATGTTTCATAGCCTAATGGTTGTATGTTGTATGTTTGTATGCCTGAGATCTGCTGTTAAGAATAATATTTTTTTTATTTAATTACATTAAAGAATATCCAAGTATATGATATGATATTCCATGTACATTCAGAAGGTGTTTTCATTATTCATTGACTCCCAACATAACAACAACAAATACAGTATCACCATCAGGTTGTTACGTGCCAGATATACCATGACACCATCCTTGTATGTGGTCCTTACTCTGACAGAATGACAATCACAGAGACGTTCACTGGGTGACCTTCTCTCTACTTAGTTAAGATTAGAGTAACAGCCAACATTAATATTTTCTCTTTCACTGCCTAGTACGTTCTTTCATTGGTAGAGTCACATGACAATGATATGTTCATCCATGTGAACACTCTTACTGCTGCTATGAAAATGGATTTCAATAAACTATACAGTAGATACTTTTTAAAAATAACACTCCTACTTATGGTACAGTAAAAAAACTATTCTCTCATGAGAATCCTCAAGGAAGTTACAAAACAACAAAAACTTAATCAACACTACAATGTACTTAACTGAAGGTGGCCTCCCTAACAAAAAGATACTATTTTATAGTACACTCACAATTCACTATCTGTATCCCGGTCATACTTCAAGAGCTCTAGATCATCCGATACTTCATTGAATCACTTTCAATCATATTCTTGCCATTTTTATCATTACTTTAGTTTTTGTTATCAGATGATCTGATGCAGATTTGCAAGCAAACTCCGAATTGTGACTGTACAATATTGCCAATATAAACTAAATATAGAATGTGGCAAACACGAAAAAAGTTTGCGTAAGGATCAATTACAACTTTTCCCTCATACAAACCATGCATATTAGAAAAAAAAACCACACACTTATTCTTAGTTTCTTATAAATGCACTAATTATACAATTTGGATTACAATTATGAAGCAATGCTTCAATTTATATTCCACTGTTAACCATATGTTATCCTCCAATTCTTTTGAAATGTCAATCATATTTTTTTTATACACAGCAAATAAACTTCATGCATGTGACTTTAGTATAATATTAACTGCTGTATTTTAAGGTTACTTGCATTATATAAGTAAAGAAAGAAGTAAATGCACAAACACATTTATATAAAATAAACACCAAGTGAGGAGCTTTAACATTTCTGAGCATGACTTCAGTAATATATTCCTAGACTGCTACATAAGTCCCAGTTCTTTTTGTGGTGAAAAATAGAAAATTGTGTATTCAGGCTGAAAAACAATTTCGAACTGGATAAACATGAATTTTATACTTCATATTTTGCTTGATTTCAATTTCTATCACCAGCAGTACCACCAGAAAGATGGGAAAGTGGATACTGATACTAGAGATTCTAGTGAAAAGCCACTGCTAATAGGGGTAGTAAATGGCTAAATTTTGGAATGGAGAATAAAGGCACACCTAATAGAATGTAAATAGTCAATAGCAATACAAGTTTAAAGGACAAGATGCAGTTTGTATGCTTCAGTTATGCAAAAGGAAACCATAAAATGCAGTACAGTTATAATTATTAGTTACTCCAATTTACTGTATATCAAACGCCATATAGGAGGAAACATTTGGCATTAGACTAAGTGTCCAGTACATTACTGATTAATATTTTTTTTTGTCATTAATTTTAAAGCCCTAATTTTAAGTTTGGATTTACCTTTCTACATGAGGGAGACATACCAGCCATGATGAAAACCAATTATGACACTAGCAACAACAGCTTACTGTATTACTCTTAAATAAGGGACTAACTATTTGTGATGCAAACCCACCAACGCTTCCAACCAGCGCAATCAGTGTCGTCACTTCTCTCCATTCATGAGGTGTGAACCCAAGGAGTACAGCATGGATGTAAGAGTTTACTGTACTGAACTGTGGAGGAAATGGATGGGAAAGTCCAGGAAATCATGAGTAGATGCCCTCTGTTTCAACTTCTTCACACATCACAGGGCTGGAGGATTAACAATGCTGATTGGCCAGGTTGAAGTTGTGGGTGGTTCTACATACCTATAACCAGAGCCTATTCACACTCTCTTTATGATTGGGTAACTTGTTGGTAGGACAGTATGTGTAAAGTTCAGTATATTCAAACGTGGCCTCAATTAGGGAAGAATAACTTTGTCCGCATCCTCCACACATTGTACAGAGGTTTATAATAAACTTCTTCAAATGACAGGTATACCTGGCCACAAATGCAGTGGTCAATAATAGTAACTAATTTGTTTTTAGAATATTCAGATTATTATATAACTGTATGTAGTACCGATGAAACTGCTGCAGTACTCACAAGAAGTTAATGAATATTATTTTATATTTTCTGGCATGATTTTATCTCTACATTGTATATGCAACCCTTGTAATTTGTCTTGGTCATGTTAAGGAAATATACAACAAAGTTTTATATATCTATACACACAGGTTAAATTATAAAGGGCAACCTGATGCATCTCAATTGGTAAAGTAAAATACTATGCTTACTGTCATAGGAATGCCCAGATAATTTTACGCACCCAGTACATTGATAATTATAACTCTTTATGACTTACTTTTGGTTGAGGAATTAGGAAATTATATTAACCTAAAAACTGCAGCACCCAGATTCTGACATCTTCTCTCAGTGCATGAGCACAATCAATATGGAATCATCTGAACAAAAAAATCTAGACCGTTAGTTGAAGGCTGTCAAAATAGTCACCTAGGAACTTTACACACCCTTGCTGCTCCCTCAATCACCCCTCTAGCCTTTCCTCTTACCTGTCTGTTTTGTCACTTGCCTTTCCAAGGTCTTCCCCTTTTCATTTTGTCCATCCCTCTCACTGACAAATTCTCTCCCCCATCCTGTTATCTGCCTTCCATTTATACTTCCATACCACCTGTGTATTTTTTTTTTTTTTTTCAATCCACTCAATCACATTCACTTCATCCATAACTTGGTGAACTAGATGCCAGAAGCTGAATACCTGACATTCAATGATGCTGTTAACATATATAATTCTACAACACTACATGAATTTATTAAATTAGCCATATATTTTAATATACAAATGTGCCTTTCAAAAGGTATGGTGTGCTGCAGTTTATGGGATAACAGAACTCATCACCATCAAGTGAAGAGAAAACAGCTTAAATAAACAATGACTATGATATGTATTTGCAAAAGTCATCCAACAAGGGAAAAACAGTACAGTATACCACTAGCTGGAAGTTGATCATGGGTGACATACTTAAAGCCAAGTACTGTAGTAATAAGGCTTAAGGTAATGGCTTATAAATAATTACCGAGATATTAATGATACTAGGATATTTTCATGTACTTCACAAGCATTTCAAGTCATGCCCTGACAGGTCATCAAAGAAGAAATGACGAAGTGAGTGACTGATCAAGTGCCTGAGCACTAAACAAGTCATGAGCTTCTGGCCAGACCATTACCAGATAGCTCCTATTCATTACCACCATCACACTATGTCTTACCAAGGCTCATATCACTACCAAGGAGGCCAATGCTCGGCAAGTCCGTAAGAAACAATGTATGTACTTCTGCATAATCATTTCTATATCAGATACTACTCTGAGCTGTGAATCTCTAAACTGACATTTTCTGCAGTGAAAATAAAATATAATATAAATTTCAAACTATCATAAAGGTACCGGTAAGCTTATTTACTGTAACAGTACAGTATTTAACTTCAGGGTTAATACCATATACTGTATATCTCAAAGTTCATTTAAATACAAGAGGTAAAAATAATAGATGAATTGCCTTCCAAATTCATCCAGTGACCACAGGCTTCAAAATGTGATTTTGGGAAGAAAGGCATTGGTAAAAGCATACTATTTCTACCCATAACCAAGATAGTGACTGCTGTGGGTCATGGATGTCTTCTGAGGCACATCACCAATTTGGTTGCAAAGTATCTGAGACTCACTGATGATTTAGTGTTTGTGGTCAACTTTACTATACTGTACTCAGCATGACACACCTGGACCCAACCATATACTGATCAGTTGAAAAAAGGAACAAGTCAAAAACAATCTACTACGTACAAACACACAATGGCAGTGTTTTTGGTTTGGTTCCTACTTTTAAACCCTTTCCTCTATGAAATAGAATGCATAGTAATTCATGTGACATCCACAAAGAAACTGCACCTTTATAACGAGACTCATCTTTCGTTCAGTGTCATCTAATACTAAACGTTTCATAGGGAATCTAAGAATCATCTGCTACAGTACTTCATTAAAAAATCTACAGTAAGTATTCCTCCAAATGAATTACTGTATGGTAAACTTTGGCACAGTCTAGCAGGACAACCTGGCATGAAATACCACTCAACTGTTTACTGTATATTGACAATCAACAAACTGGAGTAGTATTGAAATCATCTTCACTAGCTGCAACATATGGTATAACAGTAGCTACACAAAGGTTTAGTTAACTGTCACTACAATGGTATCAATTTATGACAAAATATAAGTTATAATCTGGCCTGTCAGTAGTGAATTATGATTGTATGGATATTTCAAAGTATCAATGCCTTGGCAGTGAGCAAGCTAGCTAATGTGACTGACATTTCTTTTCTTTTTAAACTAGCAGTCAGGTACTGATGGCAGCAGACTTATCACTACTTTACAAATGAATTCCTAGTATGGAGATGCAAAATTGTAAGCCCTTTGATTAGGCATTTCTAGTAAAGTCTTACCATGTATGCTGGGGGTCCAGAACACAGGGTACCCACCACTTCTCAGCAAATGTCTTCCCAACTTGTCCCTATAAACCTCGAGACATCTACCAGACGTCCAATTACCAAGGGGTTCTGAGCCGTCTTATGGTTTAAAAGTCATAATGAAAAGCATAGTACAGTTGTGGGTGAAGTTGGAGACCAGAGAGAGCAATTGGGGCAGGGCACATGCCTTAGATCAAATATATAAAGAGTTATGGATTAAGCAATGGAGGTGGCTGGTACCATGACCCTTTGAACTATTGTACTACTTCAGTCCACGCTGCACTGAAGGTAGTCGCACTAAACAATCAAAGGTAGGAACCGTCTTGTTGCAGTTGTGTGGCTGGGTGTAGCTGATGTGCAGCTAGACACAGGCATTCTTTCTGGTCTCCAACTATTAATCAGTCACAGCTGTACCTTCGCCCAAAATTAAGGTGTAGATTTCAAGGGCAAATGGACGTCTCCAGAGTGCAGCTCGTTGACTGTCCTCACACCTGTCCTTTGTGACCAGATTTACCCATCACTCAACTCTGATTTTACTCTTAAAATATTCACTTCCTTTTTTTTTTTACAAATATTCATACCCAGTGGAGATTATGCATGCATGGCTTACACATACAGTAGTTCATAACATACATAAACCTATGTATCCCATAATACTCTACCTTAAAATCATATCCCTCTAACCCTCTAAACATACATGCAAGATACTTTACTTTTTTCTTCATAATTTTTTTAATATTTACATTTTTTTGTGTGCTTTCAATATAATTTAACTGCTTTTAGAACAAGCCCAAAATGAAATTAATTCCATTAGATAATGGCTAAACTTTAAGTACAGCTTTTCTCAAACAATTGCTCTCAATTCAAGACGGGACACTAAGGTATTGCCTATACTGTACCAATCTTATAAGGTGCTACAAATTTTCAAATAATTTTTTTTTTTTTTGCTTTTCACTACATTTCTACACAAACTTCATTTACTTTCATGTAACATACCAGAGAAAATTCATAGGTACTGTATAATTCAGGAATGTTGCATCCAACTTTAAATCCTGAGAATAACATTTCATAATCATTGATGCACAGTCTATATTCCGTTTTCTTGAAACATGAATAGTGAATGGGAGGCAGCATTCCGTTTACAATTGGAGCCACTTCTTTCTTTCCTTGGCACTCTATACAACTTACAACTGCCCTTCTTTCAAGCCACCTTTGGTATATTCTATCACATGTTATCACTGAGATGCACTTGGTAAGTTTGGTAACCTCTTGTCATGCTAACTAACAGAGGCTTCAGCAGTAAAAACATCAGTAGGAAGTTGGAGTTCATTTTTACATCTTACACCTTTTCAGTTCTTGAAAGTTATTCCCACCTTCTGATATACTGTATAACTACTTTAAAATAATTGTAGAAAATGTGTTTTATTGAGTTTTCTCGATCAACAACACTGTACATGAGATCTTTAATAAGTAACAAATGAGCAACACAACGTGCTCACGACTAGGCAGTCTGATATAAAATAAGCGGCAAACAAACCTCAGTTGGAGGTGAGTTACGCGATTAGCTCCATGTTGCACCATTAATGTATTATATATGTACCACAAGTATTATACTGTATTACTTCCTTCACATTAGGTTATGTCAGTACGATATCACTCAACATATATCATGCTGTTCAATGCAGGTAAAATACTTAAGGATGAGATGTCACTGGAAGCTATTCATTCTTGTGAGAGTTGTCAGCCGCTGAACTTGAAAGACTGGTGTGGCTGGGGTTAAATACACCCAGTGATCACAACACACACGGACGGGAGTGGGAAGGCCAGCCCGGGGCTCACTGACTTGCTAAAAAAAACCACTGAGTAAGTAGAAACAAAAAAGGAAAGTTAACTATCATCGATGTTCAAGCAAATGTGTGTTTACTACTGAAGTGAGCTAACCATTTCTTCCTTACTCCACAAAATCTTACCTATTAATCTGACTGCTGCATGACTTTCTCTTAAGGCTCAGTTCCCATATTCTAGCAAGAACCCATTGATGCATTATTGAAATTATTGCAAATGTAATCAAATAATTGCAGCCATGAATGTTCGCCTCTACCACTAAATCTTCGAGTTTCTAAGCATCCAGCTCATAATGGTTTTGAGCATGAGTATTTGATTTAAGATTAGGCATTAGATGAGATAATGGCACTCTCTGTTGGGCATCTAAATATACTTGTATGTATTCCTAGAATAAGCTTCATTCTCTTGCTCTATAATACAAATTGGTTCCATATAAAATCTTTATAAAAATTGCGAAATGAAATTAATTCTGGGTTAACTTAAAACAAGTGACATTCAACACTAAACAAATATGCTAAGATAAGGAAAACCAACCATCAAGAATTAAAAAGGCCCCTAAGAAAGTCTGCCAGCCTGTTGGATGCTCTGCGCAGGCCACCCAAGCACCCCTCCCCACCCTCTGGTACGCCCCTGTGGTGGTGAGAGCACCAGGCAGGACATCCCCCCTGGCTCATCAGTCCCCGGTGGTGGTCTTGGGCTGAAGGACCGCACAGAGCAAACTCGTTATGCCCTGAGGTGGTGACACACAAGAGAGATGCACCAAGCCCTGAGTTGCCCACTGAGTCGAAGCCCAGTGGTGGAGTGTTGGTGTTGGTGGTGGTGGTGGTGATGGTGGCAGAGGCCCTACCACTACTATTAATGCTGCTGCTGCTACTACTGCTGCTACCCCTAGCATAGTGATAGAGGTGGTGAAGGGGTGATGGAGACCTTGGGTTGTTCTGATGATGATGGTAGTGTGGATGAGAATGATTATGAGCAAGAAGATGATGATGGCTGTTGTTATGCTGGGCCATCACATGATTATTCTGTTGGTAGTGATGATAAGGAGGCTGTGGTGGGTACTGATGCCCTAGATGCTGACGGTTTTCAGGGGCACTACAAACATCACTTCCCTGAGCAAAAATTCCTATTCTGCTCCCTTCATTCGATATTCCAGGATCAAGGCTCCCACATCGTCCGTCTCTAGGGTTTAGTGAATGCTAGCAGCGGCGGTTTCTCCAGTAGCTCATGTAGTCCTGAAATAACACATTCATTACTTCTCTGAGTTGTAGGCACATTAAATTTTTCTGCAGTTAAAAAAAGTTATTCCATGTTTGTCAAAGAAGCAAGATAATAACTTTGAATTGTAATGGTTATTTTATTGTAATAATATTACTCCTGTTAATCCTAGACAGTTTTTCTCACCACAGGTATAATTCCAGACCAATGGAGCTCAGGCTACGGTATGCCGATTAAAGAGGTTAATTGGAGTCAGAAAGATCTGCTACACAGTAAGAATGTCTATGATTGTATAAGTTGTTGCTAGTATCACTCACCTGGAAAGTAACCGAAATCTTTTCACTCTGATAACGAGTCAGCTTGATGCTGCGTCTTACTTCATTGGTTACAGGTTCCTTGTAGCCCCCTTTCCTGAGTAGAGAGTCAATTGTCTGTTCATGATCCCAACCTGAAAGGAAATAAAAATAATCTATCTATCTATCTATCTATAGCTCCGACGCCTCGTTCCCTTCGGGAACTCCCCCCAAGGGGGTGGCCACGGCAGTGTCTCCAGTTCTCCCTGTTCCAACACTCCCTCCTTACTTGTTCAAGCCCTACTCTGCCCCTCATGTTTCTCTCCTTTACATACTCTTCCACTCTGTTCTGCCATCTGACCGGAGGTCTGCCTATCACACCAGGTCCCAGGAGGCAGGGAGAGGTACCAGAGGATTGGAGGAGAGCCATAATTGTACCTCTGTATAAGGGGAAGGGGAGTAAGGATGAGTGTGGTAGCTATAGGGGAATAAGCCTTCTTAGTGTACCGGGGAAGGTTCTTACTGAAAGACTGGTTGAAGTAACAGGGAGTAAAGTTAGTGAGGAGCAGGGAGGGTTCAGAAAGGGTAGAGGATGTGTGGACCAAATATTTGCATTAAAATCAATAGTGGAGAAATATATTGGGAAGGGTAAGAAGTTGTATACTGCCTTCATGGACTTGGAGAAGGCATACGATAGAGTTGATAGGAAAGCTATGACAGGTGTTGAGAATTTATGGTGTTGGGGGGCCTTTGCTGAAAGGCATTGAGTCTTTTTATGCAGATGCAAAAGCATGTGTACGGGTAGAGGGTGATCTAAGTGAGAGTTTTAATATTAGTGTAGGGCTGAGACAGGGGTGTGTTATGTCACCATGGTTGTTCAATATATATATGGATGGTTGTATGAGAGAGGTGAAAGCCAAAGTGAATGGTCTGGGGGTGAAGTTGAGGCTGAATGAAGCAAACTGGTCCCTGGTGGCAAGTTTATTTGCGGATGACACTGTGCTGATGGCTGAGAATGAAAGGAATTTACAGAGAGTGGTGGACGAATTTCAGTCTGTGTATAAACGAAGGAAACTGAAGGTGAATGTGGGTAAAAGTAAAGTGATGGTATTTGAAAGAGCAGAAACTGAAGTGATTGACTTTGCTACACCTTACAGAGTGGCTGTACCAACTGGGACGAAGTGTGAGATAACTCTGAGGGGCGAGAGGATGGAGGAAGTGAAGGAGTTTAAATACCTGGGTACAGTTATGTGTAAACATGGAAGTATGGAAGGAGAAATTAGGGAGAGAGCAGTGAAGGGTAGACAGGTCATAGGATCACTGGGGAGGATTATGAAGGGTAGAAGTGTGAGTATGGAAGTGAAAAGGGGACTACGAAATAGTATAATCCTGCCAACACTGACATATGCGTCGGAGACATGGACATGGAGTAGGGCGCACCAGTCTAGAATAGGTGCTGTGGAAATGAGTTACTTGAGAGGAGCATGTGGACTTACTAGATGGGATGGAGAAAGTAATGAGAATGTATATGAGAGATGTGGTATGAGTGAGAAGGCAATTGGTATTGAGTGTGGAGTGGTTGAGAGAGTGAAACGTGATACATTGAGATGGTTTGGACATGTGGAGAGAATGCAAGGCGAGGAATTTGTAAAGAAGGAGTATGGAAGTGAAGTTGTGGAACCTGGTGTGAGAGGCAGACCTCCAGTCAGATGGCAGAACAGAGTGGAAGAGTATGTAAAGGAGAGAAACGTGAGGGGCAGAGTAGGGCTTGAACAAGTAAGGAGGGAGTGTTGGAACAGGGAGAACTGGAGACACTTCTGCCGTGGCAACCCCCTTGGGGGGAGTTTACTACCGAGTCATTTCATACATACATACACAGATTTCCATACAAAATATATCCCTCAACAATAAATTATATCTCCCGAAGGGTTAAACAAGTTAGCAGAATACCAATACGAGTCTACAGTATCACCCTCAACTAAAAAATGAGATTAATAAAAATTTGACTGCGAAGCAGTGGGCCCTGGTTTGAAGCTTGACCTGGGCAGCTGGCAAGAGTCCACTCAGCTCTTCACCTGCCCTTACTGGGTGGGTTCGTAACCCTGCACATGCTCAAAAGCCTAGGACCCCTAGGTAATGGAGCCAAGTACCTCGGCTAGTGCAATTACCATGAAATACTGTATTAAAGTGCTTAGCTGCAGTGCTCAAATCCATCACATTGGCTTTTGATTCAGTGGCGGTTAGGAACTAACCATTACATGATACAAGACCACATTTGTAAATATCCAATTATCTCCTACATAACACATTTCCTGAACACATAGTATAGAGTATACTGATCGTCCTCGACCTTTTTGAAAACTCCATCACACCTCTCACCAACAAGGTACGGCAGTCCCATGATTACAGCACATATACGAGAATGTGCATATATTTCTGTGTCTGGAGATGTATCCAAGATGTTTTTCACTTCCACAGATAGGTTTTTTCCTACTTTGCAGAAGTTGAATTATTGGGGTCTTGTACCTTGCAATTCCTTTGGCAAAGTGATACCCTTGGGTCTGAATTTCAGTTATTGGGCTTAAACGCTGTAGTTCCTTAACTTGAGTGCATTGCTGTACTCTGTGGTGACATTGTTGTAGATTGCGGAAAGTAGGTCCTTTATATCAGTAGGATTCAGAGGTATTCTCTTCTGAGCTATTGATTGAAGAACATTGGACAAGAACCTAAATGGAATGCTGTAGTTGTCAGGGAAGGCTTGCTTACTATTGTACTGACTTGTTACTGTGTTTACACCATTTCTCAGTGGTGATTCTACTTGTGGTAGTACTTCAGTGGCCTCTTTTGAATATCACCCACTTCAACAGATGGTACCGGTACAGCATCCAGTGGCACTACTGGGAGTATTTTTTTAATAAATGTCACATAAATAATGGTTGTACTCACAAACTACTGCAGTCTATCAGGCTAAGTCTCATAAGGCTGGGTTTAAAATGAATAGTCTAAAAGAGACTAATTGATAACATTAAAGAAGTTACAAGTAAATTTAAAATAACTTGAAAAGGCTAGTAGCTAACTGAGATGGAGCACAATATAAACATGGGATAAGGAAATTCACACATGGCACTCAGAATGAAGTGGATGTGAGTGGGTAAACATGTGTGTGGTGTACAAAGGAACACGTGGAATATAGAGATCCAAGACGAGGAATGACATACCCTGTTCGGGAGCCACCTCAGGTAGATAAGTAGCTGTCCGCTTGGCACCCCGCTCATTTAGGAACTCTATTCTTATCCCATGAACACCAATATCCCAGTCTCTGTAGTCTCGGCCATCCTCAAAGTGCCGCAGTATTGACACTGACACTCCTAATCTAGGCAGCTCATCTCTACCAATTGGTTGAAATCGGGAGTCCTTAAAAGCACTGGAAAAAGGTTTAACATTAGTTACTTCATCAACCTTTATTATAAATAATCTCATCACTGTGTACTGACTGGAGTAATACGACATTCATCAATATTACTGATGCCTTGATTCCACATGGAAACTCACTGAGAAGAGGTTGCCACCTCAGATTAAAAAATCAACAAGAGTCAGTTTTTCTGCAGCTGACAGCAAATGTCCACAATTGATACTTTAAAGTAAAATGTCTTTGGTTGAAGCTCACCACACAGGGGTTAGGATATTATCTATGGACATCTACCAAGAGGTATATAAAGACAGACTATACTGAGAACATGAAGCATATGTACCTGGTGGCTGCATACTCCCTCAACCCTGCATGAAGGTTTATGTGGCTGAACGTTCCCATGCAACCTCTTAACCGCTTGTCTTTCCCAATTTTCCAGGTCACAAACAATGGGCTGCAAGGAAAACAATTGGGATACCATCACTGACAGGGCAGCCAGAGGGGGGGAGGGGGAGCAAGAGAACAGTTACCCCTCTGAAAATTCATACTGATACCATTACATTCATAACCATACACAGGATCTAAAAAAGAGCTAAAGACAGGGTGTCTCATAAAAGACTGCTATAGAATTAGAAAAACTGAAGGTGACATACATGGAAAGCCACTGAATGTTGGAGTAACTATTTACTAGGAAGACAGACAAATAAGAATCACGACGAGAAGACAATAATTTTCATCAAGTATTGGCCCCTATTATGTTCAATGTATATGAGAATAGTATGCCAAATTGAAAAAGTACTTGTTTTAACATTTTCATGGAAAACACAAATCAATCACTTCAGCTTCTACTCTTTAGCAGACCACCATCTTACTTTTGCTGACAATAACTTTTTGTTGTCAGCAAGAGTAAGGTAATGTTATATACCGGTATATCAATTAAATATGACTAATCTTACAAGGGTTCGTTGGTGAAGTCTGGGGTGCTTGGTGGTTCCATGTTGTGAAGGTGGCTATACAGGACGTCAAAGCAGTAGAAACACATCTCAGGGCTAACGATGGGGATGAGGCCATTGCGTAAAGTGCCATTGGCCGTGGGCGTTGTTCCATTGTAGCAGCAGACCTGGAGAGATAAAAAAACATTGATACAAGACTGTCAAGAAATGGAACCGGCTTCAAAAGTGATATCCTAAAACAGTACCATAGTTCATATTCTTTTTACTTGTTGACTCTCCTTTCAATTCACCAGATGGTTCTCGCAACCCCTACTAAAACTGAATGAAAAAAAGTGTTTATATATACTTTTATTGACATAACTGACAACTAAATTATAAATATGAAAAAATGGCCCTTGGATGTTACACAGCATCCTCGCATCCTCTGACCATTCCCAGCAAGAGCAGTCTTAAAATGTTCATATCATTATTCAATCTACAAAACAATCAATGACATGGTGAACAAATTCCTAAGAGAACACCAGCTGAGGACTGAACTCAATTACTGTAATCACAAGATTTTGTAGCTAAATTTATTTCACATGTTGTGTTCTTCAGTTTGCATAATACACTTATTTGTGGAACAATCAAAGTTCAGGTAATAACGTCTTCAAGAAAACATGCCATTAGTTAACAATGCTACATCTATGCAATTATGCAGCTCTTGTGTCCATCTGACTGGCTATGCATGGGTAAACAGTTGAACCTTAAGGGCTAAAAATTGGTCCACATAGGTATGGGTAACTTGGCATGAAATAAAGCGTAGGAAAAGTGGCCCCAATCTCTGAGGAGAAAGATGATATAATACTGTACCAAAATTCTCAGACTGACATACCAGGCTAACTATATATTTTGCGGACAATTCATAACACTTAATACGGTGGGATCTCTAGCATCCATGTTTATCAGTGGACCATGATCTGCCATCAAATTTATAAAAAATGTGAATTTCTGAAATAGCAATACATTCACAAATTTTCTCAAAGAAACATGCATGCACACGCAAACAAACTGCATAACAAGATCAATCACTTAGGGGACAACAAAGAAATCCTTTTAAATGCTGTCTTATAGCAGGTTAGGAAGATGAATGGGAAGTGACAGGGTGGGTGTGATACAGTAGGAGGGTCTTTGATTGGGACGTTTTAACTATCGGCAGTACCCTTTCTTTACAAAGACAAGGAATTTTTGTATAAGCAAGAAAATACACAAATTGTTATCTTAAGCATGGAATTATCAATTACAGTACTATGAGAAGTACAAGAAAATACTCCTGTCTAAACTAATTTTTATAGGTGCATGTGTGGTGTTTCCAGTCTGTGTAAATACAAAATTAGATATTACATACTTGTTGCTTGATCTTTTTGATAAATAAATTATCCAACTGAACGACCTTCTTACACCAATTACGTATTGACATCAATTGGCATAGAATCAGTTATGAATCAAGAATAATAATAATACAATAATACAATCACGATTTAGCATTTAATTCACAATTCTTAAGCAAAATATTAATCAAGCTTAAAAAGAAATCCATTACTAGAATGTTAAGCATAAAGCAATTTCCACTTGTAAACAATGAACTCACTGCACGATTGCGGGAAGAGGCGGGATTCAAATGTCCATATGGATACCCGCATTTTTGTCCCTTGGTTGTGGAGGAGTGGGAACAGTGCCTTAATGATGCACGGAGAGGCTGTTGTTCGATCCCCGACTGGCTCTCCCTTGCCATCTGACCACAATGCGGAGAGAGAATTTTTGTGAGTGTAAGTCTATGGTAATGTGGATGTCTGGGGGTTTCAAAATTATATCTCCTAATTTCTCATGGATACTGTACATGGAAATGACACTTATATTAAAGTGCATGATGAATGACACAATGTACAATCAGTAAATCATTAAGGATGACAGAGTGGTTGGATCCTACGTACATATCACACACTGTTAATGGGAAGGAAATATTTGTCCTATCTATGTCAACATATTCTTCTCATTACTTACAATTACCCGGTAGCTACAAAATGATCACCAATAAATAATTCTGTTGTAACTATCATACTTGTATTAATCTAGTTTCTGCAGTAAATATAAATATAGTATGACAACAATTCCATCATGAAGGGAACATTCTTATAACCTCTTCACTCTGGAAGATTTCCTCTAAGCTCAATGAAACTGTCTGGCAGAAGCCAGAACAAAATACTGTACTATATTGCATATTAGACGTACCAGGTACGTTCTCGAACCGAAGTTCATGACAGTAAGTCAGTGGCTCATAACCTTTTGCAGCAGCGACCCAAATTCCGGGTGCCAGCAGGCCAGGAGACCCACGCCTTCAAGCAGTTCACTTGGGATAAATTACAGATACAAGACAGATTTGCATATAATAAATAAATAAATAAATGTGGAAGAACTATTGGTTATATAAAGCAAAATCTTGTATCCAGAACTACTAGAAATGCGCAATAAGTTTTTCCACTATCACAAACACCTTATCCTGCCAGTGAACAGGGAATGAAAACAGAGATAACCATGTACAGTAATACTTGTATCAGCATCATAACATAAAGTACTCTATTTACAAATGATAGATATTTTCACAGTATAAGAAATACCTGATACCATACTCCTTTCGGGTTACTGTCACACACAAATTAAACTGCTGAAACATGCAATGTGAATGTGATGTATTACAACAACTTATTCATTTAATAACTATTAAAATCTATCTGCATATGCTTCCAACTATTTCTTGAAGTACAGTATCCTACAGATATACAATATTCAGTTGTTACAGTATAATACATTATCTTCCCCAAATACAACAGGCCATTATGCTTTATCATACCATACTGTTACTGCATACACATCATCTGTATTATTGCGACTGTATGGTATCTGGTTTGAGATACAGTTTTCTCTTACACAATATGATGTACAGTCAGCCTCTGGAATCCGTATACACCACTGTGTCATCAAGGGTTCGCAACAACTAAAAAACTTAGTACATTAATTTCCCAACACCAAATTTTTCTAGTAATGTTATTTGGGTAATACTTGAATCAGTCTCAGAACACTCCCTAAAGTATGTGGAGAATAAATACCCCTTTTAACCACTGCTTTGTGTACGAATTCCTGAGGGCGACTGTACTATAGATACATTCAGAAAGTACAATGAACCCTAATCCATTTGTATTTAAATACATGTACTCCGATCAATCTAAACCTGCTTCTCTCTACATCAAGATTGATTATTAACCATATTAAATACTCACTACATGTATCCACTTCTGTACTGTGCTTTCCAATAGAGTATAGGTAAATTTTTTACTAATCTTTAATTGAATGTTAATTTCAGTATGGTACAGGTTTTTTTCACTGGAGAGGAGATTTGCAGTGGAAATCCAGTGAAGGATATACAGTATTTTATTTCAAAGCAGAAGAGTAATTCCAATATTCAATTTTCTAAAAATCCTTTGATGACCGAAACTATAATTACACCACAATGCAGTACAGTACTGTACTGCATTGTCATTTGGTTCAACAAGTCTCACCCAAGATAATGTCATTGTCAAAGTAGTGACTCAAAAGATCTGCAACTACACCCAGAACATTATCAATCATAAATGTGCATTCAGAAACTGCAAACCACCACAAGTTCATTAAAGTCAATGGGACACGCTACCAACATTTCACTGTATTTGTGAAAAATGAAAGGTAAAGATGATAAAAAAAATCAAAATAATATTAGTAATAATAATGAATTAATTCCCTCATCTCTCCCAAGATCTAATAATTTTTTTGTTAGCCATGAGGCCTGAGTTCTGGTCCCTGTAAGGGTGGGAACAGTCCATCCCCTCCCCTCTTCTGTGTGGGACCACTCACCAACTCTGTTTATTTGTAATGGAAGGGGGTGAGAGGGGCAGCACTCTCCAAAAGGCCAGTCATAGCCAGACTCAGGACATGGCTAGGATTTTCTAAAATACTTCAACTTATTATCTCTCCCTCTCTTATGATGAAAATATATTGAATTCCAATATGGACTGCAAAATAAATTCCAACATAAAATAATAGCTGTAGCTCTTGGTACGGTAAGATTTATGTCGAGTCTTCTGTCTCATACGTCCTTAATATGCTTAATCTTTCATGTAAATTGCACTACATGGTAAATCATTGGTTCTAAACACCTGACACAGATTATTACCTCAATACTCAAACATCAAACTATGGTAGCCCCTTTGTTGATGATTAGGGTTGCTGAGAGATATATCGTTCTAAATCTATTTCTTATTTTCTTAAAATTAACATGTCCAAGTATAATTATTTAGTAGGTAAAAGGATCATTCAAACTCTCTAGACTAATGTGTTTCAGAAAAGTTATATAATCTATAGGAAAGCATATACAGTATATAAGATGCTAATGTATTCATTAGTTTTTCTACATTCCTAGCACAAAGATACTTTAAGAACAGTGGTTCCCAAACTTTTTAAAATGATGTTCCCTTTATATTTTTTGAAAGCCTCATGCCTCCCTTCTATTTTGGTCTATGAATTCATATATTATATAGTTGTAATACAACTATTTCTCACATACAGTACAGTAATTCTAATGGAAGCATGAAATGGAAGAGGAGAGGGTCAGTGGGTGGGTGTGTGTATCAGATTGGTATCCAATGATGTGTATGACTCGTAAACTTTAGGTATGCATGGGTGTGTGAAAATATCAGCCAAAGAGCAATTTATTCCACAAAGAATTTTTTTATATCTTATTTTGTTACAGACAGATATTATAAGAGACAGCTTTCTAGTCTACTGAATCCTCCTCATGCCCTCAAAGGAACCATTGTGCGACCCAGTTTGGGAAACACTGCTCTAAAACAATAAAACCATGCAATCCAAACACTATAATGGGTAAACAGTACAAAAAGAGTACAAAGATGTGCAACCCCATCTTTACTCACATTCCCTACACTACTAAGTAACAGTACAAAGGAAAATATCAACACCACACAGCTCACATCATTGGGGTCACACACACACACAAACCAACACACAACACACCACACACACACAGCCCAACCCCCCACCACACCACAAACCCCTACTATACCACACACATACACACACACAAATAGGTAAATAATTCAGAAGTACAATGCATCTCTTAACAAGTAAGAAGGAGCCTCATTCAACCTTGACACCAATAGCACCACTAACCCACTTCCAACACAACAACACTTCCTCTTTCACACACACACACACACACATAGATATCTCTAAATCCTCTTTCACACACAAACTCGTATCTCTGAATCCTTTTTCACACACACATACCCCTAAATCATCCCCTAAATCATCTTTCTCACTCACACACACACACACACACACATTCACACATACCTCTAAGTCCTCTTTCACACAAACACACGTATCTCTAAATCCTCTCTCACACACACACACTCGTATCTCTAAATTCTTTCACACACACACACTCGTATCTCTAAATCCTCTTTCACACACACTGTTATCTCTAAATCCTCTTTCACACACTCGTATCCCTAAATCCTCATATACTGTAGATGTGTGTGTGTGTGTGTGTGTAAATGGGCGTGTGGGCGTGAGAGAGGATCCATTTTTTTATATAAATATTGTTTGTAAGTTAGTTAGTGGGCGTTGGTTGAACAAAAAACAAACAAAAAAACAACATAAATAAGTAAACAAATAAATAAAAAGAGTTCCTCCCTTCCTCCTTCCCTGCCCCGTATGTATGGTTTAATTTATATGTTTTCCAAGTGTACAAATAAGGCAATACCCTCCCCAACCAAACATACAAATTCCCCACGTTATTAAGTCAAATATAGTAGTTAGAATAATACCTGGGGCCCGCCATTGAGCTTGGGTTTCTTAGTGCCACAACACCCAGCAGACATGATGATTATTGGGGTGGATGGTGGGTGGAGCCTGGGTGGAATTGAGAGAGATGGTGGTGGTGGTGGTGGATGATGAGTGGTGGTGGTGGATGAGTTCAAAGGGATGGGTGTGAAGCAGTATCGTTCCTCTCCTCTCTCTCTCTGACTCTCACTGGCTGGCTCTCACTCTCTTCACCACCACAGCAAGAATCACTCACAGCTGATCATGGCCGCGTTCACCTACACCAACATAAATATTGCTGTTATTTCCTTTATTTCTCCATATTTGCTGTATATCTCGTATTTGATCCATAGATTTATTATATTTGAGTCCATTGTGGGGTTTTTATTCTAAGTGTGAATGTCAAATAAAGCTAAAATTCCTCTTCTATACATAATGTTTTTGAAGTTGTTGAACGCGTCCTCTTTGTTTCTGCCACCTTTCATTTTCACAAGAAATTTAGGTCAAGTGGATTATACAGTCATTCCTACCCCTATCAATGACCCATAAAATAAAAAGGGAACCAATGTGTATATTATAAGTGGGTGTAGCCTCAAAATCTATCCTATGTGAATCAAGACAATACTATAATCGAAAAACAGGCCTTGGAGTGTAAACAATTTTCTGTTAAGAGATTTTAGAACCATTCTCTACTGTCCAATATTTCATTCGTGGGTAGACTTAAGTTTTTCTGTAGGTCCTTATGTAACCCATGTATCAAATAACTTCATGGCCTTTAGAGGCAAAGTTCCCCAAAGTGTTGGGGCTTGTACTAAAGGAAAATACAGAACTTTAAAAAAACTTGTGTAACCTATTGACTATATGTCCACATCAAAGGTTTACACCCAAATTATAATTATGTAATGATACCAAACATATAAAAGTTGGACAGCCACAAATATTATACTGTGTAACGGGTTATTACTATGTAGTGAAGATGTTATGTTATCTTCACTTCGGGTCAACGGCAAACAGGTTTGTGTTGGTCTAGTCTAGTCTCTATTTCTTCAGGTTTTACATTGCATATAAAGTTTTATAGCTAACCTGGAATATGATCATGTGACTATATTTTATAGTCAACCTGGAATATGCTCAATCATATACATAAAGGTTGCCTGCTACAATACTCCCCCCACTTAGTGACGAGGAAGGAGGAATGATACAGTCTTCTTACGGCGTCCGCTCGCGTAGTGAAGTTGTAGGCGTAATTGTTGTTGTTGTAGTGGTCGAGGTCGTAGAGTGGAGTGTAGCAGGAAAGCTGGTGCGTGTGCGCGTGCGTGTGTGAGCGTGTTGCTGCTGTGCCAATGGAAGTCAATGACCCCTGGGCTTACGATTTTTGATGTCGACAACAGGGTCGAAGTTTGTCAAAAAATCGGCACCCAAAATGGCTTACACTTGTGCGCGCGTGGGTGTGCGCGTGTGTTTTTGAAGCCTGGCACTTGACACAGGTGTGAGTCCAACTCCTGACGTCTTTGTTGATGCCCGACCAAATGAATCTTGAACGTATCATTTCTTGTGAAGCTCGTATTCCAGGATGAGAGAGGTTATGCAGTTGATGGAAGAGAGGGTACCGATGATTCTCCGGGGTCACCAATGTAACGGGTTGTTACTATGTAGTGAAGATGTTATGTTATCTTCACTTAGGGTCAACCTGGAATATGCTCAATCATATACATAAAGGTTGCCTGTTACAACTGTATGCAATCAATACCAACTTAATCATTCAAAATCATTGCTAGGTGATAATTATAAAACCAATGAAATCAATCTCTCATTTCCTGCCCACTACGACGTTGTTTCCTATTTCCTTTTCTATTAGTCTTTTGCCTATTCCTCCTTTTCTTTCTCCTACTCTTTTCCCTCCTGTTGCCTCTCCTATCAGTGTTCTCCTCCTCAGCTTCTGTCTCAGCAACTCTCTCCTTCCTAATCAGCTTTCTGGAGTTCGGTTCACGGTCACGTCGTCCTCGAAGTTTCCCTCTCTTCAAAATCACCTCAACTTTCTCCTCCTCCTCCTCTTCCTCCTCCTCCTCCTCCATCATTACATCTCCGTCTTCAGCAGTTTCTTGTCCTTCCTCTTCCTCTGTCAGTAACATGCCTTCTAATTTCCTTCTCCTTCCTCCTGCAATGGGTTTTACTCCTTCTCTACCTCCTTCTGTTATCTCCATCCATTCTGCCACATTTCCTTCTCCTGTCTCCACTTCCCTCCCTAACTTTAACCTCGTGTCGTGTGTCGTTCCTTCAACCTCCAGCCCCGGGGGGATTCCTTCAGCAGCCACGCCCGAGAAGACCGTCTTGATATACTGAAGGCCAATCAGACTCTGCCGGAACACCCCGAAGCCCCTCAGACTCCTGGAGAGCTTCACTGTCTTCATGTGCATCTTCTCCAGGAGGTCACGGAGGGCTGAGTCATCTGGGAAGGCGTGACAGTGCGTGGATGCCTCTGACAGGAAGATGGACAGTACTTCATATTCCAGGTAGACTCGATTCAGCTCCTTCATAAATATTCCGTCCTCGTACAGTGATTGGTCCAACATTATCTGTTCATGAGCCATGAGGAAACTCCACACCAATTCTAGACTCCGGGAGAGGTGGAGTTGGAGTGCCTGGTGGTCGTCTGGGAGTAAGTGTGGACCCCTGGGTAGTACGGGTAGGATACGAGAACAGGTCTGGTCCAGGTCACACAGCTCCATGAAGGTCGGGTCAATGATGGAGGGGATGGTAGTGGCCACTTCCTCCCAAGAAGAGTTCAAGTTGGCTACAGTCTGTTCCACACAAAAAAGGAAAAAATATATCATTAATATTAATAATAATAATAATACTAATACTAATAATACTACTAATAATAATAATAATGATGATAATAATAATAATATAATAATAATAAAAATATAAAATATAGAATAAATACTACTACTACTACTACTAGTACTACTACTACTGCTAATAATAATAACAATAATTATAATGTAATGTACCGGGTATACTTACAAACAAAACACTTATACTCACAAACAAACACCTATATATACTCACAATCAAACACTCATACTAACAAACAAACACCCAAACTCACAATCAAACATCCATACTCACAATCAAACATCCATACTAACAAACAAACACCCATACTAACAAACAAACACCCATACTAACAAACAAACATCCATACTAACAAACAAACAAACACCCATACTCCCAAACAAACACCTTATAATACTCACGAATGGTTCCTTAATCTCGTGTATAGTTTCCATGGTCTTGTCAGTCTGTAGTACAATTCCCACAAACAGGTCTTGGTTACATGCAGAACCAAGGTGACGCTTAGCTCTCACCGAAGACACGATTGGTGACCTGACTTCTTCTTCTGCTGCTGCTGTAGGGGCGACATTTGGTGACCTGACTTCTGCTGCTGCTGTAGGGGCGACATTTGGTGACCTGACTTCTGCTACTGGGGAGACATCTGGTGACCTGACTTCTGCTACTGGGGAGACATCTGGTGACCTGACTTCTGTTGCT
>JAWQEG010000980.1:55000-77472 GCA_033782935.1 Petrolisthes cinctipes
TTTATTTATTTATATATTTTTATTTATTTATTTATTTATTCATCTATTTATTTATTCATCTACTTATTTATTTATTTAGTTTAGTTAGTTATTCATATATTTAATTATTTATTTTTATTTATTTATTTATTTATTTATTTATTTATTTATATTTATTTATTTATTTATTTCGCGGTCCCAATATACCGTGGGAAATATTGTGTTGTGTTGTTGTTCGTAAGTTTATTGTTGTTGTGTTTCTTGTCAATAATCTAAACTAATGTAAAAATGTGAGTTGTTTTGGAATCTTTAAATTAATTGGTTCACAAACTAAAACCATCTTCCTGTACAGTCACGTTCAATTATTGTCCTGTCAACACTTTGGAAATGAAAAGGCCCTCTGATCGATACATTATGTGAAACTATATATAGAAGGAATGATAATATTAAATGGTTCCAGGTAATAAATGCATGGTTAGGAATTATTATTAATGTGTGTTTATGTATTTACAAAAGTTCCAGTCACATTAATAGTAGTTTTCTTTGACTTTTAGCATTCAAAGAAAATGAAGTCCAGCATAGCATAAGGAGTAACTAAACTGGATTTTAATTATTTCTAACTCTGGTAGGCAGGAGCACGATAAGTTTGTTACATGTACGATTAGTTTATGTTAAATGATAAGGCTCTGGCAGCTAAATAATAATAATAATAATAATAATAATAATAATAATAATAATAATAATAAGCAGGGTGTCTATACATTTTCGCCTCGATAAAAACAAAAACAAAAACATAATAATTCGATCTCTCCCATCACCAAATAAAAAAAAGTACAGTAATAATAATTTTGGTTAATAATTTCGTCCACTGTGACAGGCTGTTGTGGTTGAGATGCCAGAGTAAATACTTCTTCAGGCATCTCCAGCCAGTGACAGTGAGGGCCTGACCATGTCCTGAAGAGGCTAGGATATATAGCACATTGTTTTGGGTGGTAAATCTAGAGCAACTGATTCCTTCAAACTATTCCAGGTAACAGGATACTATTATATTTCTTCATTTAGGTCTGTTTTCCCAGGCAAATTTTGGAGGAATCAAGGTGCTCCAATCTATCAAAATTATTCCTACTATCCCCTTAATTAAGAAGATCAAAAGGGTCCCAGAGGCGTGTGTAACCCTGACGTGGCCCTAACTGATGAAGTGAGAACATTAAGGGTGAGAGGGAGGAGGAGGAGGAAGAGATAGGAGGAAATTAGAGGAGAAAGAGGATAAGGAGGAAGAGAGAGAAAGAGAGAGAAGAAAGAGGAGAAGGAGGAGGAAGACAGAGGAGGAGGAGGAGGAAGAGGAGAAGAGGAAGAGATGGAGGAGGAGGAGGAGGAAGAGAGAGGAGGAGGAAGAGAGAGTAGGAGGAAATGAGAGAAGGAGGAGGAAGAGAGAGGAGGAGGAAGAGAGAGGAGGAAGAAGACAGATAGGAGGAGGAAGAGAGGAAGAAAGGAACATCGAGGTCGGTCAGAGGTTTCAAGGGACAACAACACAACAAAAACCCCAACAACAACAACCTTAACAACTATAACAATAACAACAACAACAAAAACATTAACAGCAACAATAACAACAACTAAAACATTAACAGCAACAATAATAACAATAACATCAACAATAACAATAATAATAACAACAATAATAACAAAAATAATAATAACAATAACAACAGTAACAACAACAAGAACATAATTATATCAACAAACATTTGGGTAAATTACTAAAACCCACAATTTATTCCAAGTATCGTGTGGATTGTGTATGAGAGTAGGTATAGGGTGGCTTCTGCTTCCTCCTGACGATGCCACGAAACAAGCTCCTTCAATATAGGTGGTGTTTCGTGGCAATGTTTGAAGGACTCACTAACCTCCAATTATTTTCTTACTACATCAATTTCGTGTACAATTGTGGGTTTTAATATTTACTAGATACATGATCAAGGCAGTGTGATTTTCTTAACATTTGAGTACGAATTTTATTTTATTTTTATCATTATTATTATTACTATTATTATTATTATTATTATTATTATTATTATTATTATTATTATTATTATTATTATTATTATTATTATTATTATTATTATCATTATCATTATCATTATCATTATCATTATCATTATCATTATCATTATCATTATCATTATCATTATCATTATCATTATTATTATTATTATTATTATTATTATTATTATTATTATTATATTTTCACTCTTCTCCCCCCACAAAGAGAAAGAGAGGGGTATATGAGTGAGGGGTAAGGGTAAGGGTATAGGATTGAGGGTAAGGGTGGGTATGAGTGAGGGGTAAGGGAAAGGATGAGAAAGGGGTAAGGGATAAGGGTAAGTATGAGTAAAGGGTAAGGGTGGGTATGAGTAAGGGATAATGGTGGGTATGAGTAAAGGGTAAGGGTGGGTATGAGTAAAGGGTAAGGGTGGGAACGATATAAAAACAAACCAAGGACAAATTTAATACACAGTGATAAAACGCGTGGGAGTGAAGCCAAATGTTGACATATACTTAACTAATAATACTTTTAGTACGGTGTTAATTTAAGTTGTATTTATCTCGGCATTAATTAAGGGGTAATATACTTTTGGTACCTACATTGGAGTGCCTCGATTCCTCCAAAGTATGCCAGGAAACAGGACCACATGAACAAAAATAATGAAATCCTGTTACTTGGAATAGTTTGAAGGATTTACTAACTCCAGATTTACCAATAGTTTCGTCCTGATGTGTGAGTGTGTATGTGCCCAGTTGCTTACAAAATTTTACAGAGTTGCATTTTTTTTATACTGCAATATGAAAAATTATTGATTAAAAAAAAAAGCAGTTCAGTTTTCAGTTCGTGTTATCAAAGGTTATAACTCCCTCTCAACGATACCTTATCTCACTCTGCATGTACCGATATACTACACAAATTCTGGGCAAGATTGTGGCATGTCCTCGAAGACCTATAAACTAATAAGTCATTAGTTTAGATATATTATTATTATTATTATGAAGTCACCTGTAAATTTATCTGCACAAAAAGAAAAGAAAAGAAAAAAAAAGAGGAATATCTCTGTTACTAAGACACAGAATTAGCATGTGTGATGAATTGTATTGATGTGATAACGTGATGATTGTAGCCTGTGACACATGGTGAAGAACTGAAGTGATGTGACACGTGGTGGACTCTGGTGATGTGACAACGTGAATGTGTGGTTCTGTAACACGTGCATGGGGAGTTGTTGGGGTCCTGTAACACGTGGTGAATTGTAATGTAATGTACGTAGTGATGTGACAGTAACAACCACGAACTACAAGCGTGAGACAAGAGGGAGAGAGAAAAAAGAGAACAAAAAAATAATTCCCACGTCATTGGGTTTTGCGTGAGAAAAGATTACCATATTTATATAACCAAAGTGCAAGTTGTTCCCACTGCAATAGAAATAAAACAATTATCAAGGTTGTGAGGCGCCCCCCTTCCCCTCCCCCCTGCAGTAGCTAAATAAGGGAATCCAATCAATTTGTATATTATTGTGATTCACGACCCAGCAGCAGTTGGAGGTGTGTGTGTGTGTGTGTGTATGTGTTGATTAGGACACACAGGATGGCTTCACTCCCAATACTCTTCCTGCTCCTCGCTTGGAACTGCGGTGAGTATATAGAGAGGATGTAGGGGGTCGCAAATGCAAGAAGTAATAATCATAATAATAATAATAATAATAATAATAATAATAATAATAATAATAATAAAAATAATAATAGTAATAGTAATAGTAATAATAATAATAACAACAATAATAATAATAATAATAATAATAATAATAATAATAATAATAATGATAATACTAATACTAATACTAATACTAATACTAATACTAATAATAATACTAATACTAATACTAATAATAGTAATAATAATAGTAATAATAATAATAATAATAATAGTAATAATAATAGTAATAATAATAATAATAATAATAATAAAAATAATAATAGTAATAGTAATAGTAATAGTAATAACAATAATAATAATAATAGTAATAGTAATAATATTAATAATAGTAATAATAATAATAATAATAATAATAATAACAATAATGATAATAATAATAATAATAATAATAATAATAATAATAATAGTAATGATAATAATAATAATAATATAAAAATAATTCTTTAACTTTCTCTTTTTTTTCTTCTTCTCGTCCAGGCCTGAGCCGTCAGCTGGAAGGTAAGGACATTCCAGGACACTACTTCTTGAGAATCATTTGTCAGGCGTGAAGAAAAAACCATAATACCTGGAAGTCAAATTATAAGATGCATTTGGTATCAGTCAGTATTGTTTATATTTATTTGCCCAGAATTGTGTGTGTGTTTGTGTGTGTGTGTGTGTGTGTGTGTGGGGTGGGGTAGGGTGGGGGTTAATTGGGGTTGTCTTTCATGTTTCTCTTCAAGTTATTTCGTCAGAATATTCCCCATAACATTGATCATTACTGTTATAATTACCCTTTTCATCTTCTTCTCCACTTACACCTTCTTCTCCCCCATTTAAACCATTTTCTCCTCCAGTTACACCTTCTCCTTCAGTTACACCTTCTCCTCCAGTTACACCTTCTCCTCCAGTTACACCTTCTCCTTCACTTACACCATCATCTCTGTGTTTTTGGACATGGTATTATCTGATCATATACTTGTGTACACGTGGGTGGTGTGACAGAGCTGGTGTTGGCCCGGGTAGGGGATGATGTTGATGGAGGCCTCTACACATGTATCAGGGACCCACTGGAACTCACCTACATATCCGTGTTTGTCTTCAACACACCCAGTGGTACCATGGAGATGAATTGCCAGGAAGAGCTTCATTGGGAGGTGGATGAAAATAGCGAGGACATATATTGCTTTCCGCCATGCCTTAACACCTTGGCCTTCCCTCATGATCAGTTCTCCTTAGTGGTCACCGGCAGGGACCCCTCAGACCCTGGGACTGCCATTGCCTTTGCCTCGGTGGAAGTGACCTTCATGAGTAAGTTGGTTGAGCTGAGTGCTGCCTGGAGTGTTCCTGAAAACATCATTGCAATATATACATATAGGCTATAGAAGTGAAGCACCGTCTTCCGATTACATCCAAATGCCACAGACAGATTCATGCAGAGTGTATGTAGTAGGAGTGATGATCCTACTGAAAACCAGACTATGATCACCCATGAATGAATGAATGAATTGAGGACATCTGTAGCGATTAGACGTCTCCAGAAGACGACTTCTCTGTTCCCGACATGACCTACTGTGACCTCACCCAATACAGATGTGACCCCATCAGTGAGTCATCGCGGTGGCAGGGTGGGACTGACAGAGTGGCAGGGTCGGCCAGGCAGGTCATACCAAGTGCAACTGTGGCACGACCCTGAGGCCACACGACAGGACACATTGGAACACAGGACACTACACCCCAGGGCACAGAGCATCCTAGCAGCCTCAGGGATGGAAGTTAGTGTCCTACAGAACCCGAGATCCAAAGAGCCACGAGTTGTCACAGTGGTGGAGTTGTCTGACCTGTTGACCTGTTCCTCTGACCACTGTGTCTACTACTTCCCTGACCTGTCCTCCACCGGGCGTTACACCCTCGAGGTTTTGGACATCACTGAGTCCCTCGTTCACTCCACCAGGATCCAGGACTACTCTCTCCAGCCGTGGGAAGGTCAGTCAGGCACGCCTTCGCCCATGCATGCTCTGTTTGAAAGCCATGCAGTCTGTAAACTAACTCCTTATAGTGAATGAAACTGATCAACGTATAGTGTTTACTGGCCAAACTCCATACAGATTCTGACATGCAGTGATCATTGCTACTGACCTGTGTGGTGGTTGTAGGTTGGCTGTGTGGATATTAAAGGACTTTGGTGATGTGTGTGAAGACCATATCATGTGTGGTTGGTGCGGAACCTACAGAGAAACAGCCGCTACTGCAAAACACACACACTCCTCATTAAGGCCCGCTAACACACCTCTCCCCCATGCCCTGGTGACACTCTCTCTCCTACACCCCACTGATACACTCTCTTACTCACACCTCACTGAGTCTTTCTCCCACACGCCACTGATACTCTCCCTCTCTCCAGCACTCTTTCCTTCACCTTGTCTGACCCCCTCCCTCTCCCCTCCAGAACTCACCCTAGGTCAAGTAACCATCACCAGTGGAGAGAACCCAGGAAGCCCCAAGGATGTGACGGTGACGCTGATGGGGAGACTAAGAGGCCCTGGGCAGTCGTCAGTAGGTCAGGATAGGGCCGGGGACTACACTGCCCTCCTCATCAATGACCTGGATCATAGTCAGGCCTTGGAAAGTCTTCCTGAGGACTGCTTGCCACTCAGGTCAGTTCAGGTTAAGAAAAGTCAATACAAGTCTAGTGCTGTTTTACTTTGTAGGTCAGGTCAAGTGAGGTCAATGCAGTTCTAGTGGTGTTTTCTATGTAGGTCAGGTAAGGTCATGCAGTGTCAGTCAGTTCAGGTTAGGTGAGGTCAAGGCAGCTCTATAATTATAGTGGTGTTTGCTACGTAGGTGAGGTCAGGTGAGGTCATCCAGTGGTGGTCAGTATGAGTATTGGAGAATTATGATGTGTATATCAGTTGCGGACATATGAAATAAACACACTAATAACGGGGCCACTCATGGTTGATCATAGGGTAGTATGAGACGTTGTGTGTATAGAGACGTGTACTATTCTATTGTTTGAAGTGTGTGTGTGTTTGTGTGTGTCAGTTTCACCTGTCCGCAACTGTACATCCTTCCATTTTACCCTTCTACTCCCCCCTCCTCAACCTCTTCAGCGGTGGGTGCGTGGTAAGGGGTTTGGAGGGGCTGGTGGACCCTGACACTGGTGGTTCCCCTTCACACCTCTGGCTCCTCCTGTCCTCCACCTCTACAGCCTCCGCCCTCGCCTTCGTCAGCGGTGAGTAAACAAGCACCGTGACCTAGATTCCTTTGACCCTCCATTTGACTTAGACCGACCCTTTCTATATATATACAACTAGGAAAGGAAAGCTATACAAATTCCTCCATAATGTGCTACAAAACAGAACCACTGAGTCGTATATACTATGTGCTATAATATGTCCTTTTTCCTGGTAAAGTTTGGAGGAATCAGTAGCCTTTTATTTCCCCCTAAATCGTATATTATGTTCTATATATCCTGTTTCCTGGTAAAATTTGGAGTAATCAGTATCCCCTTCTTTCCCTCTCCTTCAGACGTGCAGGTTGGGGTGGAGTGGGCTGGGAGTGGGAGTGTCCTTGTGAGGTGGAGTGGTGTGGATGGTGCCACTCAGTACTCGGTCAGGATACTCCCCCAGGACTCCTCACCAGGCACTCCTATCCTAGTTGACTGTGGAGGCAGAGGTGAGGATAGATGGATTGATGAGGAGGTGGATAGATGGATGGGTAGACAAATGGATAGATAAATGGGTGAGTGGATGGGTAGTTGGATGAAGAGGTGGATGGGTGGGTGGATGGGTAGATGAATGGGTTGGTGGGTGGATGGATAGATGCATGGATAGATGGATGAATGGGTAGATGGATGGATAGATAGATGGATGGATGGGTAGATAGATGGGTAGATGGGTGGGTAGATGGATGGATGGATGGATAGATGGAAGGGTGGGTATATGAATGGATTGATAGGCGGGTGGATGGAAGGATGGATAGATGAGTAGATAGAGTAATGGATGGGAGGATGGATGGAAGTATGGATGGATGGATGGATGGATGGATGAACACAATAACCCAGTGAATCATAATTACAGAAACAACCAAACTCATTGTTACATAAATATCAAACTTTAAATATAGAAACTCACACATTATATTTTCTCTCTCTCTCTCTCTCTCTCTCTCTCTCTCTCTCTCTCTCTCTCTCTCTCTCTCTCGTCTTCCTTCTCTCTCTCTCTCTCGTCTTCCTTCTCTCTCTCTCTCTCTCGTCTTCCTTCTCTCTCTCTCTCTCGTCTTCCTTCTCTCTCTCTCTCTCTCTCTCTCTCTCTCTCTCTCTCTCTCTCTCTCTCCAGCTGGGGCGTGCGAGGCGACCTTCTCTGACCTGACCAACGGCAACTACGAGGCCGAGGTGTCCTACTCCAGCCTAGTGACCTCAACTGACCCCTCAACCACCGTCACCACCTCCGCCACCGTCTCCTTCATCGTCGCCAACGCCACTCAGGGTAAGTTCAAATATTAACCTCAACGACGTCGCCTCGTGGTTCGTTATTTCCGTTACTGTTCATTCAAATTCAAAAGATATCTCCTAACGTCAGCTCGTGGTAGACGGTTATTGTCCGTTACTGTTCATTCAAATTCAAAAGATATCTCCTAACGTTAGGTCGTTGTCAGTTATATCCGTTACTGTTAAAAAAAACAACAACAACAAATTCAAAAGATTCATACGTTTAAGGTGAGACTCTTTTGTTGTTGAATTGGAAGGTCTGTGATTCCTCCAAACTATGCCACGAAACAGATCCCCTAACTAATTATAAGTAATAGCACCACTGTAGGCGTCTGTTTGTTTTCTGGAACAGTTAGGAGGAATCATTGGACTTTTCAATTATTTATTCACCAACAATTAAGGTAATCTCCCTTTGGTGGAGTTTACACTTTTGGTACAGTCGCGGCACAGAGTCTTTGATCAGGGTGTCAGGGGAAGTCTGGTCAAGGATAATGTGCCGCGGCTGTACATTGGAGCATACATTGATTCCACCAAAGTATGCCAGGAAACAGGACCAGACGAACAAAAACAATGGTGACCTGTTGCTCAGAATAGTTTGTTTGAAGGAATTATTTGCTCCAGATTGACCAACATTCTACTTTTCCCCCATTTTACATTAATTGCTGCCACAGTCTGCCACCTTCCCTTCACTGCTGTGGGTGACAAGTGCCTCCTGGTGGAGACAGTGGCCACGGGGACTTGGTATGAGATGAACAATGTGTGTCACCAGCTGGGGGGACGTCTGGCTATACTGGATGGGGACCTAATCTTCTATCACCTCGTGCAGTACATCAAGGAGCTCAGTAGGTTTCTGTTTTGTTTGTAGTAGTAGGTTAGGTTATGTTTTGTTTTGTTGTTGTTGTTGAAGTTCCTCAAGCTGTCTGACCGAGCAGCCCCGTGTTTTGTTTTGTTTTGTTTATAGTAGTAGGTACAATATGTTTTGTTTGTAGTAGTATGCTAGGTTTTATTTTGTTTTGTTTGTTGTAGGTTTTATTTTGTTTTGTTCTTGTTTGTAATAGTATGTTAGGCTAGGTTTTGTTTTGTTTTTGTTTATAGTAGTAGTTATGTTTTGTTTTGTATTGTTTTCTTTTGTAGTACTTGCACCATATTATACACCATATACACTTGCACCATATTATATAAACTCTTCAAACTGGCTCTCTTTCCCTCATTTCCACCAACTCCTATCACCTTAATTGAATTCTTCCTCATATTCACACACACAACACCATCATCTCTCTCACCTTCTCCTCTCCCTCACACACAAACACACACACACTCACCATCTCTCTCTCTCTCTCACACACACACACATCGTCACCACCATCTCCTCTCACCTTAACTGACCTATCCCTCATCCCCCACACACAGATCTCTCCAACTACTTCTACTGGTTGGGTGCGAGTGACGAGGAGGTGTTGGGGGAGTACAAGTGGCTGGACGGTACCATGGTCAAGTTGGGGACGCCCTTCTGGATGTATGCTGAGGGGATGCAGTGGCCCCAGGTTCGTTTGTTGTTGTGTTGTGTTGTGCTCGGTTCAAGGGGCCGTATGCTCTTGAGGGGATATTATATTTTTAATAGTTTGGAGCACCTTGATTCCTCCAAAGTATGCCAGGAAACTGACCTAGATGAAGAAAAATAATGATATCCTGTTGCCTGGAATAGTTTCGAGGAATAATTTGCTCCAGATTTACCACCCAAAACAATGTGCTATACAGCCCCTTAAGGGACCCAGTGATGTAGTGGGAAAATTGGAGATAAACGAGTCCTTCAAACATTGCCACGAAACACCACCTATATGGAAGGAGCTTGTTTCGTGGCATAGTTAGTAGGAATTAGAAGTATCAAATTCTCATACACAATCACAGGGTCCTTAACCTTGGCAACGGGGCTGGAGTAATTCGATTGTTCTTCCTTGTGTATGAAAATTGGAGGCATCTGTTTCCTCCTTACTAGGCCTCGAAACAAGCTCCTTTAATATGGGTGATGGTGTTACGTGGCAATATTTGAAGGACTCTATTACTTCCAATTTTCTGACTACATCAAAGTGGTCTTATAAACACTTATATATTAGTACAGTTTGGATAAGTGGTTAGCGATATTACCTCTCGCTCATTTGTCTTTACTTCACTACTTATCATGACAAATAAATACGTTTCTAACCTCACTGGGCTACATGGTCTATATGAGTAGCTCGGTGGACTGCATTTCTACTTGACTCGTTTTCCAGAATTTACGACACGAGGCTAAAACAACTTGAAATTTATATACATTGTATTTGAGTTATCGTATTTTAATGTAAATATTCAAGTCAGCCATATAAAATCTCATTCCTTCCCTTTTCTTCTTCTTCAGGCCTTCCCATTTTCTTTTTACCCTTCCCATTCTCCTTCCAACCCTTCCCATTTTCCTTTCACCCTTCCCATTCTCCTTCCAACCCTTCCCATTCTCCTTCCAACCCTTCCCATTCTCCTTCCAACCCTTACCATTCTCTCTCCAACCCTTCCCATTCTCTTGGCCAAAACCTTCCCATTCTCTCTCCAACCCTTCCCATTCTCCATTACCTATTCAGAGAGAAAATGGGAACCGGATGGACTCAATTAAATGTTCGTAAATTTGACTTTACACTTATCACCAAAAAATTATAAAGAAATGAGACATTGGTGATTGTGAAATCTATGATATATTGTTTTGTTCTTGTACTATAAAGTCACACGAGCCAAATGACACGTGCAAGACTCGCAATAAGCTAATAATAACACTGAAATACAAACTGGATATGACGTTTCAGCCAATCAGCAACATCCATATTGTGAGGTGGGCCAATCAGAGCGAGTTATATTACTAAGCCCGTAATATGAACTGTAATGTCCCCTATATATCTGTGGGCTACTGACTCTTCCAAACTTTCCCACGAAACAGCACAACCCTTAATTAATTGTTAGTGAGGGAGTATGTGTCCTGACATCATTTGGAGCACTCAGTAGAACTCATATTAATTTACTCCATAAGTTCTTTTCAGTTTTAATTGCTTTTCAGTCACTTAATGAGATCTTTATTATTATTTTTTTTTTCTAGGTGTCCGTGAGCTACCGCTGTGTCGTCCTTCACCCTGGATACTTTTTATACTTTACCAACGGCGACTGCAACGTTGAATTTCCGGCCATTTGTGAGCAGCTGATGTAACCTTCCCTCATGAGCTGTTCTTTCCTTGTTGACGTCCACAAACCTCAACATTATCTGCCAGGAGTAATTATAATATCTGTGGACAATATTTTACTGACGATTGTTAATTAATAATATATACTAATGCTATTTTTCATTAAGGGACAATATATACATGCAGCTTATAGCGTTAGAAAAACACTAATAAGTTATAAAAATATATCATGGATGGCTTGCTTTGAAGGAGAAATTTATAGCCTACTTCTTGGGAAACTATTTATTGCCTATGTCGAGTAACGGAAACGTGTACAGATAGAAGAAATGGGAAGCTTATTATCTCTCATGTTCTCGGAGAAACTTTTGAAAATAAAAAAATGTATTAGTCGTCAGTATTTGAATATTTTTTTCTTTCATGTTCTTGGAGAAACGATTTGAAAATAAAATGTAATACAAGTGTTCAGTTTAAGACATAACATTGGAACTAACTATTCCTCTCATTTAATTCCCTGCTGAAGTAAGTTTCATTGAGAATTTTTTTGGTGTTGGGGAATGAATTCACAAAGTAATTTAAGGACCCTGTGATCGTGTATAAAAATTGGAGGATTCTGATTCCTCCTGACCATGCCACGAAACAACAAGCTCCTTTCATAATTATACTGTAGGTGTGCGTGTGTGTGTGTGTGTGTGTTTCGTGGCAATATTTGAAGGACTCATTTACCTCCAATTTTCTGACTACATCATAGGGTTCCTTAACATCCAAGAATAAAATAGTAGTCAGCCTATTCATTTATGTTTTATGCTTTTGCTAATTCGTAGACCATTTAAGTTTTTGAAAAACTTAAAATGCCGGTGTCACGGGCTGGGCAGGCTGGCCGATTATAGTCTAGTTATCAAACTGGCCTCGGGTGGTTGAGATCCATCCTCTAAACTTTTTCCTCTTGACCATGACACACATTCCCATCCTTCCTTTCTATCCCCAGACCCAAACATTGACCCTGACACACCTTCCCATCCTGAAGTATGTCATGAAGATGACATACTTTTATCCCAAAGCGAATCGGTAAGTACCATTGTAAGGGAACCATATTTGGGGGGGGGGGGGGGTAATTTAGGAGTCTAGCGTCAGTGTAGCGTAATACCATAATCCACATTTGGCAACACTGCCAGTCCACCTGCACCACCACCATAAGCGGTTCATTAACATCGGATAATAATTATATATTTAAAGTAAGTAGCCAAAGAAACCAACTGTAGTTTAGAGAGGGAATATGGTCAGCGGGCATTGCCGTAGGCCTTATGGGCAGGGGACGGAATAAGGTGTACACTCGCAATCCAAAATATGTATCCAGGCTTGCTTCGAATAGCCTGATCGAGAATTTAGCGAGCTCAATCAAATATGAAACAGGATAAGCGTTGTAATTGGTTAACTAGTATATCAAATGATTCGAAACTTCAACAAGACCTGGATACAAATTTTGGATTGCGAGGATACGTTTTTTTTTTTTTTTTTTTTTAATTAATTGCGCCGTAGCGTCAATCAACAGGCAGGCAACAATACATACGGGTAGGCGGGCGAGGATACGTAAATGGTAGGTAGACCCAATGTCACTTATAAAGATCTTTATAAGTGACATTGGGTAGACCTATGTGTTTTATTAGGGCTTTGTCGAAGATATTATTGTAATTTATTAAGTAATTTGACAACAATGAATGTAATTACTATTTATATAGCCAAATAATTAGTATTAAGGTCCTGTGTGTTACTAGTCAAGAAAATCAGACTTAAGAATTAATCAGGAAATTAATTCTTAATTAATTAATTAATTCTTAATTATTTAATTAATTAAGAATTAATTCTTAATTAATTCTTGATTAATTAAGAATTAATCAAGAATTAAAGGGAAGGAGGCGGGAGCTGGAGTTCTGATTTCCCTTGTCCGCTAGAGGCGCCACCATCACAGCCAGCCAGAGCGACGACACAAAAATAACAATGAGTGGTCTATCCTTCTCCCAGGAATAGAATCCTTGTTCATAGCCATGGAGGGAACAGAGGTGATGAGGGAGGACCGGTCTGCTGGTTATTTCAGTTTACTTTCAACAGTGGTAGTGAAAAGAAGTGTTGAAAATAATTGTTGGACTGATCGTTTGTTGGTCATTTTACTTGGTTATTAATTAATTTGTGACTTGATGGGTATTCTGTTTTTGTGTTTAGTTATGAAGCAGAAGCTTTTAGTTATTGCTGTTAAACTAGATTTGCATTGGAATATTATTTTGTGACCTTAAAAAAAACTTTATGCGCATTAAACTAAAAAAAAAAAATTCCTAAGCAAACCTAACTTTCATGATGTATGAAATTTTTACTTTAATTTAGCATGCGTTTACCCAGTGATAAATTAAACGTGAATCATTCAAACACGTTTCTGATACAGTATTGCAGAGTTGAGCTGCATTCAATTTTATATATATATATATATTTGTGTTCCGAATCTGGACATAACCTTCACCAAGCCCGTTATCGTGGCCAAGGTCAACTGCTACTCACAACACACGCTCGTCACTGCTTCCGAACTGGTACCCAGCCACAGAGGGAGGCAATTGAGGGTAATTCCCAAATACTGCAGCTGTTATGGTACCAGCGAGGGTTTTTCTTATGACGTTCGGTGGCCTGAATCTCTATTTGGATGAGTAAATTTTCTCTTGTCAACAAACTTCAAATAAATTGCACGGATCTTACCACTCAACAATGTCATAGATCTTGCAAGTGACATTAATGTTTAACAATTATTTTGTGAAACTTCAAAATGTCTGGGCTTGATTATAATTGAAGTTTGATCAAAATTTGTTCGTATTAACCTACTCTTCACTAACCAATAAAGTGGTTATATGAATTTCCCGCAAAATTTTTCGCAAACGGCTTCGTAAATTACGCATGTTCACGACTGCACAAAGGGTAATGATCTAAGTGTACTGCCATAGCCTGCAATTCAGTACTGGTGTCGGTTGTATTATGGAAATCTACCCAGATGTTTAGTCTGCTTCTGTTATCAGAGTTAAGTGATTTATTTTGGAGGCCTGAGCTCTGAAATGTACCATAAACTCTCCCATTAATGGTATATAAAGTGGGAAGTAGTAAATCTTATATACGAGTGAATTAAAATGGTGTTCAAAAGACTCTTACAATTTAGAAAATAAACCGACTTGTTCAAAAGTATCAATATGGAAAATAACCGGATTATTGTGTTAACAAGCTTTATAAATTTGTTAATTATTGATGGCATTGAAGTGAAAGATGGTTTGGTTGGTCCTAAACTGTAATTACAACAAAGTGGTCCTACAATCTCGAATGTGTTCATCAGCGATACCTATGAACTAAAAGATGGTTTGTTCAATTGAGCCAAAGGGGAAAAAATAACACTAGTTTTATCTTTGTCAATTAGATTTATATTTTGCATTCATTCCTAAGGTATAGCAAGTATTTTCGGAACTTACAATTACTGTTCCTTAAAAACTGGTTCAGAGTTAAAAGGAAATCCTCTCGATAGTTCACGGGTATCTCTGATGTAACTGTGTTGATATTACTGAAAACTTAACACTTGCTAATAAAGTGACTAGTGAATGAGGGAGAAATTGCTTCCCAGTTGAGCAGTTTTTAAGAGTAAATAGCAGTGAAGTAAGTGTTCCTCTAAGTTCAGTACATGCAGCAGAGTGTATTGTATGGTTATCAGTGTCTTAATAAATATCTCTAAAGTGAAACTGGAACGGACTGAACTACATTGCTCACTAAAACTCAAAGCTACGAAACGGGCTCCACTCTACTCCACACCAGTCACTACTACTACTGATTACTATACCTACGTTATGTCTGCTGTCAACTGAGGACTAAGGGTGAGTATTATGGAATTCCTCTAACAGTTTGTTTCCACGATAGTTTTCATATGAAATTTCAAATCATTTCATTGTCCGACCATCACTGGCAGTACTTCCTGGTAAATAACAAAATTGGTTCGTTTATCTGCATCTGTCGTCTCTTCCAATTGGAAGTTCTTACCGTTTCTTACAATGTGCAATTTTTGTTATTTCAGCTTCAACTCTCTCCTTTCCCTTCTGTTGCAGCCCCTTATCTCGATCAATCAATCCTTTCCCTTCTCTTTTATTGATTACTTTAATTTGCATAATCCAGTTTTCATCCTGAGTAGGGTACTTGCCTCTCATCAGCAAAGATTTCTGCTGTCTATCTATCTATAGCTATGACGCCTCATTCCCTCCGGGAACTCCCCCCAAGGGGGTGGCCACGGCAGAAGTGTGTCCCGATTTCCCTGTTCCAACACTCCCTCCTTAATTGGTCAAGCCCTAAACTGTCCCTCACGTTGCTCTTCTTTACATACTCTTCCACTCTGTTCTGCCACCTAACCGGAGGTCTGCCTCTCGCACCAGGTCCCACAACTTCACTACCATACACCTTTACAAACTCCTCGCCTTTCATTCTCTACATGTCCAAACCACCTGTGTATTACGCTTCACTCTCAACCATTCCACACTCGATACCAATTGCCTTCTCACTCGTACCACATCTCTCGTACATACCCTCATTACTCTCTCCATCCCACCTAGAAACTCCACATGCTCCTCTCAAGTGACTCGTTTCCACTGAACAGAGTTAGAAAAAGTGAGTCTTCTAAACCTCTCCCAACGTTGAGAATGGTTAGGAAAATTCACTTGTTCGAACAATTGTTCAGTTGCTCTCCAACACTCCTTGGACCCTGGTCCAGCAATGGCCGATTTGTTTTAGATTAGATTTCATTAACAACGCTGCCCTTTAATCAGGTTTCTTTTTGGTGTGAGCAAGTTGTCTGTTTACTATCTGTGCTTCGTTTCTCACCTCCAATCTTTTCAACTTGTCAGTTTCATGTTTCAATGCTACAGTTGCAGGAGAAAAGATATCCTCCATCACTGACAATAAAATTATATAGAATACCATAGTTGGAACCTGTTCACGCTCGGTAAATATTTGTAGGGTTTGGGCGCCCTTTCGGACCCGTGTCATTGTTAAACTGTCCCTTCTATCCTGGTCTTGCCTGCGGGTATGTGGGCAGTATTGTAGCCTTGGTTATGGCGCCCCTTCTGGCCCATTACACTCTTTCATATATTACAAACTTTTTTCTCCTTTCCTTTTATGTATTGCCTGTGATTATTGTGATGCTTCTCTGATATTGGCTCTTCTTCGGAACCGTGTTTCTCTTTTAATTGTTTGCGGTACTGTCCCTCTTAGAATGCCTGCAGTGATGTGTTCAGTATTATTAGGGTTATGGTACCCCTTCGGACCCGTGCTACTCTCAATTAGACTGTACTGTACAGCCACAATCAAATAACCACCGACACTTTTCATCCATCGTGCAAATAAATCGGTTTCGTATCAAAATATAATAATACAACACATTACGTCAATTCAACCCCCTCAATTATTGTTATGAGGTGCTGCAAAATCGTACAAGTTTTCATTACCAAGATATTTACTACGATGGAAGGAAAGTGTTGATGGTTATTTGATTGTGGCTGTACATTCTAGATTGGCTGCAGTAATTTTCACTATAGAAGTCTAGTTTGAAGTTATTGGTGTATGGAATATTAGGATGTTTAATTTTATTCTGGTCAATAAGCCAATGTCGGTTCTCCTTCGGTACTGAAATTGGCAGAAAGTGATTGTTTAGCACTTGAACAGATCTTACTGTATATTAAGGACCTTATGACAGTGTTAGAAAATTGAAGGTAGTATCAGAAACTTAAATAAATAACTGGTTACGTGATGGAAAGTTCAGTTATTGTTTCAAATCTTGGTATTAAATTTAACAAGTGACAAATTATCAAACTTAATGTGGTATTGATCAGGTATGTTATGAATATTATTTATTGTAGTTGCACAAGGTCATAACTACTGTAGATATAAAGTCTCGACAATTGTTTTGCACCTTGGACACGATAATTCGTGGTCGCTAAGGAATTTCATACTGGAAGAATCCAGGTCTGCTTGGAATAGCCTGATGATGGTATTACTTAAAGTTTTAAACTATCTGCAGCAAGTATAGTGAAGATACAATTGGTTCCCTGGTATTATGTCGGATGATACCAACTTTCAGCACCTGGATAATTAGGCCTCGTGACTGTACAGTCCCCGACAATACCCACGCCTCTCCTTGAGATGCAGTGAGCCAAAAGAACAAGCTTTAGTTTCCATACTATGATCATTTTCATATAATTAATTTGAAACTAACTTTGCCTCGTCTCACCCACTGCCTTCCTTCTCCTACACTGAAGCAGTGGCTGCGGGTTTCGTATGGGTCAAGGAGAGGGGCGTCGCTATTGTCGTTGACTGTACACTAGTGAATGATCTGTAGCATTAATGAATTTTTGTGTTCCAGGTATTTAAAGACCAAGGCAGCAGGTGGAGTGTGAGCCCAAGTACCTACACACGATGGCCCGAGTACCTACAGGACGTGGCTAGATTCAGGCCACCGCACTTACAGTTGGCCACATGAATTCGTACACAGGCTGTTGTGTTCGTTGGTTTATAACGTACAGATAATGTAAGACTACATAAATGCAATACATTATTATTAGGTTTGTTGTTTTATCAGTAACTTGGTAGATAATTCATTGCAGTACTTCCAGAATAATGGCCGCTCCATATAGCATGTGTAAAAATTTGTGTCAAACTCCACAAACCAGAGGAAAAAATTGTTCGTTGGCAAGTGTCAAAACTCCCCTCCACCACCTCTCCCTCCTTCACATTACTTACTTACATATGTAGCTGGTGCAATTTCATATTCAAACCAATGACAACTTGAAGGAAGGTGTAGGGGAGGTGATATGGAGTGATCGATGTGAACAGAGTAGTCTTCAATATGAAATATTATGTTTCGCCAAAGCACCAAACATTGAGTTCATAACAGGAGGTTTTAGACAGTTACCAGTGGAATTTTTTTTTGTTTCGTCTGGTTTGTAAGCGGGAAGTACACTTTCTGCCTGAAGTATTCATCCATCCATCCATTCTCAGCCAACTACGACATGTGGCACCATCGCAAGAATAGTTAACGTGAGTCGAATCAGTTACTTGAGCCAGCGAGAGTGGAGGGAAGACAGTGTTTCGCTGATTAAACTCGGGTTGATGAGTGTTGTCCTGCTTCATCCCTCGTATGCCTGGTTGTGATGGTGCCACAAGTCTGGGTTGGTTGGGAGTGGGTAGATACTTGTACTCCAGGCCGAGACTGTACCTATACACCATGGCTCTGGAAGTACCGGGTACTGTACCTACACACGGTGGTCTTGACTCTAGTTTATTAGGCAAAAATATGTTCATTTGAAGTATGCGTGGCAGGAATATGTCAACTTGTTAATAATGCAAAGTATTAATGGAGTTTATTATGTGTTTCAGGTACTTGTGGAGTGAGGAAGCAGGTACAGTGAGACTTGAGTACTTACAAGACTGCTCAAGTACTTTTACAGTATGATGGTGTGAGTGATGGACCTTGCAAGTACTGACGGACCTTCCCCCCCCTTCAAGTACTTAATGGAGTGGTCTGGACGCACCAGTGCACATTTTTACCAATGTAGAGATGGTCCAGCCTTCATGGCGGACAGCACTGGTGTGTGGGGTCCCTCTCCTTACATCCTGGAGGAATCCCCTTCCCCCCTGATGGCATTCTTAAGGGGGGGGAAGTATTAACCCTGCCAGTTTCCGAAAGGCGCCTGAAGGACCCCCGTGGGGCCTTCGGGCCCCGTCGGGGGGTCCAAGGGTTGTCCTGGGGGAGCGTAAGGGTTTAGCCATCCATTTGTATTAAAGTAGCATGTCTCTACTTGATATGCCTGAAAAATATTTTTCCTTTTTTTTTTTTTTAGAAACTATTTTTTACATGTAGGCATGAGTGATCTCCGGACGCTCTTCGGAATAAAAAAAATTAAAATAATAAAAGTTCATGTGTAGATTATTTATTAACCTGGAGGTGATGATAGTTTCACAAATAAGACTTACAGGGATAGACATGATGATTACCATAATTATTTATTCTACATATAATTACTATTCAACAGATTTGATTAATGTAATTCGCTCTACAATTTAGGGAGTATATCCAACCTCCCATGGTTATATACCACTTGAATAACTGGATCAATATATTAAGTACTGTACATATATGTACCTTTTACTCCTAACAATATTATAATTAATATGTACCCGTTCTACACCATACCAACAACTCCTGTCTTGAACACTTTTTTCAAAACAGAAATGAGGAAATCACGTTAAGACAAAACTCAAGCAAAGCACACCAACCATTATTTGATTACCTGTATATTTCTTAAGATACCTTTATAATCATCTCTAACATCATAATTCATATAGTTAGATTTATTATGAAGATAAACGAGTCCTTTAAATATTGCCACGAAATACCAGCTAGTTTCGTGGCCTGGTCAGGAGGAATCGGAAGCCTCCAATTTTTCATACAGGGTCCTAAATTAAGGCTTGTTCGTCGCGTCTCTTGGGCAAAGCATCAGGGTAATTGATTGTGGTGTATAAGTGCCTCTCATTAACCTGCAAGAAAGAAACACACATTAACAATCACACGTAAAACCACTCCCTTAACCTGCCAAAATAAAATGAAACTCTTGCAACATATATATACCGCCACATTAACCTAAAACTAAAACGTGCATCAAATACTTTTATTCTTTTATATATACACTAATAATAGAGTGGGCAGGTTGTGTTATATAGGACAGTTACCGACATAAGAACATACTTAAACCTGTGATAAAAACGACTAGAGAATAGAACGCATAATAATTTAGATAACCGAGCCTCAATTCTCTTAACAAATATTAATGACAGAAAACAAATTCATCTATGGGGTAATTTGTATAGATATATTGTTAACTGAATAATTTATACATTTGGGACATTAGAAGAATCAGTTGCTCCAGATTCACCAACACTATTACAAATGTTAACAAAACGATACCTACTCTTTGAATCATAAATTATCAAACTAAACTAGTCAAATTTTTCTAAGCTATATTAAGGGACTCGGTGATCGTGGCTATATGAGACTTGGTGGCTTCGATTCATCCTGACTATGCCACCAAACTACCACCTCCTACATAATTGGTGTTTCCAGTTCTTCCTTCCTTTTACTTTCTTCCTTGTTTCGTGGCATAGTCAGGAGATCTCAGAAGCCTCCAAGTCTCATATATATACACCATCACAGCCTCCTTAAAGGTTAAATTACACCCGAGGAACGAATATATTAATAATGACAATAATAACCTGATTTTAATGTTTTTTCAGATACAAGCGCACTCACACAGTCCACTCAAAAACAAAAGCAGAACGCCCCCCCAAAACACACAACCCGAACGAACGGAAGGTGGTGGAGGGGGGGGGGGAGCATGAAACGACCATTAATAAACCATGGAGCACACTTTGGGGACGACCATCACCATAAATACGACCCCCCCCCCCACGCTCTCTCTCAACTCCCCCCCCCCCCTACCCCTCTCTCTCTCTCTCAACTCCCCCCCCCCCCCTACCCCCTCTCTCTCTCTCTCAACTCCCCCCCCCCCCTACCCCCTCTCTCTCTCTCTCAACTCCCCCCCCCCCAACCAGCCCTGTAGCCCCATCATGTGCTTTATCCACCCAATCCCTCACCCCTCCCTCCAATCCCACAACCCCACCATGCACTACCCCCCCCCCAACCCCAGTACTCCCCCTCCCTCCATATGTACGGTAATAAATTCATCTCCCCTCCCTTCAGCTGTGTGTGTGTTTGTTTCATTTCCCATTCCTCCTCTTTCTTTTCATTCCCATTTCCTCTTTCTATCAATTTATATTTTCTTGTTCTTTCCTTCCCTTATCCTCCCTTCCTCTCTCTCTTCCCCTTCTTCCTTCCCCTCTCTCTCTTCCCCCTCTTCCTTCCTCTCTCTCTCTCTTCCCCCTCTTCCTTCCTCTCTCTCTCTTTCCCCTCTTCCTTCCTCTCTCTCTCTCTCTTTCCCCTCTTCCTTCCTCTCTCTCTTTTTCCTCTTTCTTCCTTTCTCCCTCCATTCCCTCTCTCCCTTTTCCTTTTTCCCCTTTCTCCTCCTCCTCTTTTATTTATGTTCGCATTTATCTGTTTCTGCTCACTATCCCTTTCTCAACCCTATATTAATCACCTTCTATATATCTACAGTTCTGCTTTATTGAGAGAGACAGACAGTGATCTATTGCTGTTCATAAACTAACTCTTACTCGATGTGAATAATAACAATAATAAAGGAGTGGGCAGGTTGGGTTATATAGGACACAGTTACCAATATATAAGACACAGTTACCAATATATAAGACACAGTTACCAATATATTAGACACAGTTACCAATAATTTTCACTCACCAGTCCATCTATCTCTATAATACTGTAAAGAAGGTGGCTTATACCAGAAGGGTGAGGGAGGGGAGAGGAGGTGAATGAGGAAGATGAAGGGTGTGAATATGGGGGGTTGAATATGAGGAAGGTGAGAGTGAGGGGGGGGTGAATATGAGGAAGGTGAGGGGTGGTGAGAGTGAGGGTGGGGTGAGAGTGGTGAGTGAGGACAAAGTTTAACTAGTTTGTCTGGCACCATACATCAGCATGGGGGGGGGGGATGTTGGGGGGTGGGGGGGAATGTTGGAGTATTTGGGTTTTATTGGTGGGTAGGGGGTAGGGGTGGGTGTAGTGTATGGGGGGTAGGGGGTGTTAGAGTTTTATTGGGGTAGGAATTGGTTGGTAAAGAGGTGGGGGGTAGGGAGTTATTGGGGTTGGGGGGTGAGTGGGGAGGGGGGGGTGAGTGGGGAGGGGGGGGTGAGTGGGGAGGGGGGGGTGAGTGGGGAGGGGGTGAGTGGGGGAGGGGGGTGAGTGGGGGAGGGGGGGGTGAGTGGGGAGGGGGGGGTGAGTGGGGAGGGGGGGTGAGTGGGGAGGGGGGGGTGAGTGGGGAGGGGGGGTGAGTGGGGAGGGGGGGGTGAGTTACCCCCCCCCCCCGTGGGG
>JAWQEG010000981.1:0-2500 GCA_033782935.1 Petrolisthes cinctipes
CACCCATAACAATTAAGTAAAGTATCGTTCACATTAACCATTTTCTCGATCACCTGTTACATTAAGGGGGAAGTTTTGTGTTGGTAAATCTGGAGCAACTGAATCCTCCAAAAAAACTATTCCAAGCAACAGAGCACCATTATTTTTGCTCTTCTGGTCCTGTTTCCTGGCATACTTTGGAGGAATCAAGGCACTCCAATGTACCAAAAAAGAATTGCCACCTAATCAAGAGGAGAATCTCTAGTATTTTTTTTTTATCATATTTTGTGGGCTACTGAATTCCACCAACAGCTCAATAATATAATCATAAAAAACACTATATAAACATACATGATTCAATTACCAACAACAACAACAACAACACACACACACACACACACACCACACACACACACACACACACGCTACAAGAGGTTTGATTTTGATAGTGGAAAGGAGGAGGAGGAAAAATGTGGAGATGTGTGCTTATAAATGGACCAGGAAGGAACGACTGACTGACTGACTGTCTGTCAATTCAGACCCAAACATTAGTATAAAAAAAAAAAAAAAAAAAAAAATATCCTACAACCACAAACTATATTAATCTCAGTTGAAAGTAGTTAGTTAATCTTACGAGAACTTCGTTGAATACACACACACACATACACACGAACTGAAAACTTATTATTATTATTACACACACACACACACGAACTGAAAACTTATTATTATTACACACACACACACCCGAACTGGACTTATTATTATTACACACACACACACAAACTGAAACATTATTATTATTATTATACACACATACACACGAACTGAAGACTTATTATTATTATTACACACACACACACACACAAACTGAAAACGTATTATTATTATTATTATTATTATTACACACACACACACGAACTGAAGACTTATTATTATTATTATTATTACACCACACACACACACACACACACACACGAACTGAAGACTTATTATTATTATTACACACACACACACACACAAACTGAAAACGTATTATTATTATTATTAATTATTATTACACACACACACACGAACTGAAGACTTATTATTATTATTATTATTATTACACACACACACACACACACACACACACACACGAACTGAAGACTTATTATTATTATTATTACACACACACACGAACTGAAACATTATTATTATTATTATTACACACACACACACACACACACGAACTGAAATCTTATTATTATTATTATTATTACACACACACACACGCAAACTGAAAACTTATTATTATTACACACACACACACACGAACTGAACACTAAAGAGACCCGTTGCAAAGTCGAATACACACAACACTACATATGAATAAATAAATGAAACAAGGAACAACACTATAACAAGTCAGTCTGTACCTGGTAATAATCCCCTTCCTTCCCCTTCCACTCCTTCCCACAACGGTATAACATGTGTAACAGCTGACCCTCTCCTATTATGAATTTCTGGCGACACCTTTCTTTTCCTTCCCTTCCCTTCCTCTCCTCCTCTCCTTGTCAGCCTATCTAAAAATCTTTCCTCTTCTCCTTCTCCTCTTCCTACCTCCACATCTTTCCTCTCCTTCTCTTCCTACTTCCACATCTTTCCTCTCCTTCTACTCCTCTTCTACTCCTCCTCCTCCACATCTTTCCTCTCCTTCTCCTTTTCCTACCTCCACATCTTTCTTCTCCTTCTCCTACCTCCACATCTTTCCTCTCCTTCTACTCCTCCTCCTCCACATCTTTCCTCTCCTTCTCTTCCCTACCTCCTCCACACCTTTCCTCTCCTTCTACTCCTCCTCCTCCACATCTTTCCTCTCCTTCTCCTACCTCCTCCTCCACATCTTTCCTCTCCTACTCCTCCTCCTCTCCTCCTCGTCTTCCTATCTAAACATCTTTCCTTTCCTTCCCCTCCTTCTCCTCCACATCTTTCCTCCTCCTGTTCCTACCTCACATCTTTTCCTTTCCTCCTCCTCCTCCTCCACTTTTCTTTCTCCACCCTCTTCATATCTCCCTTCCTCCCTTTTTCTCTCTATCTCCCTCACTTAATCCCTCACCATCGTTCAAATCTTATCATAACAAACTGACACAATCTCTAATGGGTGTGGGAATTGGGGGGGTTTAGGGGGGTGCGGGAGTGGGGGACAGGCTTGGGGGGCGCGGGAATAGGGGGACAGGCTTGAGGGGGTGCGGGAATAGGGGGACAGGCTTGAGGGGGAGGGGTTAGGGGGCGTGCGAGAGTAGGGGGACAGGCTTGAAGGGGGGGGGGGTTGCGGGAGTAGGGGGACAGGTGTCGTGGTTATTTGATTGTGACTGTACAAGGAAGGATCATCAAGTCTCATACACACTCACAGGGTTCTTAATTAAATGTTGTTGTGAATGAGTCAATCCCGACGAACCCATTACGTAAATAAAAGACTAAATAAAGCCCGTAACTAATTTGTGGTTATGGTTCTCTTGTCTGTGATGTAACCTGTCAGAAT
>JAWQEG010000981.1:5000-27500 GCA_033782935.1 Petrolisthes cinctipes
TCTGCGTGTGTGTGTGTGTGTGTAGATGAGTGAATGTGTGTGTGCGTGTGTGTGTGTGAGTAAAGACACCATATTCAGTCACCAAGATTGGTTGAAAGTGAGCATCAGTAACAGAATCGCATTACCACTTTGAAACACAAGCGAAGACAAGACAAGTGATGAACACTAAGACATTACAGTTACATTACTGTAATATTATCATGCATCAATGAATATCACGTTGTCCAGTATTTTGCATCTCGTTCAACTGTCTCGAAAAAAATTGTAAAAGTTGTGATGTGAGTGTTGTTGTTGTTGTTGTGAGGGAAGGAAAGTAGAGAGAAGGAAGGGGAAAGGAAGGGGAAAGAAAGGAGAGGGAAGGAAGGGGAAAGAAAGGAGAGAGAAGGAAGGGGAAAGAAAGGAGAGGGAAGGAAGGGGAAAGAAAGGAGAGGGAAGGAAGGGGAAAGAAAGGAGAGGGAAGGAAGGGGAAAGAAAGGAGAGGGAAGGAAGGGGAAAGAAAGGAGAGGGAAGGAAAGGAAAGCAAAGTGAAGGAAGGTGAAAGAAAGGAGAGAGAAGGAAGGGGAAAGAAAGTAGAGAGAAGGAAGGGGAAGGAAAGTAGAGAGAAGGAAGGGGAAAGAAAGGAGAGGGAAGGAAAGTGAAAGAAAGGAGAGGAAAGGAAAGCAAAGTGAAGGAAGGTGAAGGAAAGTAGTGAGAAGGAAGGGGAAATAAAGTAGAGGGAAGGAAGGGGAAAGAAAGGAGAGAGAAGGAAGGGGAAAGAAAGGAGAGGGAAGGAAGGTGAAAGAAAGGAGAGGGAAGGAAAGGAAAGCAAAGTGAAGGAAGGTGAAAGAAAGGAAATGGGAAAAGAGTTGAAAAAAAAAAGTTAAGTACAGTACAGTGAAAGTAATGAAAAAGGATTACAGATTAATGTAAGGAAAAGTAGATTGGGAGAAACAGAGGAGGAGGAGGAGGAGGAGGAGGAGGAGGAGGGGGACAGAGAAAGTAAAGTAAGGGAAGGACGACAAGGAGGAGGAGGAGGAGGAGGGACAGAATTGGGTTATCAAGTGGGAGAGAGACGATGAATCAGGGATGAGTCAGTCTCTCTCTCTCTGTGTGTGTGTGAATGTGTATGTGTGTGTGTGTGTGAATGTGTATGTGTGTGTATGTGTGTATGTGTGTGTGTGTGTATGTGTGTAGAGTTCTGTCCTTTTGTGTGTGTGTGTGTGTGTGTGTGTAATATATTATGAGTGTTTCTGTAGGACTATATATAGCAATACTGATGTTGAAAAGTATATAAACGAGTTCTTCCCAAACAACAACAACAACAACATAACCTAAGAATTGTCCAAGAGAGAGAGAGAGAGAGAGAGTTACAAGGAGTTACAAGGAAAAGAAGTACCCTAGGGGACCTTACGATCCATACAAAGAGGGTACCTGTGGGTTTAGTTGCGCAAGTAGGCGACCGTCCTCGAATGTGTCATGTGAAACCATCAAGGAACACTCGTTCAACGGCTTAAACACCTAGACGGTGGTTTAAGACTTTGTCTAATCTGGACTTGAACTGATCCACAGAGTTGCTGTTGACTACATCAGCAGGAAGCGCGTTCCAAGTACCGCAGATGCTGTATGTAAAGAATTTACCACACAGATCACGGTTGTATCGCTTAGTTCAAGTTTGTAGCCATGATTCCTGGTTGTGCCCTCACTGAGTTGGAAAATGTCCCTGTAGTCTACATTGTCAAAGCCTCGTAGTATTTTAAACACTTCGATAAGCTGACCACGCAGTCTCCGGGTTTCCAAAGAGAACAGGTCGAGTTCTACCAACCGATCTTTATAGCTCTTGTGTCTAAGAGAGGGTATAAGTTTGGTTGCCCTGACTTGCACTCGTTCCAATCTCGCGATATCCTTTCGGTAAGAAGGACTCCAAAACTGGACTGCATACTCCAGGTGCGGTCGGACAAGGGAATTGTACAGACAAAGTACTATCTCCTTGTTCCGGTATCCAAACTGTCGCTTTATGTACCCTAACATCCTTTGGGCTTTCTTCTCAGCCTCAATACACTGCTTTGAGAACTTGAGGTCGCTGGTGATAGTTACACCCAAGTCTTTCTCAGTATCAGTGCTTACGAGAGCATTGCCCTTAAGGTTATACTCTGTTCGGGGTTTCTGTGGCCTATATGCATAACTTTGCATTTGTTCACGTTAAATGGCATTTGCCACGTGTCAGACCACTCCCTGATCTTCCTAAGATCTTCTTGTAAGCGGGTAGTATTTCCTTCTTTCGCGACATTCATACCAAGCTTAGTATCATCGGCGAATTTGGAAATCTTGGCAACCATGTCACCATCCACGTCATTAACATAGATGATAAACAGTAGTGGTCCCAGAACAGAACCTTGGGGAACACCGCTAGTAACGGGCACCCACTCTGAAGCCTGTCCATTCACTACCACCCGCTGCCGTCTGTCACTTAGCCAGTTCTCTATCCAATTTGCCACATTTCCGTCTATGCCCAGTGCACGCACTTTCCGAAGGAGGCGGCGGTGGGGTACCTTATCAAAGGCTTTCTGAAAGTCTAAGTAGACAACATCGACCGCTTTATCCCGATCATGCTCACTGAAAACAAAATGGAAGAATTCCACCAGATTTGTGAGGCATGACCGGTGCTGCCGGAACCCATGCTGGGAACCCCTTAGTAGCAAATTTGATTCTAAGTGTGCTGTTATTTTGTCCACCATGATGCTCTCCATGAGTTTACAGACTATCGAGGTTAAACTGATGGGTCTGTAGTTTGACAGTTGGCTAGCATCTCCCTTCTTGAAGATAGGAGTCACCTCTGCCTCATGCCAGTCTCTAGGAACGCATCCAGTCTGGATTACCCTGTTGAAGACCATGCACAGGTGTCGTGATACTTCACCATGCACTTCTTTCAACACTCTAGGTAAGAACCCATCCGGACCGGGGGACTTGTTTGCTTTTAATTCGATTATTTTTATCTTGATTTCTTCTTGGGTGAAGACCATTGACTCCAACTTTTCACTGAAGGAGTCCAAAGGTTCGAGAATGGGACCACTCTCCTCAGAGAACACTGAAGAGAAGTACTCATTTAAGAGGTTAGCATTTTCTGCATCAGAGTGCATCAATGCTCCATCCTCATTCACCAAGGGACCGATCCTGCGTCGGATTGGTTTACGGCCATTCACATAACTGAAAAACTTCTTGGGGTTCTCTTTGCAGAGTCTAGCCACACGGACCTCCTCAGCACGCTTAGCAGCCCTTATTTTGGACTTCACGTTTCGATTCAGTCTTCTATGACCGTCAAAGTCCCCAGATGCCTTCGCACGACGATACGCAGTTCTCCTCTCCCTTAGTAGGTTACGGATTTCCCGATTAAACCACTTCGGTTGAATGAACTTCTGACCTGTTCCCTTCAGAGGAATAAAGCGTGACTGAAGTTCCATGAAGGAAGGCAAGAATGACCTCCACAGATCATCAGCACTCTCTCCCTCCTCTAGTTCCATTTCAGCAACGCCTTCACGAAGACCTGCAAAGTTCGCTCTCCCCATGTCTAATTTTCTATGCACCGGGGTCACGGTCTCCATATTAGGGACCATAACTGAAAATCTTATAAGCTTGTGGTCGCTTCCGCCTATTTCTTCGTTTACAGAGAGGTCTTGAATGATGTCATCCTCGGAGGTGAGGACCAAGTCGAGTATGTTAGCACCTCTTGTTGGCTCCCTTGCCCATTGAGTGAGGAATTCATCATTTACAAACTCCAAGAGTGGTGTGTTCTTGGCAGAGGGCTCTCTGGTTTCCCAGTCAACATGTGTGTTGAAGTCCCCCATAAGGATGCACACCCTGCCGTCCACTAGTTCACCCAGCAACTGGTATAGGTCCCTGTCCATCTCATTGAGTTGTCCAGGGGGTCTATAAAGCAGCAGGGTTCTGTATTTTGCAGTGCCTGTTTCTAGGTCAACTCCAAGGAGCTCGTGGTTCGATGTGATGTTGCAGGTCATCGATTTGATAGAGTTCTTTACATACAACAGCACACCACCACCCCCTCTGTCCTCTCTATCTTTGTGGAAGAGTTGGTAGCCTGGAATCACGAATTCCCCTTCAAGATCTCTGTCTGAGGTTCTCAACTATGACTCCGTTATGGCCACCATCTCGGGTTCCTCTGTCGCAACGAGGGCCCGCAGTTCCAAAAACTTGTTTCGGATGGACCTGGCGTTGAACAATAGAACCTTCAGGGAACCCCCAACTGCAGGGCTCCCTATTCTCTTCCGTTTCCCGGTTTGGTCATTGTCTTGGTAGTGCTGGGGATATCCTTCTTCAGGATCTCAGCGAATGTCTTCTCTGGGGTCACTCTAGCATAGCGACGAGGGCTCTCCTCCACGCTCAGTCGAGTGCTCCTGAGACATCGTCGGAAGGCGTCTTCCATTAATTTGGAAAGCACTTCTTTCCCCTTTGGTGAGAGATGTGTGCCATCCCTCTGGTAGAGGTCGTCTCTACCAAGGAGTGAAGTGTAGGGGTCCACAAAGAACACCCCCTCGGCAGTACACAAATCAGCCAGGCGCTGATTTACTGCAATGTTCTTTGACAGAGCAGTCCCTAAAGGGCCTCTCCTTGGGAGCATGCCAACAACTACCCTTCTGCGGGTTTTTAACCCACAGTCATCTACTGCACCGAGCACATCCGAAAGGACTCTTTCGGTCATGCCTACTCTACCATTTCTCAGGTAGATGTCATTACCACTCACCATGAGTGCAATGACAGCAGATCTGGACGTTTGGATCCTCTCAGCTTCCTTTCGGAGGTCAGCATTGCCACAACCTGGCAAACAATTCACCTTCACAGAAGTGTGAAGGCGATCTGCCATTAGGGGTTGCAGCCCTCGTGCCTGGGAATCACCTACAATGTGTATATCCACAGGCCTCTCCTTGGTAGGAGCACGAGATGCCTTGTGAGGAACCCGAGAGGGTTTTGAATTCCTGCCGGGCTCGTCACTTCCTCCAGGTTGCTTCTTCTTCGTCTTCTTTTCCTTCTTCATTTTCTTTTCCTTCTTATTTGATTCCTCACTTTCCTCTAATCCCTCCTCAACTGTCTTCTTGGGTTTTTCTCCCTTCTCCATATTCCCCTCCTCTTTTCCATCACACTTTTCTGCAGTCTCTTTTCCCTCTTCATTGTTGTTGTTGTTCTTCTTCTTCTTTACCGCCGTGGTGGAGCTCTCCGGTGAAGAAGCTCCTTGGACTGCCTTGTCTCTCACATAGCAGTCACACCTCTGTGAGTCCATTTGGAGAACTTCCTCCTTTAGGGAGTTGTTCTCCTTCGTGAGCAATGAGATGTGCTTCATCAACCTCTCCTCGAGTTTGCAAAAGTCGCAGACACTCTAGGAGTCTAGGTTGCTCGCACTCCTCCCGCTGAAGTCCTCACACCAGCGGTACACCTTGCATGTAGTACATGTAAATTTTCTTGCTGATGGACCAGTCATCTCGCTCTAATTCAATTTAAGACCAATAATACAAAAGAAAAGGTAATGTGATTTGGTCTCGCATAAGTCTCATCCCCCTACTTCCAGAAGGTTTTCGGTCGTTCGGCCAACAGAAACCCTTATGAGCCAAGCACACCAACCCTAAGGTCTCCCCTGGGCCGGACGGCCCCAATCGTGCCGCAGCTCCCAACTGAGCAGCACAAGAGTCCTAAGTAAATGGGACTCTGATTTTTCGACAGGGGTGCTTGAAGTGTAACCGTCGTCCTACTAATCCCTACTAATCCTCCATCCACGGCCAAACTTAAAGCAAATAGTAAAACTAAATGTCCACGACTTAATCCGAGATCTTTTACTGGCCTGGCAGACAGCGAGGCACGAAAGCTCTCTCACCAAAGAGCAGTCGAGCCTTTAGGCACCTAAGAACGGTCACAGGGAGCTGGTCAGGCTTATTAATCTAAGAGAATACCTACAGGGGTCCTGAGGCATCTCCATTACTCGTACCCCACACGCCTGAGATCCCTTCAATCTCAGCCCTTTCGAAACCTGTGAGCGTTAAAAGGCGTTGTTTTAGGAGGTTCCAAAGCCTCCCTTCTCACACGGCATAAGGTAGCTGGTGAGGTCCTTAACAATAAAAACTTATATCGAAAGTGATGATTTTTTTTTTTTTTTTGTTAGGACAGTTGAAGAGCAGTTATGAAACTTAATATTAACATGAAGATTTGACAACTCTTAGTCAGGATCCTAATAACGCTACCTTTCTGGCACGGGTAACCCAACTGGACTAAATGTCCCCCAGCATAGCTAGCAAAATTCAAACAGGCCACACAAGCTCTCTCACCGACGGCAAGGTGGTTGTCTCGAGAGAGAGAGAGAGAGAGAGAGAGTGGGTTTGGAAATATAAATACCAAATACAAAATGTTCTGAAAAAGTGTTAGTGGTGAAAGTTTTACCTCGAACAAAGATAAAAAAAAAAAAAAAAGACAAAGTGTGATTGGTATACTGATATTTTGATTGATTGATGAAATGATAAATACACGAATAAATTAATTAATACATTATGTTAGGGTTGGTCACAACATTTCTTACATAGGCTATATGTAAAGAGAGGTCATTATTCTTACACAGGCTATATGTAAAGAGAGGTCATTATTCTTACACAGGCTATATGTAAAGAGAGGTCATTCATTATTGTGGAAGTACTGCAATGAATGGTCTACCAAGTGACTCGGTGATTACCAAAACAACAAACCTAATAATAATAATAATAATAATGTTGTATTACAGTTACATAGATTTACATTTTCTATATGTTGTAAACCCTTGAAAACAACAGCGTGTGTGTGTGTGTCAATTCTTGTGGCCAGTGGTACACCCAAGCTCGTAAATTCGCGCCCACGTACTTAGATGTTTATGCCATTTGAGCTGGTAACATTTATTTGGTGAGGAATCACTGTAGTTGGAACATAGTAGAGGGACATGATACAATCTGTCACCTACAATGACACCTTCTCCACACAGTGTTACCAGCTCAAATGACATAAGCATTTGGGGACGTGGTCGCCAATTTACGAGCTCGTGTGTACAGCCACAATCAAATATCCACCGACACCATCCTTCTATCGTGTAAATAAATCAGTATCATATGAAACTATAATCTTACAACACCTTACGTCAACTCAACCCCCTCAATTACTATTATAAGGTGCTGCAAAACCATACACGTATTGTTCTTTATTACCAAGATATTTAATACGATGGAAGGAAAGTGTCGGTGGATATTTGATTGTGGCTGTACATACATAAGGTAAAATATATATACCGTATAGGATAAAGAGAAAAAATAATGATGGTGTGGGTTAGGGTAGGATGAGAGCCGTCTATATAAACAGCTCTGGGTAGGATGAGAGCCGTCTATATACACAGCTCTGGGTAGGATATATACTTACCTCATGAGAAGGGTCATGTGGGTCGTGAGGGATGGGTGGGAAGAGATAGTCAAGGCTGCCAGGAGGGGCGTGAGGGTTGAGAACTATACCACTGTGTCGGCGAGTTAGTCCCGTTCTGGTGGGGGAGGTACGAGGGGGGGTGGAACGTGATGGGGAGGCACGTGGAGGGACGGTACGGGATGGGGACGACCTAGGTGGTGATGCACGTGATGGTGATGCACGGGGAGGTGTAGCACGTGATGGTGATGCACGGGGAGGTGTAGCACGTGATGGTGATGCACGGGGAGGTGTAGCACGTGAGGGTGATGCACGAGGTGGTGTAGCACGTGAATGGGTTGATTTAGAAGGGTTAATCTTTGCCAGTGGTTGCCGGGGTGGTGGTGGTCCAGTCTCCCCGGGTAGTAAAGGGTCATAGAGTGACATTCTTCGGGAACCAAGTAGTGCCTCAACTTCAAGTGAGTCTCTACGGTAACCTCTCTTCACTACATCAACTGGCCCAATGTCCTGAGACTTCCTATGGGGGTCTGAAGCTGAAGGACGTCTACTGCTAGTACTAGTATTGGTACCAGTGCCAGGAAAGAGGTCTTGGCGTGGTGAACTCTTGAACACAGCAGAACAGTTTTCGTTGGCATCACCATTAATACTACGACGACGGTCAGCCATACTGGTACTACCCCGTCTTGGTGAACCAACATTATTGTGGTTTATGGTGTTACTCCTTCCTCTATCACCAGTACTAGTACTCAGGAGACTCGGGCGTCTGTCACTAGTGCCAACAATACTGGCACTCTTGCGTCGTTCAGCAGTGGCACTCTGACGACGTTCCATGTTGGTACTTTTCCTACGATCAGCATTATTACCAGAATGTGGTGTGACAGAGGTACTGGTTCGACGATCTATGATACCATCACCTGTACTCTTTCGTCGTTCAGTTATAGCCAGTAAGTCATCAAAGAGACTATTAATACTGGCCTCACGATCTGATGAAGAGGCCAAGCTGGTACGACGATTAGCAGCTACGGTATTACTACTGCTACTCCCACGACGGTCCTGTAGTGAACCCCGGCGATCAGTTGAACCCCGACGATCAGTTGAACCTCTACGATCACCATTATGCTTATTACAGTCACTGGTATCTACATAGGATGATCGTCTTGAAGGCTCCCTAGTCTTGATGTCATTGAAGAGAGCATCAAGGCGATCCATCACTTGTCCTTGTGGTGCTTGAGGGGAATGTTGTAGTCCCACTGTGTCGTCATGTAGGCTGTACCGGGCATGTCGCACCAAACGGAACTCACCACCACCAACACCATCTGCTTGTTTACCTTCTGGCATCTCTGTTGGTTGGGTGGGTTGGGTTTGTCACTTTCTCTCCCTCACTCCTCACCTAAAATATTCTCTCTCTCTCTCTCTCTCTCCCCTCACTTAAAATATTCTCTCTCTCTCTCTCTCTCTCTCTCTCTCTCTCTCTCTCTCTCTCTCCTCACCTAAATTATTCTCTCTCTCTCTAGTTCTAAACACTGTCACTGTGTGTCTACGAGTTCCCACGTTGTCACAAACACAAAATATATATATTTTTTCTATTATATTTAGTGTGTTACTCTTCTCTCCTCTCCCCTGCACTTTATAATTACTGTACATACATGTTTTCTGTAATATCTATTAGGGAAAATAAAATGTTTCAAATGTTTTCTGTACCAAGTAAATATTTTTCTGTAATATCAATTAAGGAAAATATAATGTTTCAAATGTTTCCTCTCTCTCCTGCACCAAGTAAATATTTTTCTGTAATATCAATTAGGGAAAATAAAATGTTTCAAATGTTTCCTCTCTCTCCTGTACAAAGTAAATATTTTCTACTAAGTTTTTCAATAGGTTCTGTTTCTATCTAGTTGGTGTGTCAGTGTTTCGTTACCTGTGTTGGTTTGTTAATAAATGTTTTAGTTAAATAGATAAACGGGAGTCACTGATGTACACACACACACACACACACAGCACACAACTAAGTCCCCAGCTTGTGTGTGTTTCTAAGTGTGTGTGTTTCTAAGTGTGTGTGTTTCTGTGTGTGTGTGTGTGTGTGTGTGTGTGTGTGTGTGTGTGTGTGTGTGTGTGTTTCTGTGTGTGTGTGTGTTTCTGTGTGTGTGTGTCTGTGTGTGTGTGTGTCTGTGTGTGTGTCTGTGTGTGTCTGTGTGTGTGTGTGTGTTTTTTTTGTGTGTGTGTGTGTGTGTGTGTGTTTCTGTGTGTGTATGTGTGTTTCTGTGTGTTTATGTGTCTGTGTGTGTGTGTGTTTTTTTCACTGGTTTCTCGCAGCACCACTCTGCACCATCATCTTCGCACGGGAAGCTGTTTATGAATTCCTACACACACACACACACACACACTTTCTCGAAACTTTACCACACGTCCTTGGGCAACATATGATAAATCTTCACACACACACACACACAGAAACACACACACACACACACACACACAGAAGCACGCACACACACACAAGCACACACACACACACATAAACACAGAAGCACACACACACACACACATAAACACAGAAGCACACACACACACACACAGAAGCACACTCACACATATAAACACACACACACACCTCTCTAACTATACCTCTCCTAGCTTGGAATGACAACGACCTATAAGGGGGTAATAGAGTTTTGGTACAGTTGGACACATGAATGAGTGGTACAGCCCAGGTGATAAAAAGATACTTGTCCCATTTGAGTAACCAGTGTCTATTATCAGGTACTTGTTTTTTTATTACCATCCTCAATACTGACTTCTTCTGCCCCTGCTGATGTCTCCTATTTGGCACTAAGGAACTTGATATTGGGAGAAATTGACCATCTTTCACCTGGGCTGTACCACCCATTCGTGTGTCCAACTGTACATTGGAGTGCCTTGATTCCTCCAAAGTATGTCGGAAAACAGAATCGATGTATAAATATAATGGCAATTTGTTGTTGTTGGAAGGAAGGAAGGAAGGAAGGAAGGAAGGAAGGAAGGAGAGAGAGAGTAGGAGTGGGAGGGAGGAAGGAGTGTGTGAGAGAATAACAATTAACGGAGAGAGAGAGAGAGAGAGAGAGAGAGCCAGGTCAATCATGTATACACCGTCACATAAACCGGTATCTCTCTCTCTCTCTCCAATTGTTATTCTCACACTCCTTTCTCCCTCCCACTCCTACTCTCTCTCTCTCTCTCTCTCCATTAATTGTTATTCTCTCTCACACTCCTTGCTCCCTCCCACTCCCACTCTCTCTCTCTCTCTCTCCATCACTTGTTATTCTCACACTCCTTTCTCCCTCCCACTCCTACTCTCTCCATTAATTGTTATTCTCTCACACACTCCATCCTCCCTTCCCCCCCTCTCTCTCTCTACCACAACAGTAAACCCTGATCATCACCACTACTACCACTACCACCACCACTATAACAACCACTATTACCACTACCACCACCACCACCACTACAACAACCACTATTACCACTACCATCACCACAACTACTACCACTATCCACACAACCACTACCACTACTACCATCACCACAACTACTACCACCACTACAACAACCACTATTACCACTACCATCACCACAACTACTACCACCACTACAACAACCACTATTACCACTACCATCACCACAACTACTACCACTATCCACACAATCACTACCACTACCATTACCACAACAACAACCACTACCATTACCACAATTACAGTACCATATCACTACCACTACTACTACCATTATCACTAACCTGACCACCACTACCATTATTTATTTACGCTAGAGAGAGAGAGAGAGAGAGAGAGAGAGAGAGAGAGAGAGAGAGAGAGAGAGAGAGAGAGAGAGAAACACTGGGGGCATTAGGTCAGGTGAGATTTAGTCCATCTTCTACCTACTCTCTCTCTCTCTCTCTTGTGTGATTTTACTGGTGTGTGTGTGTGTGTACTTTTCCTGGTATCTGCTGGTGTGTGTGTGTGTATGTATGTGTACTTTTCCTGGTATCTAATGGTGTGTGTGTGTGTGTGTGTGTGTGTGTGTGTGTGTGTGTGTGTGTACTTTTCCTGGTATCTAATAGTGTGTGTGTGTGTGTGTATGTAACAATAAATAAAATATTGATCTGGCAACGAGGTAGCTAGTGAGTGTAGACGTGGCACCACTGTACTTGTTTACATTATGGTGGTATGTAGGTGTGTATTAACTGGAGGGGATATGACGTCACAGAAGAATAAATAAATATGGCCTCTCATGACATCACCCTGGTATAGTGAAAAACTGTTTTGTTAAGTTTTATAACGAAGGATTGCTATATAGTGTTGTGACGTCAGTGTTAACCCACATACATCTATAGTATGTACAACGTTATACATCCGGGTTACTTCTATGTAAATAATAACAATAATAATAATAATAATAATAATAATAAAAAAAAAATAATAGTAATAACAATATTAGTAATAATAAATAATAATAATAATAATAAATTATAATAGTAATAACAATATTAGTAATAATAATAAAAAATTATAATAGTAATAACAATATTAGTAATAATAATAATAATAATAATAATAATAATAATAATAAAAATAACAATAATAAAAATAAAAATAATAAAAATAACAATAATAATAACATAATAATAATAACAATAAAAAAATAGTAATTATTATAATAATAATAGCAACAACAGTCTGATAATTATTATAATTATTATTGTTATTATTATTAGTATTAAAATTAATGTATAATAATAACTGAGTTGCCTGGTATTGCACTAAATCATTTAAAATCAAAGTTCTCACACGTACAAGAAGTGAAATCAGAAAATAATGTATATAAAAACTACGATTCTGCTGTTCACAATGATTTAGGGTTTTTGAGGCCAGTGAAAGTTTTGATACGGAAACACACACACCCACACCCACACGTAGCAAGCAAACTCATACCCACACATCAAGTAAACTCACACCCACACACACACATCAAGCAAACTCACACCCACACACACACGTAGAAAACAAACTCACACACACACATCAAGTAAACACACACACACACACGTAACAAGCAAACTCACACCAACACACACACACGTAGAAAGCAAACTCACACACATACACATCAAGCAAACTCACACCCACACACATACGTAGAAAGCAAACTCACACACATACACACACACACACACACTCATCAAGCATACTCATACACACACACACACATCAAGCAAACTCACACCACTATAATTCACAGCCAAACACATCAAACTCTTTCATTCTGTTAAAAGTAGATTATCTTTTTGGTGAATTGGAAGGCGTGTCATTCTTCTAAACTAATATATTCAAGTAGCCCTAATAGTACCATTGAATTTATTTTTATTATTATTATTATTATTATTTTTTTTTTTTCGTGGCTTAGGGTCGATTTCACAGTGGTATTTGGTTTGTTAGCTTCCCAACCAACTACACTTGTAAGGCTTCATTATTTTCCAAAAGCTGAGTATCCACATTCACAAAATCAATCCAACAGTTAGATAATGATGATCACTGTATAGTTTACTCACCAAATTCATTAAATAATTCACTCATAAGTCATTTAACACGGCTAAAAAAGAGTCTTTCGTTTGGGTGCTTACAAACCACAACGAACGACTGTAGAATGGACCCATAGTTTGGAGGCATCCCAATTACAGTAACCCTCTTCCAATTTGCCAACATGAGTATCTAGTCTTAATTATAAAGTACGGTAATGACAATATTGTATTTTCATGGGATACAACTTACTCCTGCACACACACACACACACACACAGAAAAGTACTCCAAACCAGCTATTTTTTTTCCTCTCCTTCCTCCTACGACTTTTTCAAACACACACACACACACACACAGAAAAATACTCCAAACCAACCATTTTTTTCCTCTCCCTTCTCCTACAACTTCTTCAAACACACACAGAAAAATACTCCAAACCAGCTATTTTTTTATTTCCTCCCCCTCCTCCATCGTCCCTACAACTTCTTCAAACACACACACACACACAAACAAACAGAAAAATACTCCAAACCAGCTATTTTTTTCCTCTCCCTCCTCCTACGACTTTTTCAAACACACACACACACACAGAAAAATACTCCAAAACCAGCTATTTTTTTCCTCTCCTTCCTCCTACGACTTTTTCAAACACACACACACACACAGAAAAATACTCCCAACCAACCATTTTTTTCCTCTCCCTTCTCCTACGACTTTTTCAAACACACACACACATACAAACAGAAAAATACTCCAAACCAGCTATATTTTTTCCCCTCCCTCCTCCTACGACTTTTTCAAACACACACACACACAAACAAACAGAAAAATACTCCAAACTAACCATTTTTTTCCTCTCCCTCCTCCATCGTCCCTACAACTTTTTCAAACACACACACACACAGAAAAGTACTCCAAACTAACCATTTTTTTCCTCTCCCTTCTCCTACGACTTTTCCAAACACACACACACACACACAAAAGTACTCCAAAACAACCATTTTTTTCCTCTCCCTCCCCCTACAACTTCTTCAAACACACACACACACACAGAAAGATCACTCCTTAACGTAGAATTGAAAGCTTCCTCGTATAAACAGAGAGAGAGAGAGAGAGAGAGAGAGAGAGAGAGAGAGAGAGAGAGAGAGAGAGAGAGACGTGTACAATCAAATACAAAAGTGGTGTCGTAAAATTTGGTGGAAACATAATATGATAAAGAGCTAACCATACTGGGCAAGGATGTTATTGTGGTAGGGATTTCATTATGTTGTATGTATGTATCTATGGGTGTATGTATGTATTTATCTATGGATGTATGTATGTTTGTACTGGTTTGTTAGCTTCCCAACCAATCACACTTGTAAGGCTTCATTATTTTCCAAAAGGTGAGTATCTACATTAACAAAATCTATCCCACAGTTAGATAATGATGATCACTGTATAGTTTACTCACCAAATTCATTAAATAATTCACCCATAAGTCATTTACAAGGCTAAGATTCTTTAGTTTGCGAGCTTACAAACCAAATTCATTAAATAATTCATCCATAAGTCATTTAAACGGCAAACATTCTTTCGTTTGCGTTCTTACAAACCAATACCAACCACTGTGGAATCGACCCATAACGACACAACCACCAATAACAATGTTTATCCCTGTTTTGTATTTCCTGGACCAGATTAATTGAGGTAATTCTTTTTTGGTACATTGGAGTGCCTTGATTCCTCCAAAGTATGCCAGGAAACAGGACCAGAAGAGCATAAATAATGGTGTTCTGTTGCTTGGAATAGTTTGGAGGAATCAATTGCTCCAGATTTAAACTACCACACACACACTACCATACACAACCCACAATCTACCACCACCACACACACACTACCATACACACTACTACCACACACACACTACCATACACAACCCACAAGCTACTATTACACACACTACAACCACACACACACTACCATACACAACCCACAATCTACCACCACCACACACACATTACCATACACAACCCACAATCTACTACCATACACAACCCACAATCTACTACCACACACACTACAATACACAACCCACAATCTACCACCACACACACACACTACAACAACCACACACACTACCACCATACACAACTCACAATCTACTACCACACACACACACTACCACCACCACACACACACACTACCATACACAACCCACAATCTACTACCACACACACACACTACCACCACCACACACACACACTACCATACACAACCCACAATCTACCACCACACACACACTACCACAACCACACACACTACTACTACCACACACACTACACACTACCACAACCCACACACTACCACCACACACACAACTATTACCACACATCCTGTAGTCATAGAAACATAATGTGTGTCATTATGTGTGTCACAATATCTACAATGATAAGTTCAGTAATGGTATATGTGTACTAGAACGAAATACCATCTTTTATAGTTAGTGACTGGACGGTACCACAAAAACAATTATTATTATTATTATTGATTATCATTATTATTTTCATTATTATTATTATTATCACAGTCTGATTGAGGATTTTAGAACGCGTTAACACACTACGTAGGCTCGTGTCAAAGGCCTTACTATCTATATATATAAATTTATATATATACCACTGACAACTACACACAACACAACACAACACACACCCGTCCACTACGAGAGTCACAGCGACACTGATACCCTCACTCTCCTTCCCTGGGTTTTATGCGCGCACTCCCACTCCTTCTCAAATACAAGCTAACACACACACACACACATATACCTAAACAAGCACATATACCTAAACAAGCAAGCACACACACACACATATACCTAAACAAGCAAGCACACACACACACACATATACCTAAACAAGCAAGCACACACACACACACATATACCTAAACAAGCACATATACCTAACAAGCAAGCACACACGCACATACAGTCGTGGTCAAATATAAGCATCCATATAGGGGTAACTCACGTAAGAGTTTGACAGCTTCTCTCTGTTCCTTAGATGATAAACTTTCTAATATATTGGTTAACTACCATCTTTGAATTTACTACAAGCAGCTACACACTTCTTAAAACAATAACACACACACACACACACACACGTTAACTACCATCTTTTAATTTACTACAAGCAGCTACGCACTACTTAAAACAATAACACACACACGTTAACTACCATCTTTTAATTTAATACAAGCAGCTACACACTACTTAAAACAATAACACACACACACACACACACACACGTTAACTACCATCTTTTAATTTAATACAAGCAGCTACACACTACTTAAAACAATAACACACACACACACACACACACACACGTTAACTACCATCTTTTAATTTAATACAAGCAGCTACACACTACTTAAAACAATAACACACACACACACACACGTTAACTATCATCTTTTAATTTAATACAAGCAGCTACACACTACTTAAAACAATAACACACACACACACACACGTTAATTACCATCTTTTAATTTAATACAAGCAGCTACACACTACTTAAAACAATACCACACACACACACACACACGTTAACTACCATCTGTTAATTTAATACAAGCAGCTACACACTACTTAAAACAAACACACACACACACACACACACACGTTAACTACCATATTTTAATTTAATACAAGCAGCTACACACTACTTAAAACAATAACACACACACACACACACACACGTTAACTACCATCTTTTAATTTAATACAAGCAGCTACACACTACTTAAAACAATAAACATTATGTGAACGTGAAAACATTACACAGTGAATTGTTTGAGATACCTATATGTGTATGATTATTATTGACCACGACTGTACCTAAACAAGCACATTAAGGGGGTGCGGGAGAAGGGGGACAGGCTTGGGGGGGTGCAGGAGTAGGGGGACAGGCTTGGGGGGTGACTGGGGGGTTGCGGGAATAGGGGGACAGGCTTGGGGAGGGTAGAAAGCCTGTCCCCTATTCCCACACACCCCTAACCCCCCGCCCCAAGCCTGTCCCCCTACTCCCGCACCCCCCAAAACCCCCCCACAAGCCTGTCCTCCTATTCCCGCACCCCCTTAAATAAAACACGCAAGCACACACACACACACACACATACAGTCGTGGTCAATAATAATCATCCACATATGGGTATCTCAAGCAATTTACTGTCTAATGTTTTCACGTTCATATTATAATGTTATTGTTTTAAGTAGTGCATAGCTGCTTATAGTAAATTAAAAGATGGTAGTTAACGTGTGTGTGTGTGTGTGTGTGTGTGTATTATTGTTTTAAGTAGTGCATAGCTGCTTATAGTAAATTAAAAGATGGTAGTTAACGTGTGTGTGTGTGTGTGTGTGTGTGTGTGTGTGTGTGTGTGTGTGTATTATTGTTTTAAGTAGTGCGTAGCTGCTTATAGTAAATTAAAAGATGGTAGTTAACGTGTGTGTGTGTGTGTGTGTATTATTGTTTTAAGTAGTGCATAGCTACTTATAGTAAATTAAAAGATGGTAGTTAACGTGTGTGTGTGTGTGTGTGTGTGTGTGTGTGTGTGTGTGTGTGTGTGTGTGTGTGTGTATTATTGTTTTAAGTAGTGCATAGCTACTTATAGTAAATTAAAAGATGGTAGTTAACGTGTGTGTGTGTGTGTGTATTATTGTTTTAAGTAGTGCGTAGCTGCTTATAGTAAATTAAAAGATGGTAGTTAACGTGTGTGTGTGTGTGTGTGTGTGTGTGTATTATTGTTTTAAGTAGTGCGTAGCTGCTTATAGTAAATTAAAAGATGGTAGTTAATCTATTTATTAGAAAGTTTATCAGCTAAGGAACAGAGGGAAGCTGTCAAAAGTTTACGTGAGTTACTCCTATATGGATGATTATTTTTGACCACGACTGTACATACAACCCCAAGCTATTCCTAATAATACACACCACACAAACCATGTTATATAAATACTGTAACACATTCACACATCAATCGTAATGTATACAAAACATAATATTGTATACCATCTCATTATAAACATACTGTACAGTCGGGGCACATATTCCTTGGCGTAAGAGAAACAAAACAACACACACACACACACACACACACGCAACCCACATCCCAGCTGTGACTCACCACAAGTGTGTGTGTGTGTGTGTGTGTGTGTGTGTGTGTGTGTCCATTTAGGGAACTCAGGGATGTGTAGGTGAATCAGTTCTTTTTTGTATGTGTAGGTGTGGTCCTGTACACCTCTGTATGTATGTATGTATGTATGTATGAATAGGTATGTTTACATGTGTATATATATGTGTATGTATGTTTACATGTGTGTATGTATGTTTACATGTGTATATATATGTGTATGTATGTTTACATGTGTATATATAAGTTTATGTATGTTTACATGTATGTATGTGTATACTAGTATGAAAGGTATGTATATATATGTGTATGTGTGTACTAGTATCAAAGGTATGTATATATATGTATGTGTGTAATAGTATGGTCATGGACAATAATAATAATAATAATCCACATATAAACAACACGTGTATATAATTATATAAGTATTGGATTAGACATAATAATAATAATAATAATAATAATAATAATCCACATATAAACAACTCGTATATATAATTCTATAAGTATTGGATTCGACAACTTCCCTCCTTGTCTTTCTTACTCACCACTCAAAACAATAACACCTCACAATGTTAAGGGGGGTACGAGAATAGGGGGGCAGGCTTGGAGGGGTTTAGGGGGGTGCGGGAATAGGGGACAGGCTTGGGGGGGTGCGGGAATAGGGGAACAGGGGAAGCTAACAAACCAATACCACTGTGGAATCAACCCATAAATAATAAAGCCTTACAAGTGTGGTTGGTTGGGAAGCTAACAAACCAATACCACTGTGGAATCAACCCATAAATAATGAAGCCTTACAAGTGTGGTTGGTTGGGAAGCTAACAAACCAATACCACTGTGGAATCAACCCATAAATAATGAAGCCTTACAAGTGTGGTTGGTTGGGAAGCTAACAAACCAATACCACTGTGGAATCGACCCTATGACACGAAACAACACATCCCCCCCAAGAAAGAGTAAGTAAGGGACTCCGTGATGTAGTCAGAAAATTGGAGGTTAGAGAGTCCTTTAAACATTGCCACGAAACACACACACCTATATTGATGGAGCTTGTTTCGTGGCATAGTCAGGAGGAATCAGAAGCCACCAAGTCTCATACACGATCACAGGGTCCTTAAGAGTGTATATGTTGTTTTTTTTAGCCAGTGTGTGTGTGTGTGTGTGTGTGTTTGTAGGTTTGTATATGTTGTGTGAGTGTGTGTATTTGTAGGTTTGTATATGTTGTGTGTGTGTGTGTGTATTTGTAGGTTTGTATATGTTGTGTGTGTGTGTGTATTTGTAGGTTTGTATATGTTGTGTGTATATGAATATCAGTGTGTGTATGTAGGCGTAATTTTATGTTCGTGTGTTTATGTACAGTCACGAACACTAATAAGTATACAGCTTTGAAGAGTCCGATGAAGAAATTCCAATGGAGATGTTATTGTGCATTTATTTACTATCTCTAGGTAGGTAGTCGAAGCACACCTGGATACTTATTAGTGCTCGTGACTGTACGTACGTGCATGCTTGCGTATATAGGCAAGCAGGAAGGCAGTGTTTGCAAATAACTGTGTGTGTGTGTGTGTGTGTGTTCCCTTCACCGAACCATTTCCTTATTTGCTTGTTTGAAGGAAGGAAGGGAGGAGGTTGGAAGGATGTTGTGTACAGTTGTGGACAAAAGTTTCAGGTACACGTATTATTAACTCGAACAGATTACTGACTGACTAATGCCTCTCGTGTGGAAGGGAACAGTGAAGTCATATAGCGCCAGAAGAAGGTGATAGAGGGGGTGAGACAGCAAGCAGGAAGGATATAGAAGGTGGTAATTCTTTTTTGGTACATTGGAGTGCCTTGATTCCTCCAAAGTATGCCAGGAAACAACAGGACCAGAAGAGCCAAAAATAATGGTGTTGTGTTGTTGCTTGGAATAGTTTGGAGGATTCAGTTGCTCCAGAATTACCAACACAAAACGTCTCCTTAAGGGGGTGCGGGAATAAGGGACAGGCTTGGTTGGGGGGGGGGGGTGCTGGGAATAGGGGGACAAGCTTGGGGGGGGTGTAGAAAGCCTGTCCCCCCTACTCCCGCACCCCCCCTAAACCTCCCCCAAGCCTGTCCCCCTACTCCCACACCCCCCTAAGCCTGTCCCCCTACTCCCGCACCCCCCTAAACCTCCCCCAAGCCTGTCCCCCTACTCCCACACCCCTCAAGCCTGTCCCCTACTCCAGCACCCCCCCTAAACCTCCCCCAAGCCTGTCCCCTCTACTCCCACACCCCTCAAGCCTGTCCCCCTACTCCCGCACACCCCCAAAACCACCCCCAAGCCTGTCCCTCTATTCCCACACCGCCCCAGTCCCCCCCCCAAGACTGTCCCCCTATTCCCGCACCCCCTTAAGGTGGTAATTCTCTTTTGGTACATTGGAGTGTCTTGATTCCTCCAAAGTATGTATGCCAGGAAACAGTACCAGAAGAACAAAAATATTGGTGTTCCGTTGCTTAGAAAAATAGTTTGGAGGAATAATTTGTTCTGGATTTACCAACACTGTATCCTTCCCTTAGATCATACCAAATAATATAATCCTTGTTCCATGTAAACCCTCACACTTCAGCCTAGCCCTAACACAACCTAACCTAACCTAACCTAACCTAACCTAACCTAACCTAACCTAACTTAACCTAACCTAACCTAACCTAACACCAACGCCAACCTAACTAACCTAGACCCAAGCCAACCTAACCTAACCCAACCTAACCCAACCCAACCTAACCTTACCCAACCCAACCTAACACAACTAACCTAACCCAACCCAACACACAACTAACCCAACCCAACATAACCAAAGCCAAAGCCAGTTTATTACCATCCAATTCCATCCAACCCAGTTTATTACCATCCAATTCCAACCCAGTTTATTACCAACCAATTCCAACCCAGTTTATTACCAACCAATTCCAACCCAGTTTATTACCATCCAATTCCAACCCAGTTTATTACCAACCAATTCCAACCCAGTTTATTACCATCCAATTCCAACCCAGTTTATTACCATCCAGATTCCATCCAACCCAGTTTTATTACCAACCAATTCCAACCCAGTTTATTACCAACCAACCCAGTTTATTACCAACCAATTCCAACCCAGTTTATTACCAACCAATTCCAACCCAGTTTATTACCATCCAATTCCATCCAACCCGTTTATTACCATCCAATTCCAACCCAGTTTATTACCAACCAATTCCAACCCAGTTTATTACCATCCAATTCCATCCAACCCGGTTTATTACCATCCAATTCCAACCCAGTTTATTACCAACCAATTCCAACCCAGTTTATTACCAACCATCCCAATCTAAATATTATAACTTACCTCATGTATTGTATTGTATGTACAGTTATGAGCACGAATAAGTATACAGCTTGAGTTGAAGCTTTGAACAGTCCAATTCACCAATGAACTAATAAATCCAATGGAGATCTTATTTTTGTGCATTTATTTACTGTCTCTAGGTATTCGAGGTACAGCCACAATCAAATATCCACCGACACTTTCCTTCCATCGTGTAAATAACATCAGTATCATATCAAGAATATAATCATACAACACCTTACGTCAACTCAACCCCCTCAATTATTATTATGAGGTGCTGCAAAACCATACACGTGTTGTTCTTTATTACCAAGATATTTACTACGATGGAAGGAAAGTGTCGGTGGATATTTGATTGTGGCTGTACACCTGGATACTTATTAGTGCTCGTGACTGTACAGTGGTGGACATAAGTCTTAATACACCAAATGGGTAACACAAGCATATTGCAGATTATTGTTATTTCGTTCTCAGGCTATGTTACTGTTTTGAATAGAGAGTTGTTGTTGTTGTTGATGTTCTCCCGGGCAGAATGGCCTCCTGCCCCACAGACCCATGGTACACTCTGGTCGCAGTGAAAAAGCAAATTAAAATAAAAGAGGGCCTGGCCCTATATGCCTGGGCTACTGAAGCACATCCCAAGGAAATGGGACCAGAGCTTACTGGACCAGGGAGTCTGGGGGCCTCCGACCGCCAGGGAGATTGGGGGGAAGGCTTTGATCCCACAGCCAGTGCTGTGGGCCCAAGTCCACGTTACCACAAGAGCTACAAGTGGGGCCGTACCTTCCATGAGACCAGCCGTGAAGGGACCATAAGGGGCAGGGAGTTTACACTGCTGCATGCAAAGGGAAATGCACCCCCGTGTGCTGGCAGTCCACACAGCAGTGAAAAAAAAAAAAAAAAAAAAAAAAAAAAAAAAGCCTCCGGTTGCAGTACACCTCACGTGGATTTTTTAATCCATGTGGGCAGATCTCGTCAAATCCACTAGAAAGTGACCAGATCCTA
>JAWQEG010000981.1:30000-37500 GCA_033782935.1 Petrolisthes cinctipes
AGTTATTAATTATCATTGGTGCTACAGATACTACTGCCAGCTGTACGAGTATAGTCAGGAAGGGGTGTGGACTATTGACATTGTTAGTTTGTCCCAACTCTAGTTCACCTTCATATCATAATGAGCATTACACATGAATTTTGGACCTTCCTAGTTTCCATTGGTTTTCACTTCACTCTCAACTCAACTAAAACAACATCTGTAGCTCACCTTGATAGAATCGTAGGGTTGGAGGAAGGGTGTTGGGTGAGCCGGGTGAAGGTGTGGGTGATGTTGTGGTATGTGGGGGGGTCCACCATCTGCCGGGGGAGGAACATGGGGTACCGATCCATGTACAACTCCTCCTCCCATCAACCTGTAGGGGTAGAATAGAGACTTGGTATTAGATATGAGAATGTAACTATATGATCAGAGACTTGGTATTAGATATGAGAATGTAACACATTGTCTTGGGTGGTAAATCTGGAGCAAATGATTCCTCTAAACTATTCCAGGCAACAGGATACCATTATTTTTATTTATGTGGGTATGTTTTCCTGGCATATTTTGGAGGAATCAATGTGCTCCAACCAATCCAAAGTATACCATCCCCTTAAGCACAGTTTGAAGACAACACCAGCCTTCCATAAACAAACACAGTACAGTATGTTCTAAAACTGATTTTAAAACTACATTATACAGTGAGGGGTGGGGGGGGGGTGTAGTGGGGCAGGGGTATAGTGGGGGTATAGTGGGGGGGGCAGGGATGCTTCAAGTAAATACTGTACAGTACTACACATTTTACAATGCACAACATTATAAATAAAATTCTATCTGTACATTCCACAATAATCAAGAAGGAAAAGGGACCTAGTTAAAGTTAAGGGGGAAGTTTTGTGTTGGTAATTCTGGAGCAACTGAATCCTCCAAACTATTCCAAGCAACAGAACACCATTATTTTTGCTCCTCTGGTCCTGTTTCCTAGCATACTTTGGAGGAATCAAGGCACTCCAAAAAAGGAATTACCATCTTACTGAATACCCAGTACAGTAGGCTACTCCTAAACAGACATTCCCTAAGTGTCTAGTTGGGGAATATGGCATCTGCTTTGAGTAAATGCAGACCACACCCTACAAAATTCACATTCCATAATAATACTCTAAGGGTCCATTCCACAGTGGTTGGTATTGGTTTGTAAGCACACAAACAAAAAAATATTAGCCGTTTAAATGACTTAAGGGTGAATAATTTAATAAATTTGGTGAGTAAACTATACAGTGATCATCATTATCTAACTGTTGGCTAGATTTTGTGAATGTGGATACTCAGCTTTTGTGAAAATATTGAAGCCTTATAAGTGTGGTTGGTTGGTTAGGAAGCTAACAAACAAATACCACTGTGGAATCAACCGTCTGAGAGATAGAATAGGGGATTTGCTTATAGTCAACATTCCACAATCTGGTAAATCTGGAGCAAATGATTCCTCCAAACTATTCCAAGCAACAGAACACTTTTAATTTTGTTCATCTGGTCCTGTTTCCTGGCATACTTATGGAGGAATCAAGGCACTCCAATCTATCAAAAGTAGTTGGATGGAGAATATTACACGTATGGCAATAACTGTTACCAAACTTGTTCAAATGCAAAGAATTATTATCAACCACAATCAGCTAAGGTCCCTTCCACACGAGAGGCAAAAAGATGGCGGGCACTCAGTGGAATTCTCTCGCGTTTTATCAGTGTTACCATATCAAACAGTCCCGGCCAACTGAGTGGAATTCTCTCACTTTTTATCAGTGTTACCATATCAAACAGTCCCCGGTACCCATTGGCCACTTGTGCCCGACACCTACCCACATTATTGGAAACAGTGTTTGCCCGCTGTCTTTTGCCTCTTGTGTGGAAGGAGTTGTAAGCACAGCCTTGGCTAAAACCAGCTAACACACACACACACACAAGTAAAGGTACAGTTGGGGAACAAAGTATCTGGACACCGTTGACGGGTTCTGGTAACAATGTCAATGATAAACATGTTAGGAATAGACAAAATGTATTCACTACTACATAAGGATAACTGATATTGGGTGACGTCGACCAACCACAGACAGTGAAATAAAAGTTATCCTTCAATTAATAAATACTTTCTCTCATTGATGTGTTTACTTTTGGGGATGTTGTCAGAAGCCGCCAACAGTGTTCACATACATTATTCACCAACTGTACATTCACTTGATGGTTAAGGGGGTGCGGGAGTAGGGGAACAGGCTTGGGGGGTGTGGGAATAGGGGGACAGGCTTGGGGGGGCGGGAATAGGGGGACAGGCTTGGGGTTTTTTTGGGGGGGTGAGGGAATAGAGGGACAGGCTTGGGGTGGGTTTTGGGGGGTGCGGGAATAGGTGGACAGGCTTGGGGTGGGTTTGGGGGGTGCGGGAATAGTGGACAGGCTTGGGGGGGGGTTTGGGGGGTGCGGGAATAGGGGGACAGGCTTAGGGTGGGTAGAAAGCCTGTCCCCAATTCCCGCACCACCTTAACCATCAAGTAAATCTAACTTTACCGACTGCAATTTCAGCACTTAAAAGTTCACAAAATAAGCTGGCAATTGTACAGTCGTGGCACATAGTCCTCGAACAGACTTCCCTTTTACACCCTGGTCAAGGACTATATGCCACGGCTGTACAGGGCAACTTTCACCAATTGTACTTCTTAATACACATCAAACTGCTTGTAATGAATATATCACTCATGTCTCCTTAATTAAGGGGGAAATTTTGTGTTGGTAAATCTGGAGCAACTGAATCCTGCAAACTATTCCAAGCAACTGAACACCATTATATTTGTTCATGTGGACCTGTTTCCTGGCATACTTTGGAGGAATCAAGGCACTCCAATGTAACACAAAAGAATTACCCGCTTTAATTTATAATGTTTTGGTTTAATTAATAATGTTTTGGTTTAATCTTCTCAGCCACAATCTGCCCTGAACACAACACAAGGCTGCCTCATAGTTATTGTACCATAACATTTCTCATTAACAGAACTGTATATTCCCTCAAGTTCCAATGCACTCGGTCAACCAGCTAGCCAGCCTGCCACTCAGCACCTCTCTCATCAGTAATGTAATCAGCCAGCACCTCTCTGATCAGTAATGTAATCAGCCAGCCTGCCACTCAGCACCTCTCTCATCAGTAATGTAATCAGCCAGTCAGTCAGTCAGCACCTCTCTGATCAGTAAGGTAATCAGCCAGCCTGCCACTCAGCACCTCTCTGATCAGTAAGGTAATCAGCCAGCCTGCCACTCAGCACCTCTCTGATCAGTAAGGTAATCAGCCAGCCTGCCACTCAGCACCTCTCTGATCAGTAAGGTAATCAGCCAGTCAGTTAGTCAGCACCTCTCTGATCAGTAAGGTAATCAGCCAGCCTGCCACTCAGCACCTCTCTAATCAGTAATGTAATCAGCCAGCCTGCCACTCAGCACCTCTCTGATCAGTAAGGTAATCAGCACCTCTCTGATCAGTAAGGTAATCAGCCAGCCTGCCACTCAGCACCTCTCTAATCAGTAAGGTAATCAGCCAGCCAGTCAGTCAGTCAGCACATGTATCAGCCACAACACAGGCTCAGCGCAGACCTAGACAACCAGGCAGCCAGTCTCTTCAGTCGGCTCAAGTCTGGATGATAATGGTGGTGGCAGTAGTAGAGCCAGCCAGCAGCCAGATGTAAACAACGTGCACTTTTTGTCTTGCATCAACACTCACCAGTTGGAATGATAGTTGCTTCTTGGGAACTTTCTCAGCCGCACACCTCTATGCCCAGCCAGTGAAGGGGGCATATTATAGAGTGAGAAGAGGTAGGTGTGCAGAATTGAAGATATGTGTTAGGAAGTACAGAACAAGATCGTCAGAGTGTGAGGTGTTAGGATGTGCAGAACAGAGTGTGAAGAATTGAAGATATGTGTTAGGAAGTACAGAACAAGATCGTCAGAGTGTGAGGTGTTAGATGGGTGTTAGGATGTGCGGAACAAGATCGTCTGAGTGTGAGGAAGTGCAGAACAAGATCGTCAGAGTGTGAGGCGGTGCAGGTGTGATGCGAGGGAGTCAGGAAGGAGAGATGAACAGCTGAGGTTATGTAGGAAGGAATTATGGGGCCAAGTGTTTGAAGAAGGAAGGCAGTATGAAGGAGGGGGAGCAGGAGTCACACAGAGGAATGAACAAAGGAGATAGTGATTGATGTGGACAGGTTTAAAACTGTTCAGATTAAAATGTTATTGTATGTCAAACTACAATTAAGGGATTTAAAGGTATTATCAACAGAATAACTGGGTTTTTGGCTAGGATCGCGCAGTGTTACCACATCCGGCTAGGTCCCGGGAATTTGCCCCAGTCACTTTATGATAGTTTACACCGGTTATATCCCGGTAGTTTGCCCAGGTTATATCCCGGTAGTTTACCCAGGTTAGGTCCCGGTAGTTTGCCCAAGTTAGGTCCTGGTAGTCTGCTGTGGTCTAGGCTAGGTTAGGTTTGGTCAGGTTAGGTCAGATTAATTTCCAAATTATGTTTGTAAAACGGGGCATATCTCGAAAACAGGGCATCTCCGAGAGAAACACCATAGATGAAAAGTGTGTTAGAATGGTCCAAGATAGTGGGTAATGATACTAAAATATACAATATAGTGAACCCAGTTCTTCTGTAAATTTACCGATTTTAATGTACTATACTTGTATTAAACATGAGAGATACTGGGAAATAGATCATAAGCTGAATTAGATACAAGGAGCTATATGTTTGAGGAAAACATAACATTTCACAACCACACAAAACGAATGACTAGATACCGGCAAAGAGAAATTAAAACGGAAAATATTGTAAGTAAAAGAATAAAACCACACAACCACACTGTTAGGAAAAACAAACTGGTTGAAGAAATCTGGAACCTGAAATGCTGAAACACAAACAAAATTAAAGAGAGACTGGACATTAACAAACAGGTTGATCGATTCCTTCCCTGAAAAACAGAGACAACTTAATACTTGAAATATAAAAGTAGGCTAAAGAATTTCTGACCTGTTCATGTTCATGTTGGTTGGGTGATGCATTGAGCCCATGTTGACTACCATCTGGTTATTGTTGCCATAATGGTCGTACATCTGCTGTTGTTGCATTTGTTGTTGTTGTCTCCGTTGATAGATGCTGAACAATTCTCCCGTCTCTCTGTCATTGTTGGTATTGTAGTTGTTGTCAAACTGTGGTGGTGGCGGCTGTGGTTGTTGTTGTGGTTGTGGTTGTGGTTGTTGTTGTTGTTGTTGTTGTTGTTGTGGTGGTGGAGGTGGTGGTAGTGGCTTGTGGTTATGATGGGACTGTAGTGGTAATGTTTGTTGTGGCTTGGCATCTGGGACTGCTGGGAGAGGAACATTCTGTTTGGGGTGCAGCTGTTGTGGTGAGGGTTGTACAGGTTGGTAGGGGGCCTGAGGTGTGGTGGAAGTGGGGTGTGCTGAATGAGGGGGTGTTGGGGAGGACTTTGGGGGTAGTGTTGGGGGAGGTGGTGATGCCGGCTTCTCTTCTCTGATCTCCTTTTCAATCTTGTCTGAGAGTGCAGGTTTGTTAAGGGAATCAGTTGACTGTCGTTTGTCTGGGCTTCTTGATCGTGCTCTTCTTGGGGGTACTCTTGGCTGACCCACTTTCTCTATGATGGTTGGGAGGTCACCATATGAACTAGAAGTAAACACATTCTCAGCATCAAAGAGCCGATCAACTGAGGTGTTCATTGTCTTTTTTCCGGTGAGGTGGAAACTTGCAATACTCTTGGACATGACATTAATATCACCAGTAGAGAGAGCCATCGAGTTCCTGTTGGATCCTAAACCAAATGGCAATCCATCTAAGTTGGGATTGAGGGAGCGAGACATAATATCGGTTGCCCTGGGGCGGCTGTAGGGCATAGCAGAGTGAGGGAAGGTACGAGGCTTGAAGGGAGTCACAAGTAGATGTTCTGTCCATGAGGCTTCTAATGGTGGCTTCTCAAGTCTCTCCACATCCACATTAAGGGTACGCTGTTCAAAGGGACAGGCAAAGGTCTCTGGGGGAATACTCTGAAGCCAAGAGAGCAGAGACAAATCAGAGTCACTGAATGTAGTGGCAGCAAGGAGAGAAGGAAACTTGAGTGTGCCTCCCTCACTTGCACTTTCACTCTTACTATCTCCTGTGGCCTGATTTTGGCAATAGTCAACACAGGACTCATAGAGGAGTCCCTTGATTATAAGCTGCACTAGACGGTCATTCCTGGCCATTCCCACACCTTCCATTGCACCAGCCAGACCACTCCGATGTTCTGCTGGCAGGAACTTCTCCACCAGTGGGAACACCTGTACACATTTAAACAAAACTTATCAAAACTATAAATTAATCATTCACATGTATCATCATATAAACCACAACGGCAATTATATAACAGGAAAACCTGCTATAAAGTGTTTTCATTACGAAGAACTTGTCAAATATAAACAATTTTGAAAAGCAATTTACAGCACCGGTACCAGTTACAATTCAGTAAGGTAGTTAGTTGCATTGAGCAAGGGAATAAAGTGCCACCCAATTCATAGGAAACTAAAATTATTCCAACAAAATTAAGGTGGAAAATTGTGTTGGTAAATCTAGAGCAACTGAATCCTCCAAACTATTCCAAGCAACAAAACACCATTACTTTTGCTCTTCTGGTACCAAAAAAGAATTACCACCTTAAGGGGGTGCGGGAATAGGGGGACAGGATTTAGGGGGGTGTGGGAGTATGGGACAGACTTGGGGGGGTTATGGGGGGTGTGGGAGTAGGGGGACAGGCTTAGGGGGGGTTAGGGGGGTGCGGGAATAGGGGACAGGCTTTCTACCCACTCCAAGCCTGTCCCCCTATTCCCGCACCCCCCAAAAGCCTGTCCCCCTATTCCCGCAGCCCCCCCCCCCAAGCCTGTCCCCTACTCCCGCACCCCCTTAATTAACTAGTAAACAACTAACCTGAGTCCAACATTGTACCCTGGCACTACTGGGGTTCCAATCACGAAGGTCCTGATGTTGATGTATGCGTGGTAAGGTGAGGTATAAACACAGCTGGGAGTATGCATCTTTGTTAGGTGCATACTTCTCCAGTTCATTCAGTACCTGTTAAAGTAATGAACCACAATATTAATTAAAGGGGGTATTGGAATGGTGGGACAGATCTCCAGGCTCCTTTCACTCCAGCTAAATGGGACGAATATCTGTTGCCGACTGTATGTACAGTTGGACACATGAATGGGTGGTACAGCCCAGGTAAAAGATACTTGTCCCATTTGAGTAACCAGTGTCTATTATCAGGTACTTGCTTTTTATTACCATCCTCAATACTGACTTTTGCCCCTGATGTCTCCTATTTGGCACTAAGTGTAATAATCCCACCAAATGTCACCAATGTAATAATCCAAATATCCCAAGTAAGTCAGACCCAGAAATTGATCCATTTAAATTCTAGTCGTACCCACGGGGAATCGAACCCCAGACCA
>JAWQEG010000981.1:42500-200807 GCA_033782935.1 Petrolisthes cinctipes
AACCACCCCACACATGAGAGCCATACTCCATACAGGGGCGGATGAGACCCCTGTACAGAGACAGAAACTGCGAGGGGGTGAAATAATCACGGAATCTGCGCAGCACACCCAACTTCTTTGAGGCGGTTTTAGCAAGAGAAGTAATGTGATCTCTCCAAGAGAGATTATGAGAGAAAGAGACTCCAAGAATATTAAGAGAGGGGGAAAGGTTAAGTTGTGTGTCATTGAAGGAGAGGGGATAGTCATCAGGAAGATTAGTACGAGTCGAAAGATGAAGGAACTGTGTTTTAGAGGCATTAAAAACCACAAGGTTCTCTCTGCCCCAGTTAGAGATGAGGGAAAGATCAGAAGTGAGGCGTGCTACTGCATCATCATGTGATGTGGAGAGAAGCTGCTGGGATGGACGGTTGTCATAGTGAGTGGAGTAGTGTAGGGTGGAATCATCAGCATAGGAGTGGATAGGGGAAGAGGTACAGGTAAGAAGGTCATTAATGAACAGGAGAAAGAGGGTGGGTGATAGAACAGAACCCTGAGGAACACCACTATTAATAGACTTGGAAGAAGAACAGTGACCGTCTACAACAGCAGCTATAGACCGGCCAGAAAGGAAATCAGAGATAAAGGTGCAGAGAGAGGGATAGAAACCGAATGAGGGCAGTTTGGAGATTAAAGCTTTGTGCCAGACTCTATCAAAAGCTTTGGATATGTCGAGGGCAACAGTACAAGTTTCACCAAAGTTCCGAAAAGATGATGACCATGAATCAGAAAGGAGGGATAGAAGATCGCCAGTAGAGCGTCCTTGACGGAAACCATACTGACCATCTGAAAGAAGGTCGTGACAAATAAGGTGCTTATGAATTTTGGAGTTAAGAACAGATTCGAAGACTTTAGATAGACATGAGGTCAAAGCAATGGGGCGATAGTTGGAGGGTTGGGAGCGGTCACCTTTCTTCGGAACAGGTTGGATCAGAGTAAACTTCCAGCTAGAAGGAAAAGTGTTAGATGATAGACAAAGACGGAACAGTTTGCCTAGGCAGGGTGTCAGTACAGAAGCACAGTTCTTGAGAACAACAGGAAGAATCCCGTCAGGCCCGTACGCCTTCCGAGTGTTAAGGCCAGAGAGGGCAGAAAATACTTCCTTTGAAGAGATTCTGATGACAGGCATAAGTAAGTCAGAGGGGGGCGGAGTTGGAGGAATAGAGCCGGAATGGTCCAGTGTGGAGTTAAAGACAAAGGTTTGAGAGAAGAGTTCAGCTTTATCAGGTGAAGAGATGGCAACATTTCCATCAGGAAGGATGAGAGGAGGGAAAGAGGAAGAAGTAAAGTTACTGGAGAGATTTTTGGCTAGATGCCAGAAAGAACTAGAGGTGGAAGAGTTGGACAGATCATTGCACTTGGCACGGATGAAGGATTTTTTGGCTAGTCTGAGAACAGATTTGGCACGGTTCCGGGCAGAAATATACAGAGCACGAGATTCATCAGTTTGAAGGCGTCGATACCGTGTGAAAGCTTCCTCCTTGTTGTGGACAGCAGTAGAACAAGCGTGATTAAACCAAGAGTTTCGTGAATTAGTAAGAGGGAAAGAATATGGAATGTATGCCTCCATGCCCGAGAGGATCACCTCTGTGATGCGTGCAGCACACTCAGAGGGACCCCGGCTACGAAAGCAAAAATCACCATGGGAAATCTTGAAAGTATTGCCTCAGATCATCCCAGTTGGCAGCGCTGTAATGCCACAGACACCACTTACTGGGAGGGTCTAAAGGTTTTACTGGAGCGATAGGACAGGATACTGAAATAAGATTGTGATCGGAGGAGCCCAAAGGAGAGAAAAGTTCAACAGTATAAGCAGAAGGATGAGAGGTTAGGAATAAGTCAAGAATATTGGGCTGATCTCCAAGGCAGTCTGGAATATGGGTAGGGTACTGAATTAACTGCTCTAGGTCGTTGAGGATAGAAAAGATGAAGGCTTGTTCACCAGGTGGATCAGTGAAGGGAGATGAGAGCCAAAGGCGGTGGTGAACGTTGAAATCTCCTAAAATGGAGATTTCTGAGAAATGAGAATGGGATAGAATGTATTCCACTTTTGAGGTAAGATAGTCAAAGAATTTTGGATAGTCAGTAGAGTTAGGAGAGAGATATACAGCACAGATGTATTTAGTTTGAGAGTAACAGGTTAGCCGAAGCCAGATGGTTGAGAATTCAGAGAAGTCTACAGTTCGGGAACACGAGAACCAGTGAGGTCGTTGTGTACGTATACGCAATGTGTATGTATGTGTGTGTGTATATGTGTCTTTGTCTATGTCAACTAACTTGTTTGTCATTTTGTATATCATCTGTTGTCTGTGTATTTGTCTTCGTGTTGCCAATGGGTCTAGTTTTGTGTCTTGTTTAAGCAAAGTAACTGATATATAGTGTGTTTGTAATCACGTCTGGCCCATCTTGCAGTTTTGTTTTGTAAGGACTCTAATATATTGATATTATTGTAAGTGTGTGGGTCCCAGACGGTGTCGAAATACTCTAAGTGTGGCCGAACGAATGTATTATAAGCAATAATTTTGATGTCTGTGTTACACCTGATTTACCATATTCTTGATATTTCGTCTGGTAGAAATTTCCCATTTATTCATGAACAATCTTTTATAATTTTCCCATTGTTACCACTAATTCCCCATGTCAAGGGAAAATTCTTCATAGTTGGCAACACTGGCTTGTGGTTCTGGGAGGGTCCACGTGAGGAGATGCCAGCCAACCATATCTTTATTATTTATCTGTTTTACCACATTTTAAGAGCTTATCATTCAATTATGACACTTTAATATCATTTTAATTTATTTTTCTCATGAATTAAAGGGTATTATAATTTTGTATGTATTGTTTAAAAGTGATATAAAATCATTACAAGTTTCCGTCTAGTGGTATATGGTAAGAATAAAGCCAAAACACAGGATTTATCATTCAATTTTAATATCCTTTTAATTTATTTTTTGCATGAGTTAAAGGGTATTATAATTTTGCATGTATTGTTTAAAAGTGATATAAAATTATTACAAGTTTCCGTCTAGTCAAAACACAGGATTTATCATTTAATTTTAATATATCCTTTTAATTTTTTTTTTTTTCATGAGTTAAAGGGTATTATAATTTTGTATGTATTGTTTAGGAGTGGTATAAAATTATTACAAGTTTCAAACACAGGATTGAAGGTTTGTGATTGGTCGTGACGTCACCCCAACAACTTGAAGCATCTTTGACGCCATCTTGCCTCTCTCCATGTACAGAATACAATCCATATAAAATGATTTTACTTACGAAATTATTTAAATAGAAATGCATGGAATACAATCCATATATAATTATTCTACTTACGAAATTATCTAAATGGAAATGGAAAGAAATTAATCCATATATTCCATGATTGAAGTTTGTGATTGGGCGTGACTTCACCCCAACTTGAAGCACCTTTGACGCCATCTTGCCTATCCAACTATCAAGAATATTTAAAATAGAAATGTTGTAGCAGACACCAAGCACCTTGCGCTTCCCTCTCCTCACCTGTCCACCTGCCACCGACCTCTGCCAACACCACATCTCGGTGGTGTTGCCTCTGCTGGCCAGGTTAATTAAAGGGCGCCGATGAGCCGCTCCTCTTTCACAATATTGGGACTCACTCACCAACCATGGTCCAGTCAACACCTCTTCTTACCAGCACCACTTCCTCTGCCAACTGTCTAGCTGGCAGGGTGAAGTGGTTTATGGTTTGTTGACAGCTGACAGCTATGACTACTTGGTCCACAGGAGGGGCATCCTTTACTTTACTGCCATCACCTTACCACCATCACTGAGGGATGGAGAGGAGGACAGGAGGTGTCCTTCACTGTGGAGGAAGGGAGGAAGAGTGTGGAGGCGACCAACGTAGCCGGGGTTGATGGTAGTAAAGTCCTCGGCTCACTCCATGTCCGTGGGAGGAAGATGGCTCTGATGTCCAACCAACACAGTGACGGCAGCAGTAGGCAGACATCGTTACCGTCTGTACCAAGACTGTTGTTGCCTTAGCCAAGACCAATAACACTAGTCTTATTGGTGTTGGCCTTAGCTGCAGAAGGGCTAGGTTGTCGTGTGCAACATACATATACATATACATATACATCTCTCTCTCTATACAAACACATACATATACATCTCTCTCTATATACACACACATACGATCCACTAGAGGCAGCCACAACTTAAAATACCATACATATACATACCAGACAGGCACTCATTCTTTTCCCGCAGCATCCAAGAGTGGAATCATCTCCCATCTCATGTAGTTGTTGTTGTAGTTCCCCAGACTGTCTGGCCGAACAGTCCCGAGTCTGGTTGACCGAAGCCGTGCAGATGCTCGGACCCCCAAATGGGAGTCAGGGTGATAGTGAGATCTGTTTCTTCGAAGGCAACAGACGAGGGGACTGCTGGTTCACGGGTATGTATCCCCGAGCCAACATTCCCACTGTCTGTAGTCTTCCTTGTTGTGCCACCCAATCGGGCGATCTCATCAGCTACCCAGAAGGAATGAGAAATAGTAAGAGAGACAGACAGAACAGGCCAGGGTGTGGTAGAGGATGCCAAATTCCTCATTTCTGGATAGAACCAGCCCTCACCAGTGGGAAGGGGTGATAGAGAGGTGGGACAGCAAGTACGAAGGAAAGAAAAGGAACGGAGGGATAGTTGAAGAACTGAAAAGGATTGGCTGGGGCCGAAGGGACGCCATAACCCTTAAAGTACTGCCCACTTCACCGCAGGCAATACTTCCCTTACGGGGATCTCATGTAGTTAATAGCCCCACTCTTGACACGTTTAGAAATAGCATCACCAATCATTACCTCTTCAATCCTAATCCTCAACCCCACAGTCCCTGACCCTTATAACTTGAAAACAACACACACACACACCACAGAGCTATACACACATTAATATATAAATACTGCAGAAGAAAATATTTGTTATTTATATTTTTATCTGTGTTTTACTATTAATATTTTTAGATTACTATTAGATTATTATATTGCTTGACAAGAAGATCACTATTAGATTTTATATTGCTTGACAAGGACCCCGTTGTTACATAAAATAATAGCGTAACTGCATGAGCACAATAATTTAAACATTAATTTGACTAACTAATTTACTGTTTCGTAAAAGCTAACCCTTCTTTCATTTAAAACAGTTAAAAATAAAATATCATACTTTTAATAATATTATAAACATGGTCACTCAGTCAATGCATTCAAGAAGATGGCGGCGACCATAACAAAACTCCTCGGTAAGGAAATAAATAACAAAAAATGATCATAAAATACAAATGATAAATTATGTTACCACGGTAGATACGATGGATTGGTACCGGTACGATGGCTCTGTTGTTTGTCTATTGAGCCATCGTATGCCCCACAAACGTTCTTGAATAACGTTAGCTTAATGCTGGTATTCTTATTATTATCGGTAAATTTACAGAAGAACTGGGTTCACTATATTGTATATTTTAGTATCATTATCCACTATCTTGGACCATTCTAACACACTTTTCATCTATGGTGTTTCTCTCGGAGATGCCCTGTTTTCGGGATACAAACATAATTTGGAAATTAATCTGACCTAACCTGACAACAGCAGACTTCCGGGACCTAACTTGGGCAAACTACCGGGATATAACCTGGGCAAAGTATCATAAAGTGACTGGGGCAAATTCCCGGGACCTAGCTGGATGTGGTAACACTACGCAATTCTAGCCAAAAACCCAGTTATTCTATAATAATACCATTATGATTATTATTATTGGTATTATTGGTAAAGGTACAGAAGTGGACCTTACTGTATAATAGGTATTTTACTGTCATTACCCACTATTTTGGACCATTCTAAGACACTTTTCTTCTATGGTTTTTCTTCCTCAAATGCCCCGTTTCCAAAATAGGGCATATTCAAATGGGGCATTTTGAAATTAGCCTGACCTTACCTGACCTGACCTAACCTAACCTAGACCGCATCAGACTACCGGGACCTAACCTGGGCAAACTACCGGGAAATAATCGTGATAAAGTACAATAAATGACAGGGGTAAAATACTAGGACCCAGCCGGATCTGGCAACACTGCTGAATTCAGGTCCACTTCTGTACTAATACCGTATTATTATTATTATCATTATTATTATTATTGTTATTATTATTATTATTATTGTTATTTTATTATTATTATTATTATTAGCTAATATTGGTATGATCTGTTCTGGCAAACTACTGGTTGGGTTAGGTAGGGTTCGGTTACCTTTATCAATACTCAGTGGAATTATCATGTGAAATGTATTCTTTGTTAGATATTTCAATTTTAAGATACAACATTTCTGTAGCGGAGGGATGAACTGAGGTCGGGCGGACAGTGTTACCAGATCCCCTTGGCAAAATTACGGAAGGTCCAGCAGGCAGTTGTGTACAATACGCCTGACCCACTCAATCGGGATACTTTTAGATCCTATCCACAGGATCTTATTTATATTTAAAGGGCCCGAAGGACATTAAGTTAGGTCCCAAAGGTAACAACAGTCTATGTTTGGTTAGGTAGGTCAGGTTATTTGGTCTGATCAAAAAATTATTTACCCCAATTTTAAATGATTGAATTTCCCGCTCAACTGGGCTACTTATTGAACATTCTTCATACGATTTCCCAAGTGTGGACAAAATTTGCCTAAAACATGGAAGTATTCCTGTATCTGGCAACACTGCATGCATTGGCTGGAAGTGGGGAACCCGCTAGGTAAGCCGCGCTCCCATTTTAAAGTAAATTCATACAAATGTTATTCATGTTTTTACGTATTTCCACATAATGTAACTGTCTCTAAAAAGGGATGAGAAATGGGTGATTTCGGTGGACAGAAAGTGTAAAAATTGAGGACGCAGATAATTGCAATATTTACCTTATTATTATTATTATTGGTTTTATTATTATTATTATTGGTATTATATAATAACAATAATAATACTATACTGGACTTTAATAATCTAATATATAGTAATAGATAATAATTATACTATACTGGACTTTAATCTAATATTCTGGACTTTAATCTAACATACTGGACTTTAATTAATTTAATATACTGTAATAGATATAATAGCTAATAATAATATTTTAATGGACTTTAATATAATATATTGTAATAGATACTGGACTTTATACCTATAGTGGACTTTAATTGACAGGTTTGAGGACTGGTTTGGTGTTGACCGCAACGCATCGACCTGCTTACCAACGGACTGTCAACTTACGGGTAATATAAGTATTTATTTATTAACACATACACACCCACACACACACATACACATACACACACACACACACACACACACACACTTACACACACACATACACACACACTTACACACACTTACACACACACACACTTACACACACACACACACACACACACACACACACATAAAAGCTTTCGTGTTATATGATTTGCTGTCCAAACTTCCCTTATTTTTTTAATATTTTGATCTGTTTTGCCTAAAAGAAAATGCCTAAAGCATAATTGTGTTAAGGGGGTGCGGGAATATGGGGACAGGCTTGGGGGGGGTTTTGGGGGGTGCAGGAGTAAGGGGACAGGCTTGAGGGGGGGTTAGGGGGGTGCGGGAATAGGGGACGTGAGGCTTTCTACCCACCCCAAGCCTGTCCCCCTATTCCCACACCCCCCAGTCCCCCCCAAGCCTGTCCCCTACTCCCGCACCCCCTTAAGGTGGTAATTCTTTTTTGGTACATTGGAGTGTCTTGATTCCTCCAAAGTATGCCAGGAAACAACAGGACCAGAAGAACAAAAATAATAGTGTTCTGTTGCTTGGAATAGTTTGCAGGAATCAGATGCTCCACCTTTCCATTCATATCTCCCATCATCACCACTCTCCTTCCATTATCAATCCCTCTCAGACATACATTCAACTCTTCCCAAAACACTCTCATCTTCTCTCTCCCCATCTTACTCTTTTCATTCACTGGTGCATAAACACACACCCACGTATATTTTACCATCCCAATCTTTCCAGTCATCCATACTATCCTTGATCCATTCCACCCATGTCCATCCACTCCCTTCCACACCCACAGAACACACCCTCCCTTCCCTCTTCCTTTACTCTTTTCGTTCATACCCGTCCATATTACTCCTCCCTCCATTCCCTCCCACAGTCCACTCTCCCTTCCCTCTTCCTTTACTCTTTTCATTCATACCTGTCCATACTACTCCTCCCTCCATTCCCTCCTATAGTCCACTCTCCCTTCCCTCTTTTCATTCATACCCGTCCATATTACTCCTCCCTCCATTCCCTCCCACAGTCCACTCTCCCTTCCCTCTTCCTTTACTCTTTTCATTCATACCTGTCCATATTACTCCTCCTTCCATTCCCTCCCACAGTCCACTCTCCCTTCCCTCTTCCTTTACTCTTTTCATTCATACCTGTCCATATTACTCCTCCTTCCATTCCCTCCCACAGTCCACTCTCCCTTCCCTCCTGACACTCAACCACTCCACATCCTTTCACATGTGTCTCCGTCACTCCCATCACATCCACTCTTCCTTTCTTGAAACATTCTACTATCTCTCGCCTCTTATTCCCATCCGTCATTCCATTCACATTCACAGTTACTACTCTCATACACTGCCATTATTATTATATTATTACCCCATTGGTATTATTATCCCATTATTATTATTATATTATTATCCCATTGTTATTATTATCCCATTATTATTATTATTTTCCCATAGATACGTTTCCCCATTATTATTATTATCCCATTATTATTATCTCATTGATACATTTCCCCATTAATATTATTATTATTATTCCATTGATACGTTTCCCCATTATTATTATTATTATTATTATCCCATTGATACGTTTCCCCATTATTATTATTATCCCATTGATACATTTTCCCATTATTATTATTATTATCCCATTGATACAGTTCCCCATTATTATTATTATTATTATTATCATCCCATTGATACGTTTCCCCATTATTATTATTATTATTATCATCCCATTGATACATTTCCCCATTATTATTATTATTATTATTGTTATCCCATTGATACGTTTCCCCATTATTATTATCATTGTTATCCCATTAATACATTTCCCCATTATTATTATTATTATGCCATTAATACTTTTCCCCATCTCACCACCACAGGACCGAATGATACACACAACTTCAACACACCAGGCTTGGACTCCTCGTAGAGAACCAACACACTTCTTGCAATATAACAAAAAGGTTTATCCTCCTACACCTCATGGAGAAACAGAAAGACCAGCTGTAAGTATCATTAATGCCTTCTCATCCATTCATTAAATTAAAGCTTCATATTTCATTGAGATTGCATTCTTTTATTCATAATTTTACAGTTACGAGCACTAATAAGTATTGAGGTGTGCTTTGAATACCTAGAGACAGTAAATAAATACACAATAAAATCTCCATTGGAATTAGTTCATTGGTGAATTGGACTGTTCAAAGTTTCAACCAAAGCTGTATACAATAGAGCCTTGATTATCCTGCATTCATGGGCATTTTAAAATGATTAAATAACACCCGTTTTGTATTATGATGTGCCGTATATAAGTACTGTATAGAAGTATGTAGCTACTGTGGAATAACTTGCACACACAGTAATAATACGACATACATAATGATTAATCTAATATACAATGTACAATAATACACCATTGTAAAAATATGTACTCACCAGTGACTTGTTGGTGCTTCAGTCAGCTGTAATAATTCACGTTCCAACACACCCAAACACACCCATAAGCCACTCAACCTCTACTCTATACTGCAAATAAACTTTTCATATGCATAATAAACTTTACTTCTGAACTGTAAAACATAAATGTTAACCACTACTAAAATTATTGTATCCTTAAACTAATGCTACATTCAGTACATTGTTTGTTTGTTTTTTAACTGTATTTATGTACTATACATCATCACTCATCATCATCACTTCATCATCACATCATCCACATTGGATTCAGATTCAGGAGGGCTGGGTGTGGGTGGCGTAGGCTCATCAACACAAGGAGTCAGAGGAGATAAGCTGGCACATCAAAGCACTAGTGTGTGAACCCTTTTCTAGTCTATTACAGTTGTGTATTTTCTGTTTCACTGTTCATACCACTCTCTTATGCTTGGGCTTACTATTATCAGGAAGTGTAGCAGGAGCCAAGGCTATTATTTCACCAAGTGTTCGGGTAAATTGAGATAAATTAGTAGCGTGTAGCGGCGTGGACACTGTTCACTCTTCAAAACCTTGGTAATTAGTGCGCGCAGCTGGACCGTGGATGTGATAGACAGTGGAGTGAGGAGCAGCGTGGGAGACAGACTCAGCCAGAGGAGCAGCGTGGGAGACAGGCTCAGACAGTGGAGCAGCGCGGGATTAAAATAATCTGGCATGATGGTTCTGCGGTAATTTTGAAATTCCGGTTAGGTCCTGAATTTTCCCCGGTTGATTGATTTTATACTTTTTCTTTAAATTGTCCGGTTAAGCGCCAATTCCGTTTGATTGGCTCCTGGATAATCAAGGCTCTACTGTACATATTAGTGCTTGTGACTGTAGCAGGAGATATTTTCCATTCATAATTCATTTTGTAATTGATGTGTTTTTTGTTGTTCTCCAGTTCATCTGCCACCAGAAGACCAATATAATATTTAATTTTGTAATTGACCAATATCGTATTTAATTTTGTAGGCTAATTGATGTGTTTTTTGTTGTTTTCCAGTTCATCTGCCACCAGAAGACCAATATCAAGTACAGTCCACAGAAGATGTGGTATGTGGCGTGTCTGGTACGTGGAATGAAGATTGATGAGGCCATCGCACAGCTCAAATTTATCAACAAGAAGGGAGCCGTGGCAGTCCAGGAGACACTGGAAGAGGCTCGGCAGTTGGCGGTTCAGGAACATTGTGTTGAGTTTCCCAGTAATCTTTGGGTCTGTAAGTGTCTTTATATTTACATTTTTATTTGTATCCAGGTCTTGTTGAAGTTTCGAATCATTTGACATGCTAGTGAACCAATTACATCGCTTATCCTGTTTGATATTTGCTTGAGCTCACTTAATACTCCATCAGGCTATTTGAAGCAAGCCTGGATACATATTTTGGATTGCTAGTGTACCTGAGGACTGGAGTAAGACAGTTAGTGTGCCCCTTTATAAAAATAAGGGTGAGCAGAGTGATTGTAAAAACTATAGAGGTACTGTATAAGTCTGTTAAGCATTGGAGGTAAAATATATGGTAGGATAGTTATTAAAAGAGTGAGAGAAAGATCAGAGGAGTTAGTGAGTGATGAAACGAGAGGTTTTCCAGGTGGTAGAGGATGTATTGATCAGCTATTTGCTGTTAGGCAGTTGATGGAAAAAGTCAGTGAGAAAGATAGAAAAGTTTTATGGCACTTATGGATGATAGAGTGAACAGACAAGGCTTTTGGGAAGTTTTAAATTAAGAGTAAAAGCAGTTAGATAGATCAGAGAGTGGAAATAAGTATTATGAGGTGGTATGGTGGATGATACAAGACTGATTGATATTAGGGGCCACAACAGCGAGGTCATATAGCGCCAGAAAAAGGTGATAGAGGATGATACAAGCAAGAGTGGTGAAAAATGTGTATGAGAGTGATTTTGAAGGGACGAGAAGATGGCATGATATGGTGAGTGATTGTGTAAGAAAACATGGAATAAATATGAATTAAGCAAAAGAACTGGTACAGTCGGTAGCATAAATTCGCGTCCATCTCATGTACTATATAATGATAATAAGACCAGGTAAAGTTACATTCTTTAACCAGTTTCTATTCTAACAACATATATAATTTGCTATGTGAGAAGTATGTCAGTTTTCTCTGTATTTCAATAGTGTTAAAACATCATTAGGCTCATAGTTTTGCAGGTGGAATGCAGCGAACTTATGCCGCCGACTGTACATGCTAGATAAGAGTGGAAGAAAGGGAAATGGAGTATTGATGATAACGTCAATAGACTCCTCTCTATACATATATATGGTGCTTATTTTATTCAGTCTGTCTATATATTCATTGTAGCTTGAATTTGTAATGTATCATCTCATCAGTCAGATCCTTTCCCTCTTACAGCCGAGTCCTTTGTTGGTAAAGGTATAGTGTTTAAAGGATACCGACGCCACGCACGGAGAAGGTTTGGAAAAGTGGAGTATAAACACTGTCATTACTTTGTGACACTAGAAGAAGGTGAGCCACCAGAACATTATTACTGGCACAGACGTCCACTAACACCACAGGAAATGTTGGAAGAATGGCTGGAATCACAACGTAGACGAATCATCCCTGGCGCATTGTAATATTATATACTCAACAACTCAACACTATATAACTTTGTTCTTGTATAGACACTCTCTACTTTTTTGTATAAATTGATCATGTACTGCAATGATTATTAGCAATGTAAGTAAAATAAAAATTGTATAGAAAATGGCTTATTATTGAATGAAATCATCATACTATTTGCATTGATACTCTTCACAAATTTATTTGGTCATGATATGAGCTATACTTGCCTAATCACCAGCTGTCTAATCTTGAAATGATGTAGTCAAAACTGTCAAATTGTCTGAAAAATATAACCTGGAGGAAATCAGTGATAGAAAAACAAAATTGGGTATTCTGTACTGTAGTATGTTGTTTTAAAACTTAAGGGGATGGTATACTTTTGATAGACTGGAGTGCCTTGATTCCTCCAAAGTATGCCTGGAAACAGACCCACATGTAGAAAAATAATGGTTTCCCATTGGCTGGAATAGTTTGGAGGAATCATTTGCTCCTGATTTACCACCCAAAACAATGTGCTATCATCTCTAGGGAATCCCAACACAGGAGAAACTGTATACTCTCAGATGATAACTGATAAAGTGAGAGACATAACACTAGATTATGTATACAGTATACCTAATAATACACACTAAATAATATTTACTACTCTCTAAAGGCCTGTCTACATGAGCAGGGCTGATCGGTGGGCACGCTTAACGGGCAAACCAGAGAAAGGTTTGAACCCGTGTTGAGAGAAATCACCATCCTGTGCCTGGTGGATTAAGGAGCTACTAAGCTGCTAGACACAAGTTAACTTTGGGGAACTATATTCAGCTTGCCTTGCACTTCTCAGTTTGTTGTAGCATGGATAACATCAATATATTGTGATGTTTACCCAAGACTCATACAGTGACCCACTTAGCATCTGTTGGTCTAATCCAACTAACAATTAAGTTGATACAGCTTTTACATACAGCACTCAACCACCTACTGGCAGCGTTGGGCAGGTCCATCCCTTCATCGACTCTGCCGTGTGGACAACCGGTAGAATTGGCCCGTCGACCACGCTGCCCGCCAGACATCCCTGCTTGTGTAGACAGGCCTTAACAATGACCCTACCAATGGCTCAAATTACCTTGGAGCTGGACCCTTGCCAGTCAGAGGTCCTACACTGGTGCTAGAGCCTCCTCACCCCTTGAAAAAGAGGGAAATGGAGTACTAATGATGATGATGATGAATATCAATTCACAACCTAAGGTCTGAAAGACTTACTTATCAAAGGAAGAAATATTATAATACAGCAACTAGTTTTAATTTTATTAAGTTAGAGTGCTTAAGCACTGGTGACACTTGGTAAAGGAAAGCTAGTCTTATGTAGGCTATGTGTTGACAACAGCATTGTACCAACCTTAACCCTCCTATCAGTATAACAAAACAATAGCAAATTGAAACCTAAGTTGCAAGGGAAGGGATGGGATGCAAAGTTGCTTGGCAACCCATCAGTAAATGTATCAACTAAGCATCATAGTCTTTCAAGCTCCACTCTGCTAATTGTACACAAACATTAAATTTTCCATTCGTAATACGAAGGTAACAATAAAACTATGGTTTACTGTTTCTAGTGTAGTTGAGGCCAAGTGAAGTATAATGCCTTCCCTTGGCTTTGTAAATATAGTACTGTACTGTAGCCTACCACCATATATATATATCTGGTTCATATTTATAAAGTGATGCAGTGTAGTTTTACTACAACATACAAATGAGATACATTAATAAGCTAACAAGCCTCTTCAACCAGCTCTAACTAATGCAGATGATTCTATAAACTACATATATCTTTGAACTTTCAAATGCTATTGACAAGGTAGTTTTTCAGGACAAGAGAATAGCAAATATTTATGGTGTTCAATAATGTGCTCTCAGGATCAGTTACTACTCACTAAGTAAAATCATATACAATAATGTGCTTCAGTTATTCAGTCCTGTGGTACTTCATACTTGTCTAAAGAGTATGGTCACAAAATATATATGATTCAGTTAATGGGAATTATTCTCATGTACAGCCACAATCAAATATCCATCGACACATTCCTTCCATCGTAGTAAATATCTTGGTAATAAAAAAACAACACGTTTATTATTTTGTAGCACCTCATAAGAATAAATGAGGGGGTTGAGTTGACATAAGGTATTGTTGTAAGATTATATTTTGATATGATACTGATTTGTTTGCACGATGGAAGGAAAGTGTCGGTGGTTATTTGATTGTGGCTGTACAGATCCTGAATACAATACAAATAGTCAGGAAAATATTCACAGCACTTGTTCAGACTGTATTTCCTTCACATGTACTGTGCGAATGTGTTCTCGTACACCCTTCTTGAATGTGAATTTTTTGCCGCATTTATCGCACTCAAATTTTTTTATACCTGTGTGCAAAACCTTGTGTTTATTGAGGTCAGTGTTATGAATGAATCTTTTACCACATTCATCACACTCAAAGTTTCTAACCCCAGTGTGTATCATTTTATGAGTCTTGAGATCACTGAGTCGAACAAACCGCTTACCACATTCATCACAACCAAACTCTTTAATACCCGTGTGTATTGCTCGATGACTGAGGAGACTCGCTTTACGGGCAAATTTTTGACCGCACACCTCACACTCCAAATTCTTGACTCCGTTGTGTACAATTTGATGTTGCTGAAGGTCGCTGTTCCGGAAAAACCTTTTGCCACATTCAAAACACTCAAAGTTCTTTTCGCCCGTGTGAATGACTTTGTGCCTCACCAGGTGACTCTTGTAGGAGAATTTGTACCCACATTCGTCACATGTATAATTTCTCTTTTGTACGTGGCGACTGTTGACTTTTTTCACCGTCTCACCAATTCTAAAACTTCTAATTCCTGCATGAACCGACATATGTCTTGTGAGATTAACTTTCACAGCAAATTTTTTATCACATTTTTCGCACTGGAAGTTCTTGAGTCCTGTGTGTATAATCTTATGTTTGTTGAGATCCGATTTATGAAAGAAACTCTTGCCACATTCGTCACACATAAACCTCCTGACACCAGTGTGGTAGACTACGTGTGCTCTCAGGTTGCTTTTGTTGAAGAAGGTTTTGCCACAGTCAGGGCAGGGGAAGTTTCTAACCCCAGAGTGGGAAAATGAGTGTCGGGTTAGGGTGCTCTTACAGCTGTACTCCTTCAAACACACCTCACATACATATTTCTTATTACTCTGTGTTTCCCCAACCATATCTTCCATCACTCTTGTTTCTTCTCCTTCCCCAGTTATATTATCTTCCAATCCTGTTCTATTTTCTTCACTAACCATATCTTCCATCACTGTCCTTTCTTCCTCAGACATATCTTCCATCATTCCTCCTCCTTCATCTTCCCCAACCATATAATCTGACATGAGCTCTCTTTCAAACACTTTGCTTACCATATCTGTCATGTCACTACTTCCCTCCCCTCTCCTCCCTAACATATCATCTGACATGCCATCTTCTCTACCATAATCTTTGCTGCCAATCATATTTGACATGACATCTCTTTTAAACTCCCTTCTAATTGAGTCTCCTTCCCCAACAATGAAACATCTCTCTTCTCTTCCAGTCATTTCAGACATGATACCTCTCTCATATGCTTCCCTTACCAAATCTACAATATTGCTCCTTCCTTCATCCTCACTAACCATATAATTTCTTTCTTCACTCTCACTAACCATATCACTTCTTTCTTCACCCTCACTAACCATATCATTTCTTTCTTCACCCTCACTAACCATATAATTTCTTTCTTCACTCTCTCCAACCATAGGGCTTTTTCTTTCACCTTCCTCAATCATAACCCCTTTTCTTTCACCCTCCCCAACCATAATAACACCTTTTTCTACACCCTCCCTAATCATAACACCTTTTCTTTCACCCTCCCCAACCATAACACTTCTTCCTTCCCTTTCCTCAACCACAGGGCTTTTTCCATCTTCTCCAACCATGTGTGTCACAATACCTCGTTCACACAGTCATATATATATATTTTTTTAATACCTCAACCTCGGGACTGTAGGGTGTCAGTAGCCCGTGACTCTTGCAAGGCCCCAAGATTATTGAGTGTTACACCAGATGAGACAGTGGAGCTTGGTGGTGATGTTGGTACCGTAGCTTCTCTTCTGTCCCACTAGATGACCAACACCTTATTTATACACATCACTATACAGGAGACATGAGGAGTTACACACACACACACACACCAGATGAGACAGTGGAGCTTGGTGGTGATGTTGGTACCGTAGCTTCTCTTCTGTCCCACTAGATGACTAACACCTTATTTATATAGTACCAATACCACACGAGATTAAACCACACCACCACCACCACTACTACAAGTCAAAATAAACCAACACTACCACACCTACAACACCATTAAGCTACAACCATCCACACTACCACAATTCAGATTTTATAACTACAACTACTCTGTCTGTTTGTATCTCTGTCTCTGTCTGTCTTTGTCTCTGTCTCTCTCTGTCTGTTTGTCTCTCTCTCTCTCTCTCTCTCTCTCTCTTTCTCTCTCTCACACTAGAGTAATATGTATGTATGTATGTATGTCACACTAGAGTAATATGTATGTATGTATGTATGTATGTATGTCACACTAGAGTAATATGTATGTATGTATGTCACACTAGAGTAATATGTATGTATGTATGTAAGTCACACTAGAGTAATATGTATGTATGTATGTCACACTAGAGTCGTATGTATGTATGTCACACTAGAGTAATATGTATGTATGTCACATTAGAGTAATATGTATGTATGTATGTCACACTAGAGTAATATGTATGTATGTATGTCACACTAGAGTAATATGTATGTATGTATGTCACACTAGAGTAATATGTATGTATGTATGTATGTCACACTAGAGTAATATGTATGTATGTATGTATGTCACACTAGAGTAATATGTATGTATGTCACACTAGAGTAATATGTATGTATGTATGTATGTCACACTAGAGTAATATGTATGTATGTATGTCACACTAGAGTAATATGTATGTATGTATGTATGTCACACTAGAGTAATATGTATGTATGTATGTATGTCACACTAGAGTAATATGTATGTATGTATGTATGTCACACTAGAGTAATATGTATGTATGTATGTATGTCACATTAGAGTAATATGTATGTATGTATGTCACACTAGAGTAATATGTATGTATGTATGTCACACTAGAGTCACACTACCAAAATGTTACTAATAAGACAGGTAAGCTAGGCTAGGTTAAGGTGGTAATTCTTTTTTGGTACATTGGAGTGCCTTGATTCCTCCAAAGTATGCCAGGAAACAGGACCAGAAGAGCAAAATAATGGTTATGTTCTGTTGCTTGGAATAGTTTTTTGGAGGATTCAGTTGCTCCAGATTTACCAACACAAAACTTCCCCCTTAAGGTGTATTTAGGGTCGGTCCTCGGGGGGGGTTGGGGGAGGGTCTACATGTCGTTAGCACCACCTCCGAGGCTGGATGGACAGGTGACGTGTCGTGGTGGTTAGGTGTCGATGTCTTCAGTTCAATTTTGCTCTCATTGTTGGTTGGGGTGGAAACGACTTCTGCTGCTGTCTGTATATCTGAAACAAAAAGACAAAATAAACAAACCAACAGTGAACCTCTCATTTTAGATAGAATAGCAAACTCAGGCAGCCTCATAAGGATCAGTAGGCCTGTTGCTGTTTGAATGTCCTTTGTAATCCTTTGTAAAACTCTCATTTTACACCGGTATATATATGGGTGTGTAATTCATTAAATAATTCACCCATATAGTCATTTAAACAGCTAACATATTTTCGTTTGCGTGCTAACAAACCAATACTAACCACTGTGGAATGGACTCATAAGGCCGTACACAATAACATATCATCGGGTACAGATGCCCGGGGTACTAAGCCCATACATTGGTATTTATTGAAAGAATTACCATTTTGCAGCAGTGTTGCCAGATCCAGCTAGGTCCCAGTATTTTGCCCCAGTCATTTATTGTACTTTATCACGATTATTTCCCAGTAGTTTGCCCGGGTTAGGTCCCGGTAGTTTGCCCAGGTTAGGTCCTGGTAGTCTGATGCGGTCTAGGTAAGGTCAGGTAAGGTCAGGCTAATTTCAAAATGCCCCATTTGAATATGCCCTGTCTTGGAAATGAGGCATTTGTGGAGGAAATGCCATAGAAGAAAATAGTCTTAGAATGGTCTAAGTAAGTTGGTAATGAAGGTAGAAAAACCGTATGCAATAACGGTAATTCTTTCAATATTTACCCATACATTTTATATAGCCATCAAGCCCCGATGACATGTTGTTGTCCATGGACCATAGTCTTGTCCAACCCTAACTTAATTATGTCTACCCAGGTTGAATAGTACCCTAAAACACCATAACTTGGGACATTTTTTACATGTTTTAGTGAATATCTCTGTTAATAATGGCACAATTTGTTGTTGTTGTTGATGTTCTCCCAGGACATAATGGCCTCCTGCCCCACACACCCCTGGTACACTCTGGTCACAGTGAAAAAATAAATTAAAATAAAGGAGGGGCTGGCCTTATATGTCTGGCCAATTTTATTAATGTTGGTGTCATGTGGTAGCCAGGTACAGTGCCTACTAAATCCATATAATAAAAAAAATTAAGCACGCTAAATTCATGCCTTTTTTTTATTTTTTCCAATTTTCAAGTGTCCGAAGTTAGGCAGAAATTTCCTACCTTGGGACAGTGTTGTATTTTCCCTTTAAACATGAGAATGGTTAACAGCATCCATCTCTGGACACGCTGGCTGAACTTCCAACACCTGAGAAGTGTTTAAAAAATGTAAAAACAAATTTGCCACACTCCTGGCCCAAGTTATTACCATACTGTAACACCTTACTGGTAATAACTTTGGTACTGGTAATACTGACAATATTACAGAACTATATCACATATTATTTAGGTACTGGTATCATTACTTAGGCCAAATGTTTTCATCTACATAATAAATCATCCTTTGTTTACAGTCAAGTACCAGCTTGTACCGTATTAATTTGTGTGTCCCAAGTTGGGACTTTATTCGGTAAAAAATAGAAATATTCATTAAAAAAATTGGTAAATTTACAGAAGAACTGTGTTCACTATATTGGGTATTTATTGAAAGAATTACTGTTTTGTAGCAGTGTTGCCAGATCCGACTAGGTCCCAGTATTTTTCCCCGGTCATTTTCTGTACTTTACCACGGTTATTTCCCGGTAGTTTGCCCAGGTTAGGTCCCGGTAGTCTGATGCAGTCTAGGTTAGGTTAGGTCAGGTCAGGTAAGGTCAGGCTAATTTCAAAATGCCCCATTTGAATATGCCCTATCTTGGAAATGGGGCATCTGCGGAGAAAATAGTCTTAGAATGGTCTAAATAAGTGGGTAATGAAGGTAGAAAAACCGTACGCAATTACGGTAATTCATTCAATATTTACCCTTCTGATTCCTCCTGACTTTACCACCAAACAAACAAACTCCTTTAATTAATGTGTGTGTATGTGTGTGTTTGGAGGACTTACTAATAGTTTGGAGGAATTAGGTTCACTCTATTTGTTGTTGTTGTTGTTTCGTGTTATAGTTTGGAGGAATCAGGTTCACATTAATTAATTTTTTGGAGGAACCAGGTTCATACTAATTAATAGTTTGGAGGAATCAGGTTCATACCATAATAATAATAATAATAATGTTGTTGTTGTTGATCAGCTGACTGGACCAGATCAGTGTTGCCAGATCACCCCCTGCAACTCTTTATCTGGTAATAATTGAGAGTAAAAAGTCCGCTACTGCTGTACTGCTGAGGATTTTCCATTAATTAAAAATCTGCTGAATATAAAAAAAGTTACGATTTTACAAATATACCAATATATATATATATATATATATTATTACCGTGTACTTTATAGTTAATTATGAGAATAGAGAACTACACACACACACACCCTCTCTTTTGTATTTTATATTATAGGGGACTACACACACACACACACACACTCTCTCTCTCTTTTGTATTTTATATTATAGAGGACTACACACACACACACACACCCTTTTTTGTATTTCATATTATAGAGGACTACACACACTCACACACACACCCTCTCTTTTGTATTTTATATTATAGGGGATACCGTGAAGATGCTTCTTCATAACTATGTCATAAGCAGACTGGATTACTGCAATTCCCTATATTATGGTTTGCCAGACTATCGGTTAAGAAAATTGCAAAACGTAATGAACAGAGCAGCAAGATTAATTAAAGGTCTTCCATCTGGTGAGAGGATAACCCCAGCACTCTTACATTGGTTACCAATAAAGGCGACCATTGTGTACAAGATATGTCTTCTAACATTCCGAGCATTAAAATTTGGAAAACCGGAGTACTTGATGAATCTTTTAAGAGGTTTTCAAGTAAATACCTCAATGGAACTCAGGCATAGTGATGATCAATACAGGTTAAATGAGCCAAGGAGTATTCTGACAATGGGTTTCAGAGCGTTTGAAAGGTGTGCACCAAGACTCTTTAATGGATTGCCATTAGATGTCCGGAACAGTGAAAATTGCACGATTTTTAAGAAAAGACTGAAAACACATCTGTTCGCTGAGTGTTACGACACGGATGATATGAGTATTACAAGTGATTATAGTGTTTAGTAATATTGAGAGAGGCCCTGTGGAGCACCATCTGCTGGTGGAGCGGGGCATAGAATATCCAACAACAAGTAACAAGTAACAAGTAACACCCTCTCTTTTGTATTTTATATTATTATAGAGGACTACCATCACTACACACACACCTCTCTTTCCCTCTCTGTCTCATCAATCTCCACACTTGATCAACTGTCCCTCTTTTCTTTCTATTTCCTTCCTGCTTGCTGTCTCACCTCTCTATCACCTTTTTCTGGCACTATATGACCTCGCTATTGCGGCGCCTAATATCAATGAGTCAGTCAGTCAGTATTTTATAGCTTAGGGGCCGGGGTTTAGGGCATTAATTTGAAACCAAGAGCATTATAGAAAACGGACACATTCACCGACCTCAGAAATGTATATGTATAAGGCACAAAAAGGTTGGAGTACCATCAGTGGGTCCTCTGAAGCTGGACAATGGTGCATTGACTGCTGATTGTGGAGAGATGGCAGATATATTTGCCTCTAGCTTCAGTACGGTATATGCCACTGGGGACCCAGGTGCACCCTTCCCGCATCAACACTCGGGCACAACTATTAACAGTGTGTCAGTATCTCTTGATGAGGTAAGAATGAGACTTGCCTCACTGGACATTCACTCAAGCATGGGTCCTGATGGACTCCATCCCTGTCTACTCAAGTCTTGTCCTGGTTTGGCTGTCCCGCTTCACTTAATTTTCAGGCAGTCCGTACTCCAAGGTAGATTGCCTGTTGAGTGGAAAAAATCAGAAATTGTGCCTAGATTTAAAAGGGGGTCAAGACATATTCCTCTTAATTATAGACCAATCAGTCTTACTTCAGTATGTTGTAAGACTTTGGAAAGAATTATAGCTAAGAACCTATATGAATTTCTTGAGTCTAACCAAATCCTATCTGCTGATCAGTTTGGGTTCCGTCAGGGCAGAACGGTCGACGATCAGCTCTTGCTGGTATATGACGACGTGACCTCTTGGCTTGACTCGGGCTGTGTGGTTGATGTTGTTCTGTTTGACTTCAGTAAAGCCTTCGACGTTGTTTGTCACACCATCCTCATTGATAAACTGAGGCACATAGGTGTTGGTGGTCGTCTTCTTGACTGGATCTCGGATTTTCTGACGGATAGAACCATGCGGGTGTCGGTGTCAGGTGTCTTCAGTGCCTCTAGACCAGTGCTGAGTGGGGTCCCACAGGGCTCTGTATTGGGCCCACTTCTTTTTCTTATTTATGTCAACCACATATCTTCCTACATTAGGTCAAAATGTAAATTCTTTGCAGACGACTTGAAACTTTATATGAAGATACGTCACAATGCCACTCACCCTCTGGCTGTGGATCTCAGTTCTCTTTAAAAAGTTATTGATAATATATCTAGGGTCGCTGCATCATGGGGCCTAAATTTCAACCCAAACAAATGTGTGGTGATACGATGCCAGCGTGGCTCTGTTGACTGGACTGCTGTGGGTTCTCTTCAGAACTACCACCTGGATAACTCTGATTTATCCCTGGCTGATAACCATAGAGACCTGGGAATCCTGGTTGACAATACCCTAAAGTTTCATGCTCATATAAGAGCAACAGTTAACAAAGCTGCAGGATTGGCTAATAATCTACTCAAGTCTACTCTTTGTCGCTCCAGTGACTTCATGGTAACTATCCTTAAGTCACACATAAGACCTATATTGGAGTTTGGATCAACAGTCTGGAACATTGGGTACTTGGGTGACCTGCGGTTGTTGGAGTCAGTACAGCGTCGTTGGACTAAGCAGCCGTGACGTCACTGGAGACCCAAACACGGACGCACAGAGGAGTTTTGCCTTGGCTTTGCTTGTATCTCAGTGACTCCAGCTTTTTTCTCTATAAGAACAATGACAAGGTGTGCTGTTTACGGGTGCAATAGCAATAACAGGAGCAAGAAACAAGAAAATTGCTATTTTTATCGATTTCCAAGGACAAAATCAGTGTTAAAACAGTGGAATAATTCATGCTTTCGGGCAGATAAACTAAACCCAGAGACTGTCAGAGTTTGCTCCCGTCATTTTAAGGCAGCAGATTACAAACAGAATTACAGCATCAAGAGGAAGCTCCTGAACAAGTCTCCACAGGCAACAAGATCACTGAAGGCTGATGCTGTACCTTCGCTATTTCTCCCAAAACAGGAGAATGATTCAGGTAGGCAATATGGACTCTTATCTGTTACTGCCAATACTTTCGGTATAAAACTTATTGTGCAAAACTTACTAAATATCATCTTTCATTTGCAATTAGTAGGAGCTGACAAATATTTCTTGATGGTGCTTGTTAACAGGTTAAAATAAGTCTTGTGCATAGATATGGGCTGCCCCTAATCTTTATTGAAAGTAAGGTTTATATGAGCCATACAATTGAAATGTGACAAGACAGCCAACCAGGTAAGATAGGCCAATTTTATGAAAGTTTTATAGGTTATTTGGTTTTATTGTACATTGTGTAGGGTTGGTTTATACTAACGTTAGGTGGCAGGTAGATTGGGACTATTTCTTAATATTTTCAGTTTTTATAAATGACTAGTTTGGTAGGGAGGTGGGAAACATAACCATACCAAAAGAGCAGAAAGGTTTTCCATCTTGATCATACAAATAAATTGCACCACCAGATTGTCTGATTTAATTATTTTCCATTTTGCAGAAAGTGCAAAACACCGTGGGCGCAGAGCTGAGGAAAAACAGAGGTGCCAGCTTTTGCAAGTTTTGCTCAGTGTTTCTGGTAGGAAGAATTTTATGACTTTTTAAAATTGATTTTTATTAAAATTTTTACTGTCTTGCTGAAATATAACATCTCAATCAGTGAGTTACATATGGTATATAGGGTATATTATATATTCCTTTAGTTGAAAATATATATACAGTACAGTGAATATTTTCTGTATTCTCTGCAAGACAAGTTCTCTTTCACTCAACAGACATCAGTGAGTTACATATGGTATATAGGGTATAATTATTATATATTCTAATTATTATATATTCCTTTAGTTGAAAATATAGGTAAATTTACTGTTTCGGACAGAATAGGATTCTTTGGACAATGATATATTTTACTAGTGTTTTTTTATGTGTTTTCAACGATTTTGATATTCATTTCCGTCGCATTTTTTTTTTTTTTTTTTTTTTTTTTAGCCAAACCTAACCTGACCTAACCTAATCTGGACCACGGCACACTACCGGGACCTAACCGGGGCAGACTACCGGGACCTAACCAGGGCAGATTACTGGGAAAATAGAAATAGCCGACATGGATGGATGTGTAGAGCTCAGTTTACACTTGAAATCTAATCCCGGTAGTCTGCCCCGGTAAGGTCCCGGTAGTCTGCCCTGGTTAGGTCCCGGTAGTCTGCCCTGGTTAGGTCCCGGTAGTCTGCCCCAGTTAGGTCCTGGTAGTGTGCTGCGGTCCAGATTAGGTTTGGCTAAAAAAAAAAAAAAAAAAAAAATTGCGACGGAAATGAATTTAAAAATTGTTGAAAACACATAAAAAAAACACTAGTAAAATATATTATTGTCCAAGGAATCCTATTCTGTCCAAAACAGTAAATTTACCAAAATGGATATACAGTACAGTGAATGTTTTCTGTATTCTCTTCAAGACAAGTTCTCTTTCACTCAACAGACACATCATAAGAAGATTCAGCCCCTATTGAAACTGCTGTTGCTGGAGGAACTTTATTGTTCCGGTAAGAGAAATGCTGATTCATTATTATCTTTCTTCATTTATAAATTCTACTCTAATTGTGTCATATTTTTAATTTACTAGTTATTTGAATTGCATTTAATCTAACTCTAGAATCATGAATTATACTGATCTGTCATAAATTATATGTATAATTATTTATATACATATATTTATCTATGATATTTCTTGATGGAGTATTTTACATTGCCCAGATTGCGGCATCATCACTTCGGATTCCTCCGAGCAAGCCTTCATGCTGACTTCCTTCCCAACTCACCACCTTCGCCAAGATGTTTTGAAACCTTAGAAACCTTTGCTTAAGATATTGGGATAGGTGGCTCAGGGGTTTTAGTTTTATGGCATAACAACTCTAGCATGTACAGTTGGCCTGATGAATTCTTATACACCACTGTGACATCAAGGGTTCATAACAACTAGAAAATGTAGTTAATTTCCTAACACCAAGCTTATCTAGTAATGTTATTTGGTTGATACTTAAATCAGTCAACAACATTAGAGAAAATGATCAAGGGTAGTACAGTATTTGGGAGCACTTACACAAGTACATTGGGGTGTAGAATAGGTTGATCTTGTCCTACAAACTTGTTAGAAATTCTAAAGTACAGTACAGTACTGTAGACAGTAGTGATAGACTAAGGACTAGTCACTGAGAAATAAGTTTAAGACTTGGAGTAGTACTGTATGTATTTGCCATACATGCCCATCCCACCTCAATGTATTACATTTCACCTCCCCAACTATCTCACACACAATCCCAATTGCCTTCTTACTCATGCTGCAGTCCCAATTGCCTTCTTACTCATGCTACACCTCTCATTACTTTCTCCATCCCACCTGGTATTGGGAAGGGTAAGTTAACATTATAGTAGTGTATATTATACAGTATACTGTACTGTATTTGTCAAGAAATAGTCACTAAGGATAGCTTTACAGGATGCTTTTTCTCTAGGCCTTTGTGTTAAGTAACCTTTCACTTTACAGAATTGGCACCTGACTCTTATGAAGCTCCTACCCAAACCTCTGCTGTTGGAGTGAGACTATTAACACCAAGAGTTAGAAACAACTAAAGAAGGTAGCTCTGCTTCATTAGGTGGACATAATCTGGCAGTTTGTTGGTCCTGTTGTGGTTTCCTACATTCTGGGAATAATAATGTGTATGCCTTACAACAGCAGCTGTCTGAGGTGTCTCTAAAATTGGAGAAAGTAACAAAATTTAAAAGACAGTTAGAACTAAATTTAGAGGAATTACGAGCAAAGGAAGGAAGTTTAGAACAAAGATTAATGGAGCTTGTTGGAGAAAATGGTGACATCAAAAAGAAATTGTTAAAACAATCCTTAGACAATGATATTCTGCTTAAGGAAAATACAGAGTACAAAAATTTGGTATCAGAGTACAACCTTGAAAAAGCAAAACAAACTTATGCCAATAAACCTATTATACCAGCATCTATGACTATATGTATCCTCACGGCCTTGTTATGCTTCTGTTTTGTTCTATGTGCTAGTTCCCCCTTTATTAGTCTGTTTCCTTATACCATCTGTGTAGTAAATGTCTTCTGAGGCCTGGTACTGTACTAGTTTAAGTATTGTTGGATTGTGGTACTAAATCATATTCCAGTTGTATGAACACTTTATGTGCTTGAATTTTTAAAAACTTCAGAGTTATCATTGCAAGGGAAGAATAGTTAGATGCAAATGAGCATGAGAGGGTAAGATGCAGCATATAAATAATTTCTGTAGCACTCAGTACATGGTTGAATGTCATACTTGATCATCATAGTTCCTGGCTTGTACAACAGCTTTAAAATGTACAGTTTATTATAGTAGCTGTATTTTTGTAGGAAGAACTGTTCCATGCTGACTTTTTACACTATGGGTGAGAGGTTACAGACTTTTGATTCATTCAGATTTGCTCACTTTTTTTCACTCGCCTCTGTATTTAATACTGTACTTTAGAGTTCAAGGAAATAAATTACTCGTGTCTACTTTTATGTTCTTACCTATTTGTATTTCTGTACATCTTTGTTTCCTCTTCTTTTAATTAATTTCTTACTGTGACCTCTAATTGTAGGTATTCCCTGTTGACACAAGTTTTCTATATCCTTACTATTCCATACTACTGCAGCATATTCCAAGGTAGGCCTTATAAAGGATGTAATTATTTTCTTGACCATTTCTTCATCTATTTAAGTGAAGGCCACTCTCAAGTTTGCTAACAATGTATACATGTTTCTCACTTTTTCATTTATATGATCATCTGGTGTCAATTTCTTATTTATCGTTACCCCTAAATCTCTTTCTTTCTCTGCTTTATTTAATATTTTATTTCCAAGCTTGTACTGCCAATTTGGTCTTCTCTCACTTCTACCAAATTTAATAATAACGTGTTTAATATCTTCAGTTTCCAGAACTAAAGTAGTTTAAGGAAGTACATTATTATGCCAAGATAACTCAAACACAAAAATGTATTGCACACTGGCAAAGTAAATAGTAATTAAGAGTAAACAGAAAAAATTAACAAACTTCTCGGAATAGCAAAATGACTGCACAGACTACTGGATATACAAAACTACAGAAGGGCCTGTAAAGAAACGTTCTTTTTCTTGCAAGTAATGAAAGGTCACATTTGAAAGTAAATCATGTACAAAAAGAAGCGAAATTGTGGGTGAAGTTAGAGTTAATGTGGGGAGAAAGATGGGTGAGGGACAAGATATGCATGTAATACAACATAAAGAAATATCAACGAATCTCTAGGAATTTCAGTCAATAATCCCAATTTTCTGTTTGTGACTCATCTATATTTAATCATAATAAATTAATATCACGGGGTTTTGCTAGCTAGAATCGGCGTGAGCGAGCCTCTATCAGCTTGTAAATGCAGTGCTATAGCCTTCAATATAGCATACACTAGTCTACTATTCATGAAAACTATATCCACAACTATCGATTAACTCTTTTAGAGAACACCACACACGTATGATGTATAAATCATGTATTAAAACCGAGAATAAGGAGAGATTATTTAAGTTTGAACGAGATTCCTGCATGCGAGGGTCTCCAGCAGGGTCTCCAGTGAGCGTCATCACTTTGACGTCACGGAGCGCGTGACGTCACGGCTGAATTGATGACGTTTCACTGAACTATCCTTACTGTCTCTCATCCTTGACATAGACGGCCTAGCAGACCTATCGTATACCAATCGCCTCAAGGCTCTGAACCTGTACTCTGTACAGGGCAGACTCTTGAGAACTGATCTTATTAAATGTTGGAAGATTTTTCACAAACAATCGGTAATTTCTCCATCTGATCTGTTCTCTGTCTCTCCTGTCACTGCTACCAGAGGTCACAGATTTTAATTAGCCAAACCACACATATACACTGAATGTAGACGTAGATTCTTCAGTGTTAGGTGCATTGATCACTGGAACTTCCTCCCGGACAGTGTTGTTGGTGCTAATACTATTGAGACATTTAAACAAGGCCTGCACCTTTCCCTTGGAGAGTTATTATTTGCACATACTGAGTAGAGTGGAGGAGACTGTACTTTGGAATCTTCTTCAGTTGTGCATTCTATTATTCAATGTTTGCTTTTCGACTTTATGAATAATATACCCACGCCTAACACCCCAGTTGCATATGGCACACAATTCCGCCCATTATTTTATGTAGTTCACTATGTTTCATGTTAACCTGATGGGGTGGCGTGCCAGCAATTGTGGGCTACCCATCTATGCATTGATCACTGATAGATGAACCTTGAGAGTGTATTTTGGGGTAGCCAACCAGGTGAGTTAACCAGGTGAGTTTAACTGGCTGGTGGTTTACGGCAACGGGGAATTAGGGAGCGGATTTTCATCCATTTTGTGTAAGCCTATCGTACATTTAGGCCTATTTCTTTCTTCTCTTTGTCCGATTGACATTAGCAACACTGCCTATTTAACGCTAACATAGGTCGTGCCTATATAATGGGGTAGCATAGTGCGCACATTATACGCTGTTTCGTCATGGATACTTTGTGTCAAGGCAGTACTCCACTTCCGTTTGAAATTATACAAAACGCATTTAGAAATAATGACGCTAGTATTTCTATTCTACAAGCACACGGTGTTTTACCGAGGAGTGTTATTTGTGCAACCACTGTACAGCCGGCTCCACTGCCGCGAGGGCCACTGCAGTGTTGTCAACACTTCCTCTCCGAGGCTTGAACCACAATGTTCGGTCCGAGACACACATCTGAAGCACTCACTAGTGAGAGAGAAGGTAATGATGGTTGGCAGGCTTGTATGCTGAGTGAAACGAATGACAATGAAATAATAATCTGTATGTGAGCAATTTTGTTTTTATGTGTATGCAACAATAGGCACAAAATGATTCCTGATGTATTATTTTGCTATATTTCATAGTGCGGAATATTGCATTGTAATGCTCGATAAATCAGGTTTTGATTAACTATTAAGATGCACCTGTGGCTAGTTTATATGTTTTAGTGTAGGTTGTTCTCGTTGTCATCATTTATGCTTTCCGGTCCCGTCTTCTATTTATTAAATGAATGTCACTTGCTTACTAAACTGTCACGTTAGACCTCATTCACTCGAACTGACACTTCGCCACACACAGACAAAAGCGATCATTTTGCCAGTCCTCCTCTCGCTCGCCTGCCTCTGCCTGCATCTGATCCGTACCTGAGTTGAAAAATGTCTGTGTTTTCACTGCTCACTCGCCCAGGCGTGAACCGCGAACTTCGATACAAGAGAAACGTCTGAAGCATTTACTAGTCTCGTCGCCTCGATGCCCGACCGGCTGCAGGTCTTTGTGAAGGAGGGAGTCTGGGCGCGATTCTGATTACATTGCATTCAATAGTAAACAAATAATTAATACTCATGCAAGCTTAATCCGTAACCGTAAAGTTATATATGTTCTTATCACAGTACTTGCCTCGCAATTCTGCAAGGCAATAACGAAGAATAACGTAAGCCGTAAAACGATAAATACCAGTAATTACCCAGATAGATGTGCTACATGTTATTAATTTTAGTACTGAATTCTCTAAAGGAATGTGCCACCTGCCATGCATTGGGTTCCTGCATAAAGAGGGCTTGGGTATTCAGTTTCCGTCCTTGCAATGTGAATATATAACAGCCAATATATAGGATTTACTTATCCCGGTTTATTTGAGGTAATCATTAAAGGGGCCGAATGATGGATAGTTCATGGTGCCGTCACCGTGCCGATGCTTGGATTATCTAATAGGCCTATTCTCAGTTCTTATGTAATTGTTCCTCAAGTATCAGCGAAGTCAGTAAGGTAGAGGTTGTTGCTCGCAAATGTCAGAGTGCTGAGTTTTACCCCGGAGCAAGGAAAAGGGCTCTCCTACTTAATATGTCAATATTATCAGAACATCCATAAACTAGCCACAGGTGCATCTTAATAGTTAATCAAAACCGGATTTATCGAGCATTACAATGCAATATTCCGCACTATGAAATATAGCAAAATAATACATCAGGAATCATTTTGTGCCTATTGTTGCATACACATAAAAACAAAATTGCTCACATACAGATTATTATTTCATTGTCATTCGTTTCACTCAGCATACAAGCCTGCCAACCAACATTACCTTCTCTCTCACTAGTGAGTGCTTCAGATGTGTGTCTCGGACCGAACATTGTGGTTCAAGCCTCGGAGAGGGAGTGTTGACAACACTGCAGTGGCCCTCGATCGCGGCAGTGGAGCCGGCTGTACATATAGACAAGACATTAATCAATTTCGTTGCCACCATACCGTCGCCATACCCAAGTCAAAAGAACGACGTAGATGTGCTTTTTCTGTCTCTTTGTACAAGGGGACTTTTCTAGACCACACTAGGCTACAACCTTGGCAAATTATATCCTTTATAATATTGTGGTGCCATAAATCATTTAATCATAGTGATACTGTACTTAATTTGGGAATTAACATAAGGACCAGTGTGGATTGGAGGAGTTTTTGTTGCGAAGTAAGTGACAATTGGTTTAACAATCAGGACCCCATCGGTGGTGAAGGCATTGTGGTTGAAATTGATGAAACTTTAATTGTTAGAAAAAAGTACAACGTGGGTCGTAATTTATCTCAAGTCTGGCTATTTGGTGGCATAGAGAGGGAGTCCAAGAACAGATTTATAATACCGTTATTGGACCAAGACAACGTATCCCTGCGTAGGAATCGCGACACTCTTCTCCCACTAATTAAAATGTACATTAGACCAGGCACCACTATTTACAGAGATAGTTGGCGTGCCTATAATAACCTACATCAGGAAGGGTATAGCCACTTGTGTGTCAATCATAGGTTAATTTTGTGGACCCCGAAAACTCTGAGTTACATACTCAAAATATTGAAAGGTTATGGAGGGATATAAAAGAGTATGTGAGGCGGCCGGCCTGGTATTAAAGCTAAATACCTAACACAATATCTTGTTAGATATATATTCCTAAAAAAATTTAAACGACACACTTTTCATCGTTTCCTTATCGAGGCCGCTATATTATACCCTCATCAATCTGACCGCGTTCGACCACAGCCGCCATCTTTATCAGCAGAGTCAGAGTCCGACATCTCAGATAGTGATATTGATCTAGATAATCCACACCCATTCACATCCTCCGAATCAGGTACGTACGTTGCAGTATTTATTATATATATGACTATTGTTTAATTTTTTCTATGTTTTGTTCTATTTTCAGGTATGGTTATTAGTGTGGTATATTATAATACGTAGGGCCTACCATTGCACATCGGGCTATATTTTTCGTTGGCAACACTACCTGCTTGACTACATTTTGGCTAGTGGCCCTGCTGGGCTGTACCACCAATTCATGTGTCCAACTGTACCTATGGCAGCTGATAAATATATGTCTGAATGTTGTGAACTATTTATTTACCAGGTCAAACAACTCTGTGGAAGAGTAGTTGGGTAGTTGCGAGGTGTCGCGGCGGATAGACGTGTCTGATACGTGCTCCGTGTATATTCGCGTCAACGGGCAGTATACTGTTATTTCATACTTGATAATCGATCAGAGAGTTATTGAATACCCTGGCCAATCATGGCCAGGTGTTATTCTTGTAAGGAGACAACTGGGGGGGGGGGGGGGTGGATAAGTGGATTGGTTGTGAAACTTGTCCTAGCTGGTGTCACTTGAAATGTGCTCATCTCAATGGTGTGAAAGCTGAAAATATCAAGTTGATTAACTGGTCATGTGATAATTGCTATATGGGTCTGAACAGAGTTCAAAAAGATATTAATGAGTTGAAGAAAGCAATGAATGATATGAAAGATCAAATGAAGAAACTAGTGGAAGGAAAGATGGAGGATGTTGTGACCGAGTTGGGTCGAGTTGGTGATGAGACCTGCTGGGCAACTGTAGTGAAGAAGAAGAAGAAGAAAAACGAGAAGAAAAATCTGCTGGTGGTGAAGTCTACGGACGATAAGCTGAAGGTTGCAGATAAAAAGAAAGAAGTTGCTGAGGCTCTAGATGGTACACAGATAGTCAACACAAGATTCACACAGAAGGGAGACATCGTAATGAATTTTGAGGACGAGAAGAAGAGAGACGAAGCAGCTCAAAAACTTGGGGCTGTACCCGATGTGACGACAAAGAATGTAAGGAAGTTAAAGCCTAAAATAATGATTTGTAACATCAACAAGGAAGAAGAATCTGGAGACAAGCTAATTGAGAACTTGATTGATCGAAATGACTACTTACAAGGGGTAACTGACGTCAAGGCAAAAATGGAGCTACTTTTTGACAAGCCTGCTACAGGTGGTACCACTCATTACATTATTAAGTGTGATCCAGAGATAAGGCAGCTGATTCATAAGAATCGTGATCAAGTTAAATTGGAATGGGGTGTCTATTCCGTGAGGGACAGATATAGGGCGACGGTCTGCTATCACTGTCAAAGGTTTGGTCATACTGCACTTACATGTTTATCCAAAGGAAAGGGAGAAGATCCAATATGTGCTAAGTGTGCTGTTCGGAGAATAGGACCCAATACACTCCCCTGAGGGACTCCTCTTCGCAAGGGTTTATTTCTTGAAAAGGATTTCCCAACCTGTACACAATCTCTTCTGTATCTACACTATCAAACTATCACATATACTAGAGAAACATGGTGCTAACTTCAAACTATTTGCTGATGATACACAGTTTTATATATCTATAAATAATGTGGTGGATGCAGAGGTGAATTTGAGTGTTATTATGTCCGATATTAAGGATTGGATGGATTTGAAACAACTCAAGTTAAATCCAAATAAAACTGAGTGTTTGGTCGTTGTAAAGAAGACCAATCTTAGAAGATTGGACATCTCAAGCTTACGAGTGCATGGTAGTACGCTGGGGCTACTATTGTATATGTCATGGTTGCCATTTTTTTTTTTTTTTTTCTATATGTTCCGACACTGGACATAAGCTTAATCAAGCCCGTTACCGTGGCCCAGGTCAACTGCTGTTCACACACACACGTCACGACTTCCGAACTGGTACCCAGCCACAGAGGGAGGGAACTTGGGAAGTGAGGGTAATTCCCAAATACTACAGCTGTTATGGTACCAGCGAGGGTGTTTTACGACGTTCGGTGGCCTTATAGTTAATGCCTGACACTCAAATCGGAAGAGTAAATATTCTCAAGCCCTCACCTGAGAGGATCGATCTCCCGACCTCTAGGTTATGAGTCCAGAACACTAACCACTCAGCCACCTTACTTGGCTTTTATGTATTCTGAAGCACTTTCTCTTGTAATTTATTGTAATTCCCAAATATTGAGGGACAAAAATAACAAATGAGATAATCTCATTTGTTATTTTTGTCTCAATTTTTCTGGTTTATGTTTCATATTGAATATCAGTATTTTGCACTTTGATTTGTTTATATCTAAGCCACATTCTTTTCCCACTTTTATTAAGCTGTCAATTATTTTCTCAGCTTCTTCTATTGTTGTTGCCAGTAATAAGCCATCATCTGCGAAGAACAAAGTTACTAATTTCAAAATTTCATCCTTATATCCTACTCACTGGATTTCCAGTCTATTTATTATATAATATGTTATCAGTTTAAATAATGTTGTTAAGCTTGTACATCCTTGTTTTATACTGCTACTAATATTTCTTTCCATATTTTAGTGTTGCTTTGTCTCCAGTATAATTATCTGCTATTACTGTACATCTATTACTGTTTCATGAACTTTGTAATCTTTTAACACATCAATCATTTTCTTTCTATCTATAGAGTCATATGCTTTTGCAAAGTCTATTAATACCACTACAGTATTAAGCTTTTCTTTTGCTCATATATTTTATCTGTACAGTATTTCAGAATAAATAAATAATTTTCTATTCTTCCTCCTGCTGTAAATCCATTTTGATACTCTTTAATTTAATTGTTTATCTTTAAGTGTTGTTCTATTTCATCTTTTATTACAGTCAACATGAATATCTTATATGATAAGTTAGTTAATGCAATTGGTCTTAATTCATAAACTTTGGGTTTGTTGGCTTTCAGTAATATAGGCTAACTCTTCTTGATGTTTTCTAATCCTTTGGTACTTTTCCTGTACAATATTTATTATTTCGTTAAAGTATGTTATCATGGTGTTCATTATCGTGTCGCTTGTTAGTAAAGTTTTGTATAGTTACAGATTTAGTGGTATTTATTGAAAGAATTACCGTTTTGTAGCAGTGTTGCCAGATCCGGCTAGGTCCCAGTATTTTGCACCGGCCATTTTCTGTACTTTACCACGGTTATTTCCCGGTAGTTTGCCCAGATTAGGTCTCGGTAGTCTGATGCAGTCTAGGTTAGGTTAGGTCAGGTCAGGTAAGGTCAGGCTAATTTCAAAATGCCCCATTTGAATATGCCCTACCTTGGAAATGGGGCATTTGCGGAGAAAATGCCATAGAAGAAAATAGTCTTAGAAAGGTCTAAATTAGTGGGTAATGAAGGTAGAAAAACCGTACCCAATAACGGTAATTCATTCAATATTTACCGATTTAGTTTGTCTGGTCCAGCTGATTTTTTATTTTTTATATTTCTTTATATTTTCCTTATTCTATTTCATTATTTTAGGGTTTTCCATATTTGTCGTCTCTCCATTGGCAGTGCCATATCCATATGTTCCATCAATTGTTCTGCACTTATAATTGTTTGTTCATTTTGCTCTCCTTCATAGTCCATTGGTATTTGTATCTTAAATATCCCTTCTCCATTTTCATTGTTTATCCTTTTGAGTTCTTCATACTCATTTTGTTTCACCTCATTCCACACCACATCTATTCTATTTGATTGTTTATTATATATTGTATTCCAATACCTTTCCATCTCTATTTTGAGATGTTCCTCTTTTAATTCTTCTCCATTCTCATTGTATATCTTTATTTCCCCCATTCTCTTTTCCATCCTTCTTTCTTAATTTATTTATATTTTCCCACATCTTTATACGGGATTATTACAGAAGTACTGTGTTTTTGGCTAGGGTCACGCAGTGTTACCACATCTGGCTAGGTCCCAGGAATTTGCCCCAGTCATTTTATGATAGTTTACACTGGTTATATCCCGGTAGTTTGCCCAGGTTAGGTCCCGGTAGTCTGCTGTGGTCTAGGTTAGGTCAGACTAATTTCTAAATTATGTTTGTAAAATGGGGCATCTCTGAGAGAAACACCATAGATGAAAATTGTGTTAGAATGGTCCAAAACAGTGGGTAATTATACTAAAATATACAATATAGTGAACCCAGTACTTCTGTAAATTTACCCTTTTTACTTGCATTTCCCCCTTGTGTAATTTCCTGGGTATATAGCTCCTTTTATAACTCAGCAATGTTGAAATGACTCTTCCTTCACTACATTGTAAAAAAAACCATTATGGTATATATGTATAGAGCGTGTCATCTGGTGTCAATTTTTGCCCAATACTGTCCAGGAATAGTTCTAATCTTTACACTTAGTTTGTATGGTTCTCTATTACCTGTAAGATTTTAAATGACAATACAGTAAAACCTCTTATTTCCCACTGTCCTCAGGTCAATGCCCGTGAGAAAATTGTGGGTTGGTACCACACTGGACCCAAACTGTGTCGGAACGATATTGCCATCAATGACCTGGTGAAGCGACACTGTGGTAACTCAGTGTTGGTCATCGTTGATGCTCACGCCTCTAACATTGGTCTGCCCACAGAGGCCTACTACAGTGTAGAGGAGGTTCATGATGTAAGTTTTTCTAGATGTGTGTAGTTCTCATTAAGTCTCTCTTCCTTACCTGACTTGTCTTGTTGCAGGGCTATACTGTATCAGTTAAGAAGTGAAAGTCATAGATTGCTACACAGGTAGCTTTCAAGTGTAACTTTTTTGTAAAGGGCATTTTATTTTTATTTTTAACTCACTTATCATTGATAAATAAATGTACATATTTGTTACCATATACAGTACTGTATGTCATGGGAAAAAAATTATAGTTATCATTATATTATTGGCTTCATAGTAAAGGTACTGCCATGAAATTGGTTCCAGATATACCATACCTATTGTGTTTAAATATTTTTGACGGTAGGTTGATAGAGCCCATCTACAATACACAAAGTGCATGATTGAAGGACACACTGTGTGTTTACTTTTCTCTTTCTGTCTGAACTAATCATATAAAGTGTTAATAATACTGCTCTGCTGTACAATAATTACTGATACTTCTGTTGTGTGCCACCAACAGGATGGAACACCAACCACCAAGACATTTGAGCATGTGGCCAGTGAGATTGGGGCAGAGGAGGCAGAAGTGGGTGTGGAGCACTTGCTTAGGGATATTAAGGTCAGTGTTAGCTGCAGTGGCATTGGCTTTGTAGAGTTTAATTTTCTATATTATTCTTCTCACTCATATTAACCAACATTGGTACTGAGGTCTATTATGTACTGTAAAGCATTTTGGCTGCTTTATTCCTTTTCAAAACTTGAGCAACAATTTAACACTTGCCCAGGACACTGTTGTGGGATCACTTGGGCAGCACATCACTACACAACTCCTGGGTTTGAGAGGACTACACAAACAGCGGAGTGAGGTGGCCAACTATCTCAAACAAATTGTAGATGGTACCCTGCCAGTCAACCACACCATTGTCTGCCACCTCCAGGTAAAGTTTGATGCTACATATCAACTTGGCAAACTCTTGCAGAAATATTGTGCTTAAAAAATTTAAAAACCTTGCTGTTATCTTAGCCATGAAATATATTTTCATAAACCCTCCTGCCTTCACTATAGCAGGACAACTCAGTCTGCTTCTTGGTGTTACCAATGTGGACTTTATATTCTGATGGAGATATTGTATATACATACTACATAGATGGATATTAATGAAATGACTGGAAGAATATTAGAAGATGTATTTAGAAAAATTATTTGGATTTTCTGTAGGTGTATAATGAAGGTTTCCTGTAGTTTTACCTCCAGTCCCAACTCTTCTCACCCACTTTTCTCACTGGCAGGACATGTTCAATTTGCTCCCTGACGTGACCAACCCTGCCCTTGTGAAGTCCCTCTACGTCAAGACCAATGACCAGATGCTAGTGGTGTACTTGGCCTCTCTGGTCCGTTCTGTCATTGCTCTACACAACCTCATCAACAGCAAGCTTGCCAACACAGATGCTGAGAAGAAGGAGGGTAAAGATAAAGACAAAGATAAGAATAAGAAGGATGGTGATAAGGACAAGAAGGATGGTGATAAGGACAAGGATGACAAGAAGAATGATGACAAAAAGTAGTGGAATTAAGTACAGTAATATTAATGTGGATGATCCTATTGGAATAATAAGGTGACAATAAATTATTTTATATATATATATCTCTGAAGAATCATTAAAATTCAAGGTTATGTTATAATGTTTGGGTACTGTCAGAACTTTAAGGAAACAAACGTTTTATGCTGAATTCTCAAAAAATAGTAAAAATATACTTTAAAGAAAAGAAGCCTATGTATTAGATGGGTGCTGTCATGGTTTGCAAGAAATTTTCAATGATATAGTAAAAGTATTTCTGAGTGATTACAAATACAGTAGAAATTGTATGCTGTTATTAACCAGCTGCAATTTAGAACTTTTTGTGTATGGGTTGTGATAAGTGCAATCACAACATTAAACTCTATAAAATACAAATCGGTACAGTATGTCTATTAACTTATTTATAAAGAGTATACTTCAGACTCACAATGCTATGACCACAGACCTGTACCGGTATGATGTCTTGTCGTTTTTCCTCACAATGTCCACCTGTTTATTTTCATCTAGGGATGGGTTGGGTAGCCATGGGAAGGGGGGAGGGAGGTTGGGTTCTATATTGTTACATTATAATACAAATTTACTAGTAAACTATGAAAATTATCTCATTATCCTCCAGTAACTATATTTTTGTATTATGTTCGTACAGTACCGCATGAGGACTACTTACTGCCAACAGCTGTTGCACTGATATTTGATTCACCCTTCATTATGAAACCAACAGTACACACCTATTCTATTACAAATATTCAAATTTTTATATTTCAGTGGATCAAAATATAAACAACAAAGAGGTTACCATCAAAGGGTGAGGTTGGGTTGCTCCATCCACTTGAGTGAGGCAGCTGACTCTGGAGAGGAAGGCTTGTATTCTGCACCTATATAACCATTGTACCCTGTGCAGGAAATGGTAAAACTGTACACATCTAAAATGTACTGCACACTACAAGCATGACTAAAAATGAATACTGTACCTTATCAATTAGAACCCAAAATTCAAAATCCCCAATGCTCAAGATAATACATATTCCTGACTTTTGAGACCTGGACTGTACATGAGAACAAATATCATACCTGCCTGATTTAACTTCTCAAACACATAGTCATAGTTGAGCTCTCCAGGACAGGAAGGCTCGTGGCGGTGGGGTGCCTGGGCTACTTGCACGTGACCTGCACACACACACATAAGGAATTACTTAGGCTATATAAAATTATCAATATGATGACAATTAGGTAATGATGGATAACTAATTTAACTAATGATGAAAATATTGTACACTAAAAATGGTAAAACTCAAATCAAGAGAAAGCTAGTCATAGTACACCATACCTGTGAGAGGAATGAACTTGTTGATGTTGTTGGTGACATTGCCAGTGATCATCTGGAGATGGAAGATGTCCAGTTGGAGCCGCAGATGGGGGGAGTCCATCTTTTGTACAACTCTCACCGCTGCCACATATATATATTGCATTTACATATAGATAAATTTAGATTAAGAAACTACTGTATATAAACAAGTTGAAGTATAACTTTACCTGTACTAACAACATAATACAAAACTACACAGTAATTGTTTATATATACAGGCTTTCATAATATAAACCAGGAAATGATACTGTTGATACTGGATAAGTTTATACAGTACATTAATCACAAGAAATAAGGCATAATGGGTTTAGTTGCCTATTAATAACTTCAACTTATTTAAAAGGCTGCACCTAGGAGGTAAGGTACAGTACTGTACTTGTTATTTTACCTTCACACTGGGAGTAAAGTATAGAACAAGCCAAAAAAAAAGTTGAAATCCAAATACCATACCTGTGTCATAGTTGTTGAGGTAATAGCCAGGTATGGACACCGGATTGATAGGTTCTATGAGGCCAGTGATGCCCTCCTCAGTGAGGCGTTCTACTGCATGTTTTAGGTTACCCTCAAGTGTAGCCAGGTGGGCACTTTCATCATGATCACTACTCCGACGACCGGACATAATATGCAGTCTGGTGTAGTTGGATAAAGATAAGAAAATTAATACATATGCAAAAATTAGTTATCACAATTGTTACATACATCCATATAGGCTACAGTAGTTGGTGAAGATGGAAATGGACAGGTGATAAACAGTCTTTGGGTGTTATTATTAAACTACTACTTTGATGGAAAGTTCTCTTCGTCGCTAAATTCAAATTGCAAAATAATAGGAACTGAGCAACAAAGAGAACTTTTCCTCAAAGAAGAAATTTAATAACACCACCCTTTGTCTCTAACTTCATACATTTAATACTCCCAACTATAATAAATGGTAACAATGCTAACTTGTGACAATTGAGAGCCTTGGCATAACTGATAGACCGCTCTAGACTCTCCCTGAACCTGGCCTCTTGTCCTGGGATGGCCGCAAATCCCAGCTCTCCTGCCTCAGTGTCTCCTGTTGAATATCAGATGGACAACATGAGCTTCATAAAAATAGAAGTATGCAGTAAGCCCTTGATATAAGAGTACAGTATTACATTTAGCACTATCCTTTTAACACAGGCTCAGTAAATCATTTAATATGTATGGTAATGAATAACAAGAAGCCTGGGAAAACATTTGGTGATCTTCAATGAGGGACTGAATGTAAATAGAAGTTAAGGGGGTAATTCGCTTTTGTTACATTGGAGTGCCCTGATTCCTCTAAAGTATGCTAGGAAACAGGACCAGAAGAGCAAAAATAATGGTGTTCTGTTGCTTGGAATAGTTTGGAGGATTCAGTTGCTCCAAATTTACCAACACCGAATTTCCTCCTTAAGGATGCAAGTACTTATTCATTGTATATCGAGGCTCTACAGTATAATCTGTCTAAACAAATTTGAAATGAAAATATTCTAGAGATCAGTGCTGCAAGATACCTGTACTGTATTGGTTCATGTTTCTTTTCACACCCCAAATGCAGTACCACCTATGGCCTTCACAATCATGAACTGATATACGAGAAACAATTCTATTATAGTCAGGCCATGTCCACTAACTTCATAATACAAGATCATTTGGACTTTATGGTTTGCCTTTATATCAGTGATGGACTTGTACTGTACTTTGTATCAGCTCTGAAAAAAAAAAAAAAAAATTCATAATATCAACAACCTGACCTGTAAATACAATAAGCTCGTAGAACATTTCAATTTCTACTAACCTGGATCAGAATTAATGAGGACCTGTTTAAGACCAGTCTCCTTCAACACTGTGGCCAACTGCTGCTCAGGGACCGAGTATGGAAAGGCACACTCTACTGCGTTGAATCCTGCATCCTTGGCTGCCTGGTACCGTGACAATAAACCCCCGGCCTCACCAAACATAAAGCTCAGATTGGCAGCTACCTTCATCATTCCTGGAATAGCAATCATAGAAATTTTGGTAAAACTGTGTTGGTTTGTATTGCCTAATAGTAAAGTTAAACCTAAATTTTATTAAGGTATTGTCTGATAGTAAAATTAAACAAAAATTTTACTATGCTATCAGTACTGTGTAAAATAGTTGCTGTTGTTGTTGTTGTAGTTCCCCAGACTGTCTAACCGAGCAGTCCCGAGTCTGGTTAACCGAAGCTGTGCAGATGCTCGTGCCCCCAGAAGGGAGATAGTGAGATCTGTTTTGATGAAGGCAACGGAAGAGGGGACAACTGGGTCACGGTTATGTACCCCCGAGCCAATGAACCCATCAACAGTTGCCTCCCTTGTTGTAAATACCAAGTGCTTTTAAGGTTGATATTAGGTATTTATTGAAAGAATTACCGTTTTGTAGCAGTGTTGCCATATCCGGCTAGGTCCCAGTATTATGCCCCAGTCATTTCTTGTACTTTACCACGATTATTTCCGGGTAGTTTGCCCAGGTTAGGTCCCGGTAGTTTGCCCAGGCTAGGTCCCGGTAGTCTGCTGTGGTCTAGGTTAGGTTAGGTAAGGTCAGGATAATTTCAAAATGCCCCATTTGGAGGAAATGCCATAGAAGAAAATAGTCAGAATGGCCTAAATAAGTGGGTAATGAAGGTAGAAAAACCGTACGCAATAACGGTAATTCATTCAATATTTACCGAAAAACCGTACGCAATAACGGTAATTCTTTCAATATTTACCGAAGCATTTTACCACAACCTCATCCAGAGTGTAATAATTCGATCAAACCTGATAATATCTGATAACGTAATCACAGAATGGCAAGGCTTAGATACATCATATTTTATTTACACTCTATATTAAAAACTTTCACCAATAAACATAAAATATACTATTCCTCCCTATATTGGTTATGTTCCTAAATAGTGACAGTGATGACGTACCTTCCTTAATGAGAAATAAAGATGTGAAAATATTCTGGTGTGTGTCACTGCCTAATCAGCTGAGAGGCCCCAGTGTTACCAAGTCTCCTTGATGAAATTTCCCTAACTTCAACATCAGTATTTCCCTTTTACCTCACAAATTTCCTGTTTACTTATTACCATCGTCTTGATATTTCGTCTGGTAGAAATTTCCCCATTTAGTCTTGAACAATCTGTATAATTTTCCCATGGCACTTTTAATTAATTCTCCATGTCTAGAGAAAATTCTCCATATTTGGCAACACTGATAGACCCTGCAGGTGACCACAGTACTGCCAGAATAACATGGCATCAAAATACATCTCTTATATCAACATCAGTATTGCCAAGGAAATATCTCCAATATATCCGTTTGAAAATAATTTAATAAGATACTGTATTATGATATATAAAAAAATATATAGTGGTGTGATATAAGTTATATACAAAATTGTGCGCGTCTGAGCTTAAACAGAAAAAAAAGAACAGTGTACGTAAAGGATGAAGTTGAAGGACGCTGGGATGTGAGAGAAAGGATTTACAGAACATACCTTTTTGTTCGTGTTCCTGTCATTATTGTGGATAATTATACCCGTGAATAATTTCAAGGAACCTCTATCCCTGATAATAAAGAAGAGAGAGAGAGAGAGAGAGAGAGAGAGAGAGAGAGAGAGAGAGAGAGAGAGAGAGAGAGAGAGAGAGAACTATTATTATTATTATTATTATCATTATTATTATTATTATTATTTGATTGAGTATTAAACTGGATATGAAGAGGAAATAACTACCACATGAAATATACAATACAATAATACATACGTAGTCCTCCACAGTACAACAACAACAAGGCCGCCATGATGTCCGGTGTGTGTATTGTTTGTATGGGGAAGGTGGTTACACTCGATGATTACAATTTCTGGCTTCACGGTTACATGATTATTCTTCCTTTTTCTTCAATGGATGTATTAGGTATCACGGTACACTGAGAGATGTGAGACGGAAGCCATTCATGTGGTCGGTAATGGTGGTCGTCATGGTAGTGATGGCCTGGTGGTGGGTTGCCTACATTCCTGAGCAGTCAAGTTGAGAGCCTCACTTTATTTGTAGCCATTGGAGGAACAGGACGTCAGGTAAGCTCTTTCTCTCTACACTACTCTCCCCTCCCCTCTTTTTTTCTGTCTCTCTCTATCTCTCTCTCTCTGTACTGCAAACTAAAAGGCAAAATTCTTGAGACATGGTAATTATACAAGTCGAAATCAGTGTCTGACCAAATGGGTAACGTTAGGACCCTACGAGAATACAAGTAGAAGAGTAAATTAAAGAGTCAATTTCAAATACGCTTATGGTGCATAATTATGATGGTGTGGCACTGGTACAGTCGTATACAAGAATATTCATGGTGTAGACGATCGATGGTGTGGTGCTGGTACGATGATTCTGTTTGTTAAATTGTCTATATGTAGTCATTGTACAGTCGCACCCCACAATCCCTTGTTCACTTGAGTCGAAGCCCGAGATCTGGAGTGGATGGTTTCTGGACGACAACCTACCCAAAGCTTCCATTGGTTGGAAATGTGTTTGGCCTCGTGATGGTTTGGGTGGGATGTCGTCTGGAAACAGCCTGCTTCAGATCTCGGGCTTCGACTCGAGTGGGCTAGGGATTGTGGTGCGCGACTGTACAACGACAACATAATTATAGACAATTTAAAAAACAGAACCATCGTACCAGCACCTCACCATCGATCTTCTACACCATGAATATTCTTGCATACGACCCAAAGAGTAACTGGAGAAATCTTGAATCCATACCTTTTTCCAGTCATGTTGAGCAAGTGGCTGTGTTGTGTAGCAATGATAGAGGTTGCAGAATAACTAGAAGATAAATTTTGAATCCATACTTTCTTCCAGTCATGTTATTTTGCTGATAGAAGTTGCAAAATAACTGGAAGATAAATTTTGAATCCATACATTCTTACAGTTATGTTGGACAAGTGGCTGTGTTGTGTATTGATGATAATGGTTCTGGAAGGAGTGATTGCAAACCCTGATATGGTGCCAGACTCAGCGTGTGGATGGCTGTCTCCCTGGCATGAACCCTACACCAGCCCCTCCGAGGACCCTGTGCCCTACAAGCTCAGGATATACCAGCAGGAGGTTCTGGCAGGTTCTGTGGTCCAGGGTAAGTGTTTTTCTTCTGTGTGTGTGTGTGCTATTTTATTTACTTTTTGTAGTCCTTGATTTTGTCTTATTTTATCTTACCCATTGATTTTATGTTTATATGCCTCAATATATTGTTTCATTCGCTTAATTTTATTTGACGCTATGTCTTGTATGTATAATGGTATATTTTCTATTTGTTTTCCAGTGTGCATTGTAGGACAAAAGATGCCATTGAAGGGGTTCATGATGCAGGGTCAGAGTGTGGATGATGGTGAGGTTGTTGGGTCTTGGGTCGTCCAGTACAACTCATCCCTCTCACAGACCAAGGCTTGTCAGCAAACTGTCAGTCTCTCATTTTTCTAATTGCCTTAAATGAAATATATACTGAATATCTTAAGTGTAACAGATTAGTGGTTTATATTATGTTAGCAATATCTAATTTTAAGAATGCAGTATGGTACTATACTGTAATTATTTTAGGTACAGTACAATTGCAGACATATGAGACAGACACACCAGAAACTGGGCCTCTCATGGAGCATAAGATAGGATGAGATATTAATGTGTAGAGGTGCATCCTATTCTATGTTTGTCAAGATGTCCATTAGAAGTACTGTATGCTTGTTTCATGTGTCTGCAACTGTACCAGGCTTGACATGCCATGACCTTTATATATTCAACACTCAAAATTAAAGAGTAAACACACCCACCACCAGGACGACACAGTGACCCACACCAACAGTGATGACAAGCAGTTGGTTCCCTTGTACTGGCAGGCTCCCACTAACTACCAGGGAATGGTTATCTTTAAGTGAGTTTCTGTCATTTGTTTGTCTATACAGAACAGGTACAGTACAATACTGTACACATCAGAGTTAGAAGTTTGGGATGTAGCTGTGTCCCTCACTCAAGAAACCATGTTTAATTACCTTTGGCACTTCAGAGTTACTTCATATGCAGTAAGCATACACAGAATATACTGTGACAAATATGGCTGGGAGGTGTTAATGCTACTGCTGCTCCAATGTGACAAAATAGTTTTAAGTTGCTTGATATAATTTCAGAACTGCAGTGGTGGCTAATTACTCAACCTACTGGACAGACATTACATCACCTACCTTCAAAGTCAGTCTGAACCAATGAGGAAATATTAACACCCAATCTATGATCAAGTAGGTACGGTACCACATCTAACTTCTAACCTATTGCTCATTTCTGACAGGGGAAAATTTGCTTCCAAACCAGTTCTTTCACCTTTCAACTCTTCTTTATTGGCACACAACATTATCATTCCTCTTGTCTACCATTCTTGATGTCTCCTGGAAAGATCATATTACCTCCCTAACTAAAGTTTGGAAAAGAAAGAAGACTAGCTGGAAGGAAGACAGCCAAGGGAAAAAGGGATGGAAAGACCAGATGATGAGCCTTGGAATCAGGGATGGTCGATTAGTTTAAAGATTATAACCATCATCATCAATACCCCATTTTCTTTCTTTCAAGGGGTGGGGAGGCTCTAGTGCCAGTGCAGGAATCAGCAGAACCCCTGACAGGTAAGAGGTTATTTGAGCCTTTAGTGGGGTCATTATTAGAGAGTGGTATCTCCAACCTTCACTCCCCCCAGTATCATAGGGGATACGAGGCTGACTGCACCATCACAAGAATGGTGGGCAATATAAAGACTATAAATATGCTAAAATTAAATGATCTTGTGTGGGTAGTAGTTCTGATGATTGTGAAATGAGCAAAAGGACTCCCTCCCCTTTCCTTAGGGAAAATGTTCATATAGTTTGGAGATTGTATCACATTGTTCTGAGTAAAATTAGCTTATTTTTTATATGATTTGTCACGCATCACATCCTAGAGTTTGGAAGGATAAGAAAAACACACAGTGCCCTTGTATATCTTGGATTGGCAACTTACTGGGAGAAAAATAACATTCATAATATTTCTGGCAGATTTCGTGTAGTTGAGCACATTTGGACAGCCCTTTGTGTGAGACCCATTCTTTTACTTAATAAATAGATTTCTCTTCAAGGATGATAAAATTAACCACTATATCATAATGAAATAAGCCTGGGCCAGACACTGCTGAATGACTGAGGATTCAAAGGAAGACGCCTAAAGTCCTGACAATGAGACACCATGGCAAGTCACCCTAACTTTGTACACTTCCTTGCAGTTTTGCTTTATATATTACAATAAAAATGAGACTGTGATATTCATTAATCACACACCTTGTCAAAATTCTGCATAAAAAATGAAATGTAAGAGTGTAACTGCAGGGAACTGTATTATGTCTGGAGTTCAAATACATGCTGTTTCTGATGTTAATAATAATACAGTACTGAATATTTCCTTTTCATCACTCAAAAGGGTAATTTTGAATGTACACTATCCTGTGGTTTTTCAGTCAACAAGACTGTGGCCGAATTAGTACAGTATCTTTATGTATTATATGAGTAACTCATGTTGGCTTACTGTGCTGTTAATATATAAATAAACATTGACAGAGTAGTTACCATAACAAGGAGTTCTGGTCACAGTTTTGTAGTGAGGGTGAATTACCAGGGTGCTGACACATTGATCATGGTGGTTATACCCTGAAGCCTTGACTTAGAGAATTAAACTTTATCAATCATTGAAATGTAACTGGTTTTCTGCTTGTCATTGCATCATATTATGTTTGCATTCTTAAACTGAAACAAAGTATGTAAGTGCAATCTGACGCTGACAGCTCGTGACAAAAAAAAAACTAGTCAAAATGATTTTGCTTTTGGTCAATTTCATATCTAAATCAAGTCTGGGTCAACAGTAATATGATATGACAAGACCAGATGATTATTATTTACAGTTAGCCATGTTAATTGCAGTATTGTGGGCTGTACTGTATTCTTGTTCCACATCTTTGTTAATATTAGTTTCACTTTTCAACATTTCATAACTTCAACCATGCCAAAATGGTCAAGCCATGTGGGAGTTGAGGGGTCAGGCTGTCAAAGTACACCATATCTATAACTATAAGTGAACATAAATCCCATCTGAGGTTTATAAGTAATGCATCCTGACTTGTGACACCTTCCCTCACACCCAGAGTTTTCATGTTTGTGCCATGTCCATTAACCATCACAAAATTGCAGTGAAAACTAAAGAATGAACCAGTGTGTACTTCATTAAGACACCAGAGTTTTAAATAGCGGGACCCACTGATTGCTCTTGGCTACAGTTACTGCTAAAATAATGGCTATTAACTGCCTAGATCACAGACTACACATTCCACTAGGAGGACTACCAAAGGCCCGTCAGGACGGGACTAGACTAGGCTACACTCTGACTGTACAGTGATAAGAAAATGATGTACAATTTGTTCCAGGATCTGTATAGGCAAATTCTTTTCTTCTAACATTGTTTTGAATAATCAATCTTGCTCCTCAAGCTAGACTAGACTTCTTTCAAAAGTCTGTCAGAATCTGTAGCTCAGGAGTCCACACAGGAATTCCTCTTTATGCACATCTTCCTTATAAAAAATTTCATTACTGTAATGCAATCTGACTAATCATATACAGTGCCTCCCTTATAAATGGGGTGTCATTTCACTTATGAACACAGTACTGTACTAATATCTTGACTTCTGTGACACTTAAATACAATTTAATCTTACTGTAGGTAACTTTGTGACTGTATTCCTTTGGGTCAAGATCTCTTAAAAACAGACTCATCATAAATGGTACACCCCATACTCTTCACCCCAGTACAGTATATAAGGGTCTACTGTATCTCAAATCAGATGTGTAAGCATTAAGATTCCTGAACTTATTGAGAGTCTGACAAGCAAAACTAGTTCAGCATTGCCATTAAAACAAAATATAATAAATTCAGCTTGCCACAGTACCAGTCTTACTCAATCAGAGGATTAAATCTAGATGCCCAGGTTTTCATGACATTCAGTGATATTACTGAATCAAGGGGAACTACTGCTACTGAACCTTCTTTCTTTCTGCATCTTCAAACTGCTGTCATCAGAATAAATAAAAAAAAAAAAAAATGTATATACCATTTCCCTTCTTGCATTAAGTACAATATAAATAAATTTACCCTGAAAGAGGTTTCTCTGTCCAGATGCTTCTGAAGCGACAGTACACATGCACATTATCTACACCAAAACTGATTTTCATAACTACATTATACTTCTTCAAACTGAATGTGACCCGAAGGACCATGGGAGTCAAAACACCACTCACCCATCATTAAAACCTCATGATATACAACAAAACAAAATCCAGAATAAATCATACCATCCCAGATATCTAAAAAGGAGCTTTTCAGTTACAGTACTACTGTATACTCCAACTACATTACTGTACTCTGCTATAAAACCAAACCAGTATATCAATACAACATTCCTTTCTCCTCTGTAACACTAAACAAATAACCAGCCTAGTGTGGGCCCAAAGGTATGTTGTTGTGTGTCGCCTCTTGTACAGTTGCCAGCTGATGACTCGAGGCCACCCGCTGCACCACCCTGTTGTGGTAAGGTGTACAATATTTCTGGCAACAGTGATATGGTCATGGAGATTCTCTGAGGGGTTCAACATGCAGTCGTTTTGAAACGTCATCACTCAGGTACACTGAACCCCTCAGAGAAGATCCATGATGATATCACTGTTGCCAGATTAAAAATGCACCTTACCACTACAGGGTGGTGCAGCAGGTGGCCTTGAGTCATCAGCTCGCAACTGTACCTGACTAAAGGCAGACAAGCTCAAGCTGGTAATATTAAAACAAGAGAATGTATTGCACCTTCATTTTACTGTATCAGCTCACTGAATTATCCCAACATGAAGGATGGTACTGTATATGGCTAACACTTCCTAATACACATCACTGCTTCATTCTGTAATAAATATTAAATGAAGGTGCAGATACATTACCTTATCTTGATAACACTCTGAACTACATAATTCTGCACAGACTACTACTACTGTACTCATTTCTCAAACAAATTTATGTGTAACAGTTTTAAAACATTCATGACATACAGTTACATTACCTTAAAGAAACCCTCAAGCACTTATGCCAATTCAGAGTTTTTTGTAAGGTCAATGGTGTACATTTATGATGCTTAAAAGATCTGTTTGAATAATGAAAATGTATGATGATATATTTTATCATGCTCATTTACTATGATAGTACTGTACTTTCAATTTTAACAATCCTAAAAGTATTCATACACATCAGAAATTTGCACTATTCATCCATAAAAAAAACAAAACAAAAAAACCAGTACATTGTCAACGACACGTTCAAAGTTCTCACTAATAGAATGCAATACTGTACTGAGGTTTAGGTACATGTGACTTATTCAGAATAGGCATTGTACTCTTCATTCACAGTAATAATTTTCATGTAATAAATAAGGCACATTTATTTATAGCATCTGGAACAAACCCACTATGACCTCTGAGACCTTGAAAGCTGTACAGGGTGTAGGTCCTACTATCTCAGATACAGAAAGAATTCTTGTGAGCTCATAAGGGGTCCCAAGTGCTACAACGAAATGTGCCATTACACAGTATAATGTAAACTCTTTCCATAAGTCAATGGTAAAAACATCACAATAATAACAATCTGTCCATGTGAAGAAACAAAGGTTAAGTTAGTCGTACCACAAATATACTGCATGTGACCAAATCCCTGTCTACCTATGAAAAGAAAACATCTGTGCATCATTGCTCTGAAATACAAACATATATGAATGGACTGTGCTTTATGTGTACACCAAGATGAATTAATATGGTAGCAGTATGACTCTGAAAATGTTAAGCAAACTGGATCTTCTAATTGGGGGAAAGATAATGTCAGCAAATGGAGGGCTACTGATTTGTTCAAGATGAGCCATAAAACACATGACCTAAACTGAGGCAGTCTCTTTCTTGGCTCATTTGGCCAAAGTCAGTATTTCTCTATTTGTCAACAATGAGTTACCTCCCTAAACACTTTTAGCATGTTCTGTAATTACCAACATCCAATCTACCCCATTAATGTAATTCCCAGGAGAGTAATAGTACAGAGTTGATATATATTAAAGGGTAAAATGTTGTTGACAAAGTGAAGGCTAGTTGTTGAAGTTCCTCAAGCTGTCTGGCCGAACAGCCCCAAGCTCTTGAGGAAGGTCATGGCCTGAGCCGGGCTTTCCCACAGTGCCCTCAGAGTGTATGTTGTGTTGTTGTTGTTGTTGAAGTTCCTCAAGCTGTCTGGCCGAGCAGCCCTGAGCTCCTCGGCCAGACGGGTGGCGAGTGTGGTAGTGAAGGCTAGTAATTCAACTCAACTGTACCCAGAAACACTCACTACTTCAGTACAGTATGAGTTATACTCTGCTTTGTGTCACAGTTTTAAGGAATAAAGTAGCCTCCAATTTGCCTTCACTATTTTACCTCCCTTAAAGCTTTCAATATTCTCTCTTTCTATATCTAGAAGCAATTATCATACTATTTTCTCCTACATTCTATAGTGGTTGCAAACCTGCCACTACAGGTAATAAACAAACAATTTATTCTTTCACAAAACATTATTTAACAGTAATGCAGCTATCAACATGGATCTTCCTTAATGGTGGTGGTGATGGTGATGCTAAATGCAGCATGAAATATTATGCCTCCAACACACTGAGGGACAACACATTAATATACACACACACACATGCACACACAGAAACACATACTCACATGCACCCTAGTCCAATATTTACACCGTCGCATCTCTCCCCTCCGCACTTCACTCCCTCTTCCTACTACCATATCTATCTTGAATGCAATTTTCCTTTTTAACCTTGACTTTCCCATTTCAGATTCCAGTACTGCTTCATTAGTACTATTATTTCATCATTCCATACCAGGTCTCGCCTTATCTTCCCTCATTTGTCTCCCTCCTTACCTCCACTCTTCTCCTTCCTCCCTACCATCCCTTCCTTACTCCTTGCCCAGCCAACCAACCGGACTACAGTGCCATAGAAAGCTCATAAACTCTACAAGCTATGGCCAGGCATAAACCCTGTCAACTAAAGCACTGTATCTACTGAAACACCTATATAACAGTCAAAGACATTATGTATTATGTGTTTTTCCCCTGCCCTTCAATTGCGGTGATACACAAATAACTTTTGGTTTACAGCACTATTTAAATCAATGTAAACAATTATGTACAAGACAAATTGTACATTAACTCATAATGACTGTCAATCTGTGGGATAAATTAATGTGCACTGTAATATCAAGTTCACACACGGAAACATTAATGTAACTGTACACACTCAATTTAGATACGTCTTTCAATATTCAACTCTTAAAGAGGTTTACTGATTGCTGAAATTTATAGAGGGGCTGGAGTGCCATGACATAATGTTTCTCCCTGACTGTACTTTGGGTTCCTGTGTGACCTCCAACCAGTGTGTTGGACTTGTACTGTGGGATGCCATGTTGAACTACCTATATTATGCATTGAAGCGCCCCATATTGACCCGTATACATAGATACAAACAGCTTTAAACGGGAGACAGACCTTAAGCTGTAAACTGTACTTTGGGCACCCTGTCATTAACGAATATGCGTCACTGAAACAGATGCAATTGGAAACCTGAGGGACAAACACACTATGACTACAGTCTTGTGGATGACATAAAAATTCTACAGCCAATATCAGAAAGGTTATCCATGCTAAGTCTAAGCTTGCCATCCAGGGGTTATCAGTCAAGCATCAGCCAATCAGATGAAAGGTACAAGCCTCTATGATAATGACTGTCCATATTTACTGTTTGCTTCAAAAATAATGACATTAGCTTGACCCCCATTACGCTCCTACTAAACATGGTTATCTCAGTGGTATACAGTATGTTGGAGTGGGAGCACTACTCAATATTTCCTTCATCTATTCTACAGGCAATAATAGAATATGCTTAAGTATATTACAGCTGATGGCATGACAGCTCACATTGATAATTAACATTGAATATCCAACTACTGTACAGTATCTGTCTCCTCTTAAAATATGTTGACTACAGTACATTTTATAATTCTTGTGTTATACAATTACAGTAAATTTTCTCTGGTTTCATCAAATATATACAGGCTTTATGCTCATGACATGAATCTAAGTTAAATCTATGAACTCTCCACAAGGTCTATCCACAAAATATAAATACTGATTTTCATGTACGCTTCACCTCCCCGCAGGTTTCCCATGAACCTGTGAGAGTAACTCATGTCTACAGAATCTGCGTGTTTTGTGGCATAAAATATCACAGTTAAATGAAGACTAGCAAAGAGTCCCTCTGTTAAACAGGTCATATTCCAATACTGATATTACAGTATCTGGATCCCTCAGAGAAAACAAGTTTTAGGTACAAACACGGAAATTGTGTTGAAGTTTCAGGTCATATACATATCTACAGAAAGTCATGAGTTAGGCAGGATACATCTGCCTCTTAACTAATTACTTAACCCCTTGGATCTGGGTCAGTAAAATCAGTTGGTATATGCCAGAGTAAATTAAGTCACTTTTCAAGAGAATAATGCAGGTTTAATATCACTGGGAAATCAATTTTATCTCCTTCCCAGCTACCAACAGTTTCTCAGTAACCACGGCAACAGGAAGCAACAAGCAAATAGGAATAAGGTCTATTCTTGCCATCATACATGCCAGGGGAGGTGGGTAGACTAATGCTCAGTTATGATTTCTACCATCCTTGTGGATATACATGAATGTGGTGTATCCATTGCCAGGGGGTTGAGAAGGAGCTGTGTGATGGTATTAAAAAAAAGGGAGACTCTGTCTTCCAGTCCTATTTTCAAAACATTACAAATGCACAAGGCTAATGTATCATGCCTACAAGTAAAAAGTATAGTACAATATTAATTTTTTATGAACCTTCAATCTTTAAAATAATTGTACCTTTTTCTCAATAGATTTTAATTGTCTAACAACAACAATTATTCAGCTTCCTCTACTGAACATATTATCATCACCAAACCATCCTCAAGTCAGATATGTACTAGCAGTGAAAACGTCACAATAAAAGCTCATTGGATGGCATTTTTTTAGCAACATAAAAATCAACATTAATTATGACATAAGATTGTCAGGTAGTGATTGACCTTGAATCAAGTTATTGCCAATGATTACCCAAACTCTGGGTTTTACCTAATATTATTATGTGATTGCTTTGTGACCAAGTAACATCCATGAACCTCAACTTTGTCACATCAAATTATAAGTGGTGTACGTTTTATCAGCAAATTCAAGGCTATTGTATTCTCCAAACTGTGCCATAAAACATACCATTTATGAGTATAGTAGGGCAGTCTATTTTTCATCAATTTGGAGATATCAGTGGTCTTCATTTTGCTAACATAATATTACCTATAAGAATTGCATAAATACAGTACTGTATCCACCATGATGGTAACAGTTGCAGGACAAATAATTCACCAGAAAATGATAGCACAAAACAGAACATATACTAACACAGTATAATGTTTACATACAGTATATCAACTGGCATAAAGCATAATACATAAAGATTATATCCATAGCAAATACAATAAAATAACTAGTGATATGAACACACCATAAACAAAAGTAATACCATAAGCAAACAGGAGAACTGTATACATATCTCACTGATACACACACACAATGGGTGATAGTGGTGGTTATATAGCATTATACAATACAGTATTTATACACACCAAACACACTGTAATATCAACAACTCAAAAATAGACACAACCCTATATGAATAAGCACCTTCCTTGACAACGTGTTGGTACACTTTGATAGTAAATTGGAAGTGTACTGATTCCTCCAAACTAGGCCAGAAAACAAATCACCTCAATGTTAGTAAAAGGGAACTGTTGTTTTGTGACATACTTTGCAGGATTCAGTAACCCTCCAATTTACCATCCAAGAGAATCTCCCCTAAGTCAAAGACAGAAGTGGAAAACTGTATTATCATTAAAGGTTACCCATCAAATGGTGGTGTTTCCATATTGAATTGTCTAGTTATCTTCCACTCAACAATTTGTGCACTACTATACAATATTGAAAACCCTCTTCTTTATCTAAACAACTTATACAATATACAGCCAGCAAGTAATTATTCCTTATGTGAAATTGCACATTATTGTACTTTAAATTTCAAATAACTCATAATACATTACCCAGTTAGATAATTATGACCATGAGCAAAAATTGTCACACTGAGTCACACTTTAGTTAAACTTGTAGTATACTTTTAGCTGACAGTTACACTCACTAAATGTATAATATTAATAAACATGTGCCAAACCTTACTTTTACAGCCTCTTTCAGATATTTACCTACTTACAAGTGAAAGGGAATACTGTAATAAGATATCAATCAGAGATGCTTGTTAATTTAAATTCATAACTCCAAAGCCCCATGTAATTCCATATGAGTATCTTTGTTTCCCTACTAGGCCTATATTGTTGACTTATCACAAAGCATAACTCCTATTTTCATTAACACGATTATGTGTAAATGAAAACACTATTTCAGAAGGAATAATTTATAACATTTCACCATTGTTTCTTCATCTCAACATAAGTAGCAAGACATCATCACTAAAGGCACCTCCTTATATGTAAATTTCTTCTACATTCTGTCTAGCTATCTTTTACTTCCAGATCATAATGCATCTCCTAAAACATGAAGTCTGCCTGTCTTCATCTAAACCTTCCTAATTTATTACTGGATTTCACGTAAGTTGGCAGCAACCATATGCTAACATTAACTACAGTAATGATCTTAACTCCCAAACCAAAGCAAGAACGACTCAGTGGAACTCCAACCCAAATAAAGCTCTGGGAGTTATGGCACCTCTTTACACATCATATTTACTCTATTATTATTATTATTACTACAGTTCACATACCTTGTACAATGTTATCTCCAAGCAACCCGCCAACACATTCCATTGAACTTTAGAACAGTACCTATACGGTACAATTATAAACTTAGTCTGCAACTTATTGAAATTATACCCTAATTTCCTTTACACTCCTTTGGGGCATAAGTTCATAGCTCAATAGTGTTTACCTAAACTTGAACTCGTTAAAAATACTAATAAATAAACAAATAAAATACTGTCACTTAAAACTTAACCTAGACCCTGCTGAGTACAAAAAAGGCCAATATCCCAAAGAATCCACTACTAACTTTAGTTTATAATACAGTACAGTACTAAATACTTCACAAGACCCAAGCCAACACCAACCCACACATCACAACAAGACACAAAGTGAGGGATGTGACAGTAAATATCAGCTACTGAAGCAGTTATGATGTCAGCAAGGGTGTTTTACATTTTGTGACCTTATTATTTGCACCAAAAACTTAATTTGGATGAAGAAATATTCTCAGACTCTCCTTCTAAATGGATTCAATCTCCCAACTTTTGGATAAAGAGTGCAGCATGCTAGCGAATCAGCCAGCCCACTCTCAAAGATCAATCTTTATCATCAGCCCTTTTTGGTCATTGGCCTATTTGCCTGGTATCCCCTACAATACAGGTGGGGAGGGTTGGGGAACCCACTCTCTAATAATGATCTCACCCCAAGGTTCAAATAGCCTCGGAGCTGGTCCCCTTGCCTGTCAGGGGTCCTGCATTAGCACTAAAGCCTTCCCCCCACCCCTTGAAAAAAGGAAAATGGGGTATCATTATTGATGATGATGATGAAGATGGCCTTTTTTCCACTGAGACAGAGAAATAAGGTGATTCCAGACACAACTATCTAAGCTTCAAATCAATTAAAAATATAGTCATAAAGTCACATACTGTACTGTATATTTTTTTTATTCAGCCAATATCTCAGATCATTTTGTGAACATTTAAGTTCTGTACCTACTTCTTAGGCTCATTGAACAGAATATGAAAACTTGGGGAAATAAGGAAATACTGACACTATACTATGCTGAAGCTTTGTTAGTTGTGCTTCAGAGCACCTATAGTAAAGCAACTGCATACAGTGGCAATGAATATAAATATCACTCAGTATATTAATCTAGAAAACACGTGCCCTAACTCACACCAATCTTCAGTCCGATGTGTGCTTAATTAACCTGAGATGTGATGCTAAAGACACACAAGAATAACCATGGATTAAGCAATGACAAATGACGGAGACTCCACTGGGAAACACAGTACCATCATATCATTTATTGTGATTGCCTAACTTATGACTTTTCTTTTAGGGGGTAGTGCACTTTGGTTACATTAGAGCACCTTGATTCCTCCAAAGTATGCCAGGAAACAGGACCAAATAAGCAAAATTAATGGTGGCCTGTTCCTTGGAAAAGCTTGGAGCAATCAGTTGCTTCAGATTCACCAACACTGCACTACCTCCTTCAGGTGCATGTGGCCCTTTGACATGGCAGCACAACTACCTCGGTCATGTGCTTCCAGCTGAGGTTACAAGGGAGTGCTACCTCTTCACACATAGTTGGCAACAGAGAACCTTGATTTCACAGTCATATGGTTGGGTGGTAAATGTACTACCACTGCACCTTTCTGTACTTATGAGTTTATGGCAGTCTAACAGGAGTTGGTGCCAACAAGTAAGTACTGTATGTGTACTATCAAAGACAAAACTAGTTTTGTTAATTTTGGTGAATATATATGGTACAGGGCACGAACATTAAGTTTCACAAGTTATATGAAATAATTGGACAAGACAGAGACACTACTTTTATCTCTGATAGTACACACTGCCAAGGACTGCAGCATCCACCATTACATTAAAGCAGAATACAGTACACTATAAATTATAGGCTTAAGGTCCCTGTGATTGTGTATGGGAATTGGAGGCTTCTGATTCTTAGTAATTAACTACAGTATGCCACAAAACACGCTCTTTTCATAGAGGTGGTGTTTCGTGGCAATAGTTACAGGACTCGTTTAACTCCAATTGTCTGACTACATCACAGGGTCCCTTAATTAATGTATGAGTGTATGGCATGTTTGTGACTAGACCCCAGTGGCTCAATCAGTAGTTTCATTGCTCAAAAGCCACAATCACACATTCTTATCACTTTTCATTTCCTCCAACCTCACAAGTATCAAAATATACAGTGTTCCAGCACAAAAATAAAAAGTAATTTAATGGCTTATAAACAAAATTATGTAAATAACTTTTGAGCTGACTAGGGAAGTGTGAATGTCTTTGGATTGTCTGAGGTGAACAATTCCAAAACCTTAGCTACTAAATGCTATTGCAAGCTGGTTATAGGCAGGGGGGGCAGGGATGAGCAGAGAAGAGGTAGGGCCTGTGATACAAATGTAAGCCTGACCATTAGACCAAGATAACTCCCCAAAATCTGCATTTGTTGATGAAACTCAAACACGTGAGTTTTGTGTACCTACTTAGACACAGCTGACTTTTTTTTTTATGACAATAGCATATCCACTTGTAGAGTAATTCAATAAGATAATACACTACCTGTATTGTACGTACATGGCTTTCAGACAGAAGCTACGACCAAAAATATTAATTTATGACAGGTTACATATTTAAATTTTTTCTCTAAACTTTCAAAGTATTAGTTCACACTATTTCAATAAATTACGTTTATGTAATGAAAATTTAATCCTTGTTATCAGAACCGTATTGGAAAAAAATATGACGGCTGTTACTTCAACAAAATTATTTGATATTATATGTATTCAGTAAAGCAATTTCAAAATAAATGTATACAGTACCACCCACCTCAACCAGTCTCACCTGAAGCCTGACACACTACTAAGCCTTTCCCGCTCTGCTTGTTGCCCAGCTCGTTAGTTTCTAATGTGGGGTTAAACTGATGCCAACAAACTGAGACTAACAATTCCTCTATGATCTGCCAAAAATCTGACTACATCATTGTATATATGTGTTATGTTTTGTTGCACTGTTTGGAGGAATCAGTAGCACTAAATCTGCTGTCAAACTTTAACCCCTTGGAGTTGCACGATAGTCAATAGGCAGCCTTTAGGTAAACATACAGGGAGATCAGTTTCCTCTTGCTGATAACATTGACATTACTTATGGCCAGCCATAAAGAGACTCAGGCTTGCAAAGCATGACTCTAAGCCCTGTCAAGCAAATTATGACTCTTATTAGACATATCAAGCAAAACAAGGTTCTATTATGGCCCCCCAAAACACTAGAGTTTTCACAGGTCTTTAACTTGGCGCTCGTTACCGTTAAGTTGGTGTTCATTCCGATAGATGTTGTCTGTTGGACTCTCAGTGTGGTGGGACACAAAACAGCAGGAGTGGACTGTCCATTTGGAAACTTGCCCCTGTCGGTAGTATGACAAGACCAGAGTCCCTTCATCTCTGTCCCGAGATACTGATGGGCCATTGATATCCACCCATGGATGACCAAAGCAGCTGCAATATTTTAATAATGAATAATATGCTTAAAAGTTGGCAGTAGGTAGTCAGCCCCACCCATCTATAACAGACATTTTGAACAATGACGCCTAACACAAGGAAATTGGAATCAATTTACGGTAACCTAATCTGATCAAAAGAGCAAACTGTTGTGCATAGACTACAAGAAGGCTGAGTAACTGACCTATAGTAGACTGCATGGAGAATGACACCAGTAAGGTAACTGATGGTGCAGAGGATGGCCGAGATGATGATGAAAGTGTTGTCATAGCGTGACTTTTCCAACCCTGCAATGCCCAGGCTAAGCAGAACCAGGTTCTCCACAAATGCCAGGATCAGGAACAGCACCTGCTTGACAAGTAAATGGAAATTTTTTTATTTCTCTCAAAATGCAACTGTATGAAAATCCTTAGAACACACTTGTATAACAAACCCCTATCAACATTGGTATTTAAATCTCAAATATATTGCAGTTAATCTCTGGACACAGCTGTATAATAACTCTGTAACACACCTGTATGACAACGGTGGAGTGACGGTGTGAGAGCTGCTTCTTGACTGCTGAGGGCCGCTCCAGCCGGAAATACACCAGTGTAGAGGCAATGGTGCCCAGGAAGACATAGAAGTACGGACGCAGGTACTCTAGGAAGCAGTGGCAGCACATGTACCGACGCACTGGCAGCAGTGACCTGTAGTAAACATTACACTATTAACTGTTACCCACATATAAAACTGGCAAACCTTAGTAACTGAGTGAATAATATGGCACTGAATGAATGCATGCTTATAATATAAAGGTTTCCCAGTAACAAAGTTGTGGCTTGGTACACAAATACTAAGGGGTACCAGTTTCATACTTAGCACACACTACACATGCCAGTACTAAACACATCCCACCATTAATCTTTTCAAGTTTCAATTTGAAGCATCATTACAAATATATTATAACAATCCCTCTGCAACCCTCCTTACCGGTTGGCTGACCTACAACCCCTACGTACTCCTTACCTCTCCTCCAACTTGAGCTTGAAGACAAGGACGATCATGAAGTGTACTCCCAAAACCACAAACACCTTCGAAGTGAATGCCAACGTGAAGAGGGTACAAGCTATGGCTCGTGACACCACCTGGACAAATATAACAAATATTTATAACCTGGGCCTAATCATCAGTATGAAGGGGAGATTCTCTTATTGGCAAATTGGAAGGGCTTTAATTCCTCCAAACCATACCAAGAAACAGACTCCCCAATTTGTAACATTGAGGTTGTTTGTTTTCTGGTCAAGTCAGGAGGAATCTGGAGCCTTCCAATTTACCAATATGAGAACCTCCACTTAAAGAAAACATTATTGACTCAGAATGATTTTACTTACATACATAAGTGAACCGTTTCAGTATCACAAATATGGGACCCACACACTCACACTACCAGAGAATAACCTGAGCTTATTTGAACCTACCTCTACCTTCAAAGGGTTAAAATAGAACAACAAAACAAAGCAATGCAAAACTCAACACTCTTCCTAATTAAAAGAAACAGTAGTAATTAAAAGCTGAGTTGTGTAGTACTGTATTTATAATTCAGAAGTATGCTTTTGCACAATTTTTAAAGATACCTCCTGCATAGTAAAATGCTAAAGTGTTTTATATTCTCCAGCAGCTAAGATATCAACGTATAATGATTTCCTCAGTCATGCTTACCTGGAAGAAAATGGCAAAGAGGAGAGGCAGAGCATTGAGGATGGTGAGACCCCCAAGCTTTGAAAAGCGATGGTATGAAGTGAAGGACCAGGTGAGTGAGACGAGCGAGATGAGGACGGAGAACACCTGCTTGGACAGCTGTGTCTCACTGCCTCGAGGTGCCAGCGACAGTATTGAGCCCAATGTCGCATCCTTCACCTGTCATACACATACAAACAAGTTCTTAAAGGGATCATTTTTGTAGGTAAATTGGAGGGCTACTGATTCCTCCAAACTATGCCAGGAAATAAACAACCTCAATGTTACAAATTGGGGTGTCTGTTTCTTGGTATAGTTTGGAGGAATTGGTAGCCCTCTAGTTAACCAAAAAGAGAATCTCCACATAAAGTATACTCACAGGATCTGGCATTTAAACAACCTAAAAATCCTTTCATATTCAACTCCTTCAGAAAAACTGACTATGAAAAATAAACAACACACGAGTCAGCATACATTGCCTACCATAATAATATTGTACACTTATTTCAATTATTTTTTAACAACAACAACAACAAAAGTCCCACCTGTCCGAGTTCATTGTATCTGGTGCCGACAATATAGAGTTGAAGGATGAGCTGAAAGGCTGATTCAAGTGTGGCCTCCATGACATTGGTGATGGCTACTCTCATCTGTGCCACGTGCTTCAGGTCATAACACTTGCGTATTTCTTTGTCCCTGATGGCGTGCCTGTATGTCTTGGTGGATCCATGTGCAGGGAACGAGTAGTAAGACTTGGAGTCCACCTATGTCAGCAATAAAGGGAAGGATACATTATACCATAAACAGCACCTGATAGAAGCAATACTGACATCCATGAGTTTCAAACAACCCATCAAGAACTTCTTGTGTATACAGTATAATCATATATGTACAGTGAAAGCCCTTTTATCCGGCACCAGTGGGACCGAGAACGTTCCGGATACGAGAAAGTTCCGGATACAAGAAAGTGTACTTTAAAATTACGTTATTCTACATTCATTCACTTTATTCTTAAGTACATTTAACACTAATACCATATCTTATAATCTTATACCAATCTAACACTTACATCTACAAGTGTATGTACAGTATTTAGGATCAACGCTGAGCATCATCAGTTCTGTAGCTCGTCATCTGAGACATCTACACCAGAGTTCTGAGTGGCCGTGTTCAGTGTCGGCGGCTGAGAGGCTGCGTTTGGTTTCACTAACTTCATGTACTCCCTTATGTCTCTTTGCCTACAGTTCTTTCCTCTCTGTAGCAAAAACTCATTTTGAATGCAGTGAAGAGACATGACATCATGTGTGTTCATGTATTGGCACTGTTCAGCAAACTTGATGAACACTGATAGACCTTTCGTGGCATCCTGCCAAGACACTTTCGGCTCTGGGTCGTCGTCTTCTTCGCTGTCGGCCTCGGTCAACTTTGAGTATTGTTCATCAATTACTGATTGAATAATTTCATCATCAGTGAGCGATAATGTCACTGATTCCTTCTTGTCGACATCGACATGACATGCAGAAGACTGCAGGACTGACGGTGTCTGACACTCTGACTCTGCTCTACGAGTCTACACAAACAAACACAAATGTGGTGGGAATGATGCGCTGTACCTCTGACGGCGGCGGGAGCAACTACAACCTCGCGCGGGAATTTTGTATTAAATTTTATTACGTACGTCTTTCTTTTTGGCTATATTTATCTTTTTATGAAAAAAATGCCGGATACGGGAAGTTGCCGGTTAACAGAATGACGGATAAAAGAGCTTTCACTGTACATGAAAATGGATTTGTCAAATTATTTAATATGTCACAGAAAATGCCACATAAAGTATTGAGGTTACAGCTACCATTTTCTTTATAATTAACCCAAGAATGTTAAAGCAGAGACAATATTACCCTAATAATATTATTATCAATGACAATAAAATAAATAATAATAATAATAATTAATAATAATAACACACATCTCACCTCTTGCATTTGTTTGGCAGTGACATTCATGTGCTTCATTTGGGCGTATGTGTTCTCTAAGTAAGCCATGACAGGTGCCAGTGGAGTGAGGAAGATGAAAGTATAGAAGGAGACTCTGAGGAAACTGGGTAAGTTATGTATGACAGGAAGGATATCTGGCTGGGTGACATGGATGTACAGGTTCCACATAGACAGGAGGGTGATGGGCAGTAGGATGAAGAAGAGGGTTAACACAAAGTTGATTTTGAACTGACAGGCAGTGATATCGTCAAAGATGTTGAGGAAGTAGTGTTCCTCATCCTGGTTGGAGGAAGAGATAGAACGGATCAGTATTAATCTACATACATTTTAACTTATTATAAATCAACTGCAAAAGAGGACAAATGCAGGATTCATATTCATAATTATATCTACCAGCAAATTAAATGCCATATAATTTTTTATTGTCAGAAAGATGCATTAATGATGTCCAACAGTCAAAGCTATTGTGATTAATTCATAAACAGATGCTTACATTAGTTAAGGTATATGCTTTCATAGAAGGAAAATATCAACGGAAGTCATGTACATACCTCTGTGATTGAACCATAACAGGCCTCTAAAGTGTTATTAGTGTTATCAGTAGAATTATCAACAACAGTGCCATTTTCTCTTTTTTTCATGTTTGTTACATAGTCCTCATAGTACTCCACAGCCAGCAGTATGTCTGTGTACACATCCAGGTAATAAAACACAGAGGGAAGCAGGAAGCATGACAGAAAGAACCAGAAGTTCCAACAATGTCTCTGTGCCTTGGTAGACTCATACATGGCCTGTAGCTGTGACCGTGCCTTGGAACTGGCCTCAGTGGTTCCCAGCTGTACCCTCAAGCACATTTCTGCACTCTTCTTACTGAAATGCAGCAATTTCTCACACTCAAGCACCCTGACCACTGCATTGTCATATTGGCCAAGGTTGTTGCGTTCTGTGTAAAACTGTAGCAGCGTCTCCCCGTTGGTGGCCTTGACGTGAACCTTCCTCACCAGACTGTACTCTAGGAACCTCTGCACAATGTCGTATCTGACAAAACAATACAAACTTATTATTATCTCTGTCAAGAAGGTTGTTATTGGTTCAGTTTGGGTATATGTTTGTTTGTTTGTTTGTCCACCTGGTTTCTGTTGCAGATTATACAAAAAGTAATTATAATGTGGATTATGCCAGACAAATTTACTTGAATGGGAATCCAGTCATAGGGGGTTAAACAAAATCTGCAAGACTCCTCAGTACAGTATCCTCTAAATATTTAAGCGTTGCTTTCAATGTGACTTAACTTTTGGAATGAAACAAACAATATAACCCAGTATGTCAGGAAAACTACAGCTTCAACAACAATATGCTACAACCTACAAAATGTGTCCCAGATTATTCTTACTGAATTTTAATATGCGTTCAAGACTGTACTGACCTGCTAGAATTGATGGCATAATAAATAGGTGTGTAGCCGATGTTGTCACAACGGTTGATATCAATATCCCTCTCCTCTTGCTCCAGTGTGGTCAGGAGCATATCAATCACAGTCACATTTCCATTTTTGGCTGCAAAATGAAGTGCAGAGCCCCCACAGTTGTCAACTAGACTGAGCCTTGTCCCTGCATGCATCAGCTGCTGTACACATGCCAACTGGTTACTTCGGATGGCTATGAATAATGGAGTTTCACCCTGGTTGTTTCTAACGTCTGGAGACATCTGGAGGTGGAGAAAGGTGGTGTGAAGTGGGGTGGGTTCAAGTAGCAAGGGGTGAGGCCATGATATAATATTATGTGGTATGAGAGTGGGGTGGAATGGGATGAGAAAGAGAGTGAGGCAAGATTAAAAAAAAAAGGTGGGGCAATGCAAGGCAAATAGTGAGACAGGGTGAGGAGAAATGGGGTGACATGAGGTAAGAAGCAGGATGGTATAGAGTGGAGTGAGAAGTGAGGTGGGATGACATGAGAAGAAAAACCATCATCTAAACTCTAAAGTATGTCATCAGACAATGGACGTACAGTATTCACATCACTTCTATGGTGGCCAACTGTACAACACTGTTCAGAGAGGCAACAAACCTTGAGAGAGAGGAGGCTATGCATCATGTTGGGGTAGCCATGGAGAGCTGCCAAGTGAAGGAGAGTGAAACCATCTGTACGACAAGCATTGAGGGGACACACTGCTGTCTTCTCTAACACCTTCACAATGCTTAGTCCAACCTCCTCCTTTGTAATGGCTCGCCAGTCCTTGTCTGTCATCAAATCATTACACAAAAACATAAATAATTACACTACCTGAAATAATAAGGCAGACTGAGAGGAGAAACAGTATGAAGAATCAATAAGGGAGACAAACAGAATTGAGACAAATACTACAAAGCATTATATTTTCTGACCTTCCTCTGAGAGTGTGACATTCTCCTGTAGAAGGGCATTGATGATACTGGTGTGTCCAGCCCAGACCGCCAAGCCCAGTGGTGTGCGTCCCAGCCTATCCCCTGCATCAACCTGAGGAAGGAGGACAGAGATGTGTGTGGACACTCATTAAGGTGGCAGGTTGGTAGGCTGGATGGCAGGGGGGTAAGTTGATTGGTGGAAGGTAAGAGATGCACGGATGATTAAATGACTGACTGGAAAATATAAAGTCACAGCATGGTGCTTAATGGAAACAGTCTAATGAACAACATATGATATGAAAGAAGTATAAAGTACAGATATAATATTATAATAACAAAAAGTGGAACAATTATTCTTTTAGTGCCAGTGCTGTGTTTGACATTTTAATCCAGAAAGTAATAAAATATGTACCCAAAGTAATTAACTACAATACCTTAAGGGGATAAAAATGACGTCCTAAAAGTATTATACTGCTAATTTCTCCAACTTGTACTACTCAACTGATGCCATATGTTACTTAATCTGAAGGAAACTATATCTCCCAATTCACCAACAAGACCTAACCTCCCCTTAAATTAGCGATGACAGCTGGGGGAACAGATCACTTACAGTTAGTCCACGCGCCATGAGGTCAGACACAAGTTCATCATAACCCTTGGCAGCAGCCCAGTGGAGCAAAGACGACCCAGCGAAGAACTTGATGATGGATTCCACACGTTCCATCCCACGCTCTGTCCCTGATGGTAGTGGTGAGGGGTAAGGTGATGGTAGCTTGGTGTGGTGAGTGGTAAGGTGATGGTGGTGGCTTGGTGTGGTGAGTGGTAAGGTGATGGTGGTGGCTTGGTGTGGTGAGGTGTAAGGTGATGGTAGCTTGGTGTGGTGAGTGGTAAGGTGATGGTGGCTTGGTGTGGTGAGGTGTAAGGTGATGGTGGCTTGGTGTGGTGAGGGGTAAGGTGATGGTGGCTTGGTGTGGTGAGTGGGTAGATATGATAGAGGTATTTTGGTGTGGTGAGTGGGTGGGTAGAAGTGGTGATGGTGTTGGTTTGGTGTGGTGAGTGGGTAGATATGATGCTGTTGGCTTGGTGTAGAGAGTGGGTAGATGTGGTATTGACTTGGTGTAGTGAGTAGGTAGATATGATGCTGTTGGCTTGGTGTAGTGAGTGGGGTAGATGTGGTATTGGCTTGGTGAGGTGAGTGGACAAATGAGTGGTTGGTGGTAGGGGCTGGTGGTGAGTCACTATGTGTTAGTAAATGCAGGGAGGGGGAAGTTAGTACTGTAGTAAGTAGGAATTCATAGGGAATAAACCAGTGACTGATGGTTGTGAACAAAGGGGAAATGTAAAATTCAAAGTGATAATGTATAGTTGCAGATAAATGAACCTGTATATGTGACAAATACTGTAACTTACAAGTGTTAATAAATAATTTAGCAAATAATCTACTTAACACAAGTACATACTAATGGAATAAAATAAATCAAAGCCAATACATATCGGGTAACCTCATCAGAACTCAAATTTGGTCCAGTTCCCAGCTGTTTTGCAATTGCTCCTCACTTCCATTGAAAACTGACAACTAGATATTCTTTTGCCATGGCCACCCCCTTAGGATGAGTTCTCGTAGAGAGCAAGGGGTCAGAGTTATAGAGAAAGATGGATATATATTGATTCATTTACTAGGGAGGGAGTTGTCAGATGTTGCATTGATATTCAGTCAAATGGGTGGTTACACTGTTAATAATTGTACCATATTCAACTTATGATGAGGTTACCACATATTCATTTGTGCTGCAAAAGCATTTCTGAATATCTCTTTTAAAGATCATGCTTGCTACAGTAGTTATTCATGCTTTAATCTTCTCTCATACATGGCTGTAAAAAGTTTGTCACAATAACTTTCTCCTCCATTATTACACATTAACAGTTATTCAGGAATCAGAAATCTCACAAAGGAATAAAATATCTAATCCCATAAATATGAATAAGTAAAACCCCTGAAATTCTAACATAAAATACAGAACAATGTTATATATGTTACACACAATTTAACTTTATTCAGATTAGTAACTTTGCTAATATAATCCTCACACTCATGCTATACACACACATTATAAAAAGGCAAGGATATTAATATATCGGGTGTGAAAACACAACATAAAAGCTTCATGGCAAATCTGTATCACAAAACAGTGTATGGCAAAATATATATTGGTCTTGATAAAGACTAATGACTTGAAATACAACACAAACTTTTTAGGCAATTAGTACTCACACACACATCAGTACTGTATTAAATACTGTACAGTATAGTAATTATGCAAAGAAAAATATATGTGTAAACCAATGCGTACAGTTCTTACTAGCTGCTCGGCCAGACAGCTTGAGGAATTTCAACAACAACTACTACTAGACACACAATAGTCATAAGCACACAGTTATAGAAACTTTTAGTAGCAATAAATAAGGCGACAAAAAAATTTTACTTACGACACAGTCCTGCAGGACAAGGAGAGAGAGGAGAAAATAATTGATAAGTTGAATTTGCATTCCTGTAGTTCAATCTATATTCACAACAATTATGTATTGCAGTATGTATTTATTTCTGATTGACAATAAATGATCATAATTGACATCATTACGTTGATAATAATTAGACAAACTCATAACCCTGGGGTTAGCAGTGACTAAACCTAATGAGATCAGTTGTGAACATTAACAATCAACCAGAAAAAAAACATCTGTCAGAAGAAAGAAATTTCAGAAAAGGTATAACTAAACAACACATATTTAATGCATGAGTAAAGGTCAAAACTGTTCTGAGTGAACATAATTCAGATAATGTTTAAAAGAGCACATAACCAAGCCCTGATGCATGACCATTACAGATCATGTAGTATTAAACTGTAGTTATGGGTGTAAAGATTTTGTCAGTACCTTGAAGGTTACCAAAGGTGGAATAATGTGTTAGCATCTACCACACTAACAGCTTCATCATCAAACATCAAAATACAGTACTGTACTTACAACTAACCTAAAAACTCCTTGAAGATGTATAATAATAATAATAATAACAATAATAATAAAGATTTCCTTACATGTTGCTATATCGATATATTTCTCTACAACTTTGATGTCTCAACTGCCGAATAAAAACTAGGTTCTCGGCCAAAACAAGCACTCTCCTCATAACACTCTTCCATTCATTTATATTATATCATGCAAAGGTTCCTCAGTTTATCCAATTTGTGCTTCTTTTACAATCACTCACTATCTCCTATATCCTTTGTATTCATTCACATACAGTAAACCATTTTCACCACCACAGGTTTATCTATTCTCTCCTTTCTTATCCTGTTACTTCTTCACACAACACACACATTACCAAATTCAGCTATACTGATTTTACTTTTGTTGTTTCATATTCATGCCACATCCTTGTTTAAATATCATAATTACAGTATTATTGTCAGTACCAGCATTCACACAAGCAATACTCTGGCAGCCCCTTTACTTGATAATTTTGTTGTTATCAGAGATTTTACCACAAGAGCTACTTTCCTCAGTATATTCCACTGACATTTTGCACACTCTCCTCATGTAAAATGTTACCCCAATGTATTTAAAATCTTAAACCATGTCATAAGAGAAGCAAAATAGTGAAAAGGCCAATTTATACTTAAGAAATCAGGTAATAATAAGCTGAATATTGTTTTATTGTACTGTATTTCAATTACTGGAAATAAAGTAGTATTAATAATACTCACAGTGTAAGGTTAATTCAATTTATATAAATCCATTTCTGATTTGGCATAACATATATATTTACACTTCACCAGTACTGGATCAAAAGAAACTTCTTGTTTTTATGACTGTATTGTAGTGTAGCTTGCCGAGGAGCTGGAACTTACTGAATTTCCAGCTCCTCGGCAAGCTGCTATTTAGAAAAAGTTATAAAGCGTCTCTCAGTTTTTAATTATTCTGCCTTCAATTATAGGACAATTCTTTACGAGGACTCTTTATGAATATTTATAGATTGTATGCAACCCAAAATCATATTCTTTGTGAAACTCATGGACTGCAAAGTGAATATAGTGAATGAATTCTAAGGAAACCTGAGATCCATAGTTCATAAATATCTGACAAATTTCATGGATAAACAGAAAATAAGTTTGTTAAGTTTGCACTGCGAGTTTACCAATACAGCACTTTATTCTGTTAGCACACTAGCAGGCTGCAAGAAGGGTTAGCCAGAAATTAGTTATAATTGTTAAGGCAGTTCAATCCAGCTGTGAAGAAAAACAAATTCACAAGTGTTACATTACCAACCCAGCACCTTCATCCCAGTGTGTGCGTGTGTGTGAGTATTGTTAGTCCACTCTGCTCTGCCAACTACAGCAAACGTCACCATTGTGTTGCTTTGGTAGCGGGACAAACCACATTAGGGCAGCAACAGTGTAGTTCTAAGTGGCATTAGAACACAGGCCCAACCTTGGATTCAACTTCCCATCATATCTTGAGTTCTTGGTGTGACTGCCTTGTCTGTTGTGGGTGTTGTAGTACACAGGGACAGCTCTGGCAGTTGTTGGGATGTCTGGGTGATTCTTCCTCTTAGTGGAAGTAGTTGGTGAAGGTGGAGGGAGGTCACCTGAAGAAGTCTTGGACATTGCACTATTGGGATTAATCTTCTCCTTCCATTTCTGTAACCTAATGGTGCCATCATCCTGAGCTGCCATGAACTCTACCCAACTGTTGTGTACCAGTGCTGGACTCCACTGTCGTCTCCGCCGAAACAGTGTGTCAAGGGAATATGTGCGAAATGCCATACCTTCCCCATTCACTGGCAGGCGTTCCTCACATGACACCCTGGTTGGCCGGTGTTGACGTAGCATGCCTTATGTGGGCAGAAGGTTGGGGTTGGGCTACAGGAGGTCTCAATACTTACACCCAATCATCCTCTAAACTTGTAAACATAAATTAGCCCCCTTTTTTTTCAGATATCATATCTATTTTCTTCAAGGATTTACACTTAGTAAACCTGGGGAATTCTGTTCTATTCATCAAAGAGAACTGTATCTCAAAGTATATACAGTACAGCATTTACATGCACACCTGAATTCTCTTTCCATATGCAAACAGCTATTCCTAAGAATGACATGGAAATAAAGAAGAGCAAAGACGACCAGTAACATTGGCAAGACTGGTCAATACCCTTGGTCCTCCTATTGAATCACAAACACCCACCAATCTCTTCTCTACACATTCTTTCTCAATCCACCATCAGGAGCAGCATATGGATGGATCTCACACACACCTGTAACCCTTCTTAGTCAGAGCACCAACATACTTTACACGTTCGATATAAAATGAATAATTATTTGTATCCACCACTTCATTTTACAATCAGTCACTCATTGACGACCACCAAATGTTTTTCCAGGCTTGTGTTATTCATTACCATACGGACTAAGGGATTTATTGACCCTGTGTTAAACGGATAGTGCTAACTTTAATCATCTTATATCAAAGGCCTACTGTACACAATACTACCAACTAGCTATAAATCTGAGCAAAGTAGAACTAACCTGACGTGGGTGACTTGACAATAATTTTGGGGTTGGCTCCTCGTGACAAGAGGAGACTGACGATTGATGGGTGATCCTTGTATGAAGCCACATGTAAAGCTGTCACACCCTATAGGGATAATAGAGGTCAGTCCCTGGCTTCCCCTTAATCACAGTTACTTGTACAGTCTGAGTGACTTAAAAAATTCCAAATTATTAAAAAAACAGATCTCCTATTCATATACAGTACTGAGGTACAGTCGGCGGCAGAAGTCGTGTCGCCTCACCTGCTTCACCAAGACGCACAGTGTTCATGGACTCGAGAAATACTCATGTTTTCTACACCTAATAATCTCGAGTCTATGAACATTGCGTGCCTCGGTGAAGCAAGTGAGGCGACAGGACTTTTGCTGCCGACTGTACTTTACTTTGTGACATAGTATGCAGGAATCAGTACCCTCTAACTCATTCATGGGTGACAACATGGGAGAAAATAGTAGTGTATTGATGACATACATGTGGGTCAGCAGAGTTGACGTCAGAGCCGGCTTGCAGTAGGAGTGTGACGGCCTGATGGCGACCTTCCAACGCAGCATGATGCAGGGCCGTCCAGTGAGCAGCGTCACGTGACTCTAACTGAAGACTGAGATCCACACCACTGTGTTACATCATGTCAGGGAAGGACGGAGGGAGCTTATAGATTTTTAACTAAGAACACCCAATAAAATATTTGTAAAGTACAGTAAAAGTCCGTTAATCCGACCATGGATACTCTGAAAATCCCAATAGTCCGGATTTTTTAAAGTGGTAATAAACATTTAAATTTTGGTACCAGAGTGGACTATGCGGGAATTTTCCGGGTGCTTCGTTACATATGCCTATGTGACTTACGTACAGCTGGGCCACCCAAACTCTCCCAGCTATTAGGCGTACCTATGAGCAAATTAATATTCAGTGGAAGTGATTTTAAAAGAAAATTATCAAAATTAATGAATACAAACTAAGGAATGTTTATGTACGAATGAAAATTCAATGAGTTTTGGTAGGTGATAACTGAACTAACCACCCCACTATCACCCTCACGTTCGCTTGATACACTCGTGATAAGCCAAACCCCTTTATCGTGAACAACTTCTCAAAACAGGCATTTTTCATACTTTTAACACATATCCCGGTACATACATTTGATTTGGTTAAAAGTGCAAGTGATTGTATGAGAAAATGACAAAGAATAATTAATATAAACTGAGGAAATGTATTTGTATGAGTAGAAACTCATGAATTATTGGTGTAAACTGAACTTGTCAACTCCTCATTCACTACACTCACAGTATTAGGCCTATATACCCTTTTAGAATGAACAACCTTTAAAAACATTAATTTTCCATACTTTGGGCTCAAATTTAGAATCATCTTTAGTCACTAGCTGTGTATGGGAACCAGAGATACGAGTGAAAGCACACATAGTTTTGAGAGCAGGTGTGCAGGCAGACAGTCGTACGCATCAAATTTAAGCCCTTGGATATCTCGGATCTTCTGATAACTCGACAAGGGTCTCCCCCCAATTGATCCGAGATAGTGAGGGTTTACTGTAATCCTATAATTTGTGTGTTTCTTTTTCCATATTTGTATTTGGAGGTCCAACCAATAGTCCGAAAAAAACAATAGTCCGGATGACCTTCAGTCCCCTGCCATACGGATTACAGGACTTTTACTGTAATTGGCGTATTTCGTTTCACATTTTACTAGTATTTTGCAGTATAAATAAAGAGAATTCAAAGAGTTGTGTGTGTACGTGTGTTCCTCCATTCCTTATACAACTTCCCCGGTTATATTTAAAGTGTGATACTTTGTTAATGTAATCACCTTGTCCTGAAAAAATAAAGTACAGACACACAAACCAACCAACCAGAGTCTGACGGTGTGTGAGAGGAGGTAGCGGAGAACAGCCAAGCAGCCAAAAGATGCGGCCAGATGGAGGAGATTGCAGGTGATGCCACGGAACCTCACCAGTCCCACTCCTTGTCTCCATTCCCCATGCATCGCCAATGCCTCAACCACTGCCACATGGTCCCTATCTGACATGGTGGAAAAGATAATAAAATACTTACTGTACTACCCTCCTCTGCTCTTTATTCTGTAAATGATGATATTAAATATTCACAGCCAATATCAATAGGTTGTTTAAGACTGGCAGGTAACTTATTCCTAAGCTCTGGGTAGCAGGTTTGACCAATTATGCTTTTTTTTTTTTTTACAATGTAAAATCTGAATTCTTGCATACAGCATTTTGTATGGTTGTGAAATAGTTATAAACTTTGATGTCTAAGTTTGTGAGAGGCAAAGTAGAAATCTACAAGCTGCAGTACGAGTGCTTGTGAGTGACTTACAAGCAGCAATGTGTATGGGCTGCCAACCAGACTTGGCATCTTTGCAGTGGATATCCACTCCAGCATCCAATAACACCTGGGTCATCTCCACTTGACCTGGAAATTATATCATGCAAACTATACAACATATCCCTCAGCAATATGAAATTACATATTCCTACAGTGAAATTACTATAAGATTTTCTCTATTTGCTGTTGATGCTTCTCATTATTATTTTAGTAATGCATCTTATCTACCACAGTTATCATCAATGTCTAACAACTATATTATAAATTAGTCAAACAACTGAATATAAATGAAGTGCTTGACACATTAGATCCTTTTTCTTCATCCTCCACTCTTGCAAGAGATTTAGTTTCTTTAGCTTTATACATAATGAGGGACAGAGGAAGCCTGAGACTGACTGGCCAGAATATAAAAGAAAAGGTAACTATATGATACTCATTAAACCAAGAATATGATTCTCCTCACCTGTACGACATGCCACCAGTAGTGCATGTTGAGCCTTTTTTGAGTTGGGGTCGAACGTCTGCCTGCGTACATACTCCATCACTGTGCCGACGTCCCCCTGGAGGGCCGCCTTGGTGAACGGGTGGCCGGAATCTGGATCATCCGGCCACAGGGTACCCAGGCTGTCTGGGTCGTCCATGGGGAAGTCTTCCAAGTGTCCGTTATTGGCGTTGGTGGTACCGTTATCCTGTGACTGGCTGATCCACCCACCCCCATTGCTGCTCCCACTCTCGTTTCCATTTACGTTGAGTGGGTGATTTGAGTCTGTGGGAGGATAACCTTTACTCAATCACAGCCATACAGTACTTTTAAATTACTGGATACTATAAATATCTTACAAACTGAGTGGGTGAACTTAGTCTGTAAGAGTCAATTTTATAAACAATAGAATCTTTACACTATTATTAAAACAGGAAAAGGCACTCAACCTTCCTTTATCTGCATTTTCCAGCCATCCCATCAAACATTGGAGAAATTTAACAGTATTTACATGTGAACAAATAATTAAATGACTGATCTTCAAACTGTGGGTAAATATACAGTAAGTCTACCACTGACCAATATGTAACTTAGCAATGAAGAATAATATTAGTGCCATTATTATCACTGCTATACCTACCCATTTTAAGGATACAAAATGTCAATTAACTTGTCCACATCTACAGTACAGCACTAGACTTTAAGTAAAGGCAATAACGCATATGAAAAAACTAGACTAGACATTTACTGCATGTCATAGCCAATACTGTAATAGAAATTAGCTAAAGAAACTGTCATAATATCAATTAATGTAGGTACAGGCAGGAATAGAAGTAGATGAACCAATCACTATTAAAGTAACAGGAGAGGTTTGAACTAAAACTATACAGTATATAGTGTTTCTAAACCAAACATACTTTTCCACTAGTCAACCTCCAGTAATAAAAATCAATAAGTGTACTGCCAATACCAAACAAAATACAGTACAGTACAGTAGTGAGAACCATACTGTATCATTTAACAATTTCAGTTCCTACAAGTCATAATGCTACCTACTCCTCATATCAAATTCATTACCTTGCTTGTCTATTTCTATGTCTCCTAAGAAATACAGGGAAGAGTTCTGAAAAAAAATTAATATGAAGATCAAGAATGTCAATGATGTCTTAGTCGCTACCCTCTGGAACTCTTTGCATATACAGTACATAGCATGAAAACGTAAGGTCAGGTGAACACTCATATGTGCAATGTGCAGATTAAAATGTCATGTCCAAGTGCAGATCTGGTTTCAGTAGCAATTTGATATAAAAAAATAACAAATATAACAATATTGTGTATAATATAAGACACATACTCGAAACTGCATCTCAATGTCTTTATATGAATTATTTGGACAGTAAAAATTCATACTGAAAAGACATATTATCATAGTCTCTCTTACACATCACTGACACACAATCATCTACAATATCACACAAGGAAAAACGGATAAGTAAATATGACGGCACATTGAAGCGTGGTTGATGTATGTTGCAAAAGGCTATACCGGTCTTTAGCCCTTCAACGCTAGGTAAGAATATTGTGTGCTATCGTTTATAGCCAGACACACTCAGCTTGGCTATAAAACTACATTGTACTATGTAGCCATTAACCACTAAGTCTTACTTACTGGCCACACAAATGGCTTACCATCAGCTTACAGACAAACTGATTGTCTTTCAGCAGTTTATTGATGAGGCACCACAATGGCATGGTTGGTTTGCATAAGGTAATCTCACATGTAAGGTACTGGTATGGTACAGACATACAGTATATTATCACATTTCTAGCACGAGAATACAGTTCTGTATGTACTATAAAATTGAGATCATATCTGTCAAGTTGATTACACATGTTAATGGTACAGCCATGGCTGAAAGTCCATGAGCATTGGGTGGTGGTACAAAGCCACAGCCAATACTGAACAGAGAGTTGGAACAAGATAAGTTTCCACACTCCTGTGACTGTGGTAGCTCGCACCTCAACGAAATGTGAATAATGTTGTTTTAGCACTTTTTTGTTCTTAGAAGTACAGGAGATAGCCATGGCTGTACAGTGGATAACAATTTTCATATACTGTAATGTGGTAGCCATGTACAGTAACTCCTAACATAATATAGTATTATAGTACTGGTAAGCCCTCGATATAACAATCTAATGGGGGAAAACCAGATTGTTACAAGCAAATCTCCCCCACATTTAACTTTTGAATACATCATTGAATGATGTACTTTACTATGCATAAACACATCAATTAAAAAAAAAAAAAATAATAATTATTTCCCATGGCAGTTATTGAAGAGATACGTATATATATTTGAATGGGAAGTTGCATTAGAAAATACAGAAGTTAGGTTCAACTTATGATTCCAACAAAACTGGTCAGTCAAAGCTAAAAGGGAGTGATATACAGATGAATAAAAAAAAGTTGTTGTTTTTCTGCCTTTGCAAGCTGCCTAGTGACTGAGAGAGGAGAGATGAGGGAAGTGGCACGAGAGGGTGGAGGAGGGTAATGGATGATCTAGTAAGCAAGAAGTGTATTCCAACAGTCTTGTAACAGGTATCTGGGTTGGGGGATAACTTTAATAATGTTCTAAAGCAACTTTTAGACAGATGTACAGTATTCATAGTTTTATTCTATCAACATGCTGGAAATGGTGAACAACAAGCCACTGTAGTGCAATAAGCTCTTTCAGTGAGAAAACAAATGACACAGTGCCAACTAGTGATAACAACACCAATTATAATATGAGTCAGTGGTCAATAAACACCACACTATACCTCAAGCCATACTATTAGTTTGGTATTGTCATACATCCCCTAAATATATGGGTAGCCATATATGAATATAATCAATGTGTTTATATGGGTCTCTATACCCAAAACTGATGATATCAAGGACTTACTGTTTATCTATCTTAATGATCTGATACATTCTATTAAAAACCCATAGTATTCAGACAATAGAGTGCTGTACAATAAATTCAAACACAGAGCTGCAATATCATAATTACAAAAAGTTCAAATGCACTGTACAATACATATAGAATATGTGTGCCCAACTGTGCAACTGCAGGTGCTGTAAAGAAATGCAATGACAATTAAAAAACTAAAGAAGCACTTGAATGAAAGGAGACAACATAATGACTGTTGAGCAATGATTAATAATTGCTCATATGAAGGAGACCTGGGGTGCTAAGGATGTATGTGGACATTACTATGGCTGGCTGTGGCCTTCTACTGTACAATAATATACCCTTCAATATACAAGTAAATATAGAATAATTTGAATGTAATGCTTCACATTCTTATTATGCTTTATATTATTTCAGAATTACACTTGACCTAACAAAAACATATACAGTACAGAATATATATATGATCTGAGACACTCATCTGATTTCTTGTATATTTGTAATGAAATTAAAAATGGATAGATGGGATGGAGATGGTCATACCCTGGTAATAAAGTCATCTGAGGATGGGACATCTACTGGTGCAGGATAAAGAACCATAAAAATGATTCAATCATGATAATTTCCTCAAAGATTGGGAGATGTCAGCACTATACATTTTAAATAGAACCTAACCCATCATATTACCTACACACATCCCACACACACACACACACTAGCCTAAGTTACTACATCACATTAAACACACCAGCCACAGTGCTATGTATTTTTATGTCCAACTTAATACTATCTTCCTTCCACAGGGTTTTTATATTAGGTCAAACTGTACTATGACAGCCATATTGTCCAATTATTGAAGCCCACACACCCCAGGCCTCTCTCATGAGTCAGGTGCAGGGATCCAGGTGGGGCTAGTGAGGTTGGCGGTACCTTGCTGCCCCGGCTTGTCCTGAATCTGGTACTGTATGTGGTAGGAAAGGGGTTCTGGCGGGGTAGTGGAGAAGAGGGGCCGCGTCAGGCAGCACAGGGAAGGGGCAACTGCAGGATACAGTGACAACAATGCTAAACCTCCTATCTAGACAATACACTCAGTGCTCACATCACATTGTTACACCTTCATCATCACTTCAGTTACCATACTTCCATGTATAATCTCCCAGGTTCAGTTTTATCTCATTTATTAAGTAGCAGCTAAAGTTTTCTGACCTGTTCACCAACAACTAAAAATGCCTTAGCTGCTATTGTACTTACATCAAACTACACTCCTACATGTAAAGCCCCTCAATAAAGTAGGGCAACATTTTTAGCATTCTATTCACTGAAAAATGAATAAAGTTTCCAACGCATCTCCTCAGAAATGTTTTATGTACTGTACTCTAATTATTATTACAGTTTTATCAATCATAGTTCACATCTTTGTGACCCTTATGTGTCCGATAAATCAATCAAGTTTTATACAAGGTTCTTAAACCTCTAATCCTCCCTTTAAGAAAATGTGGAGAGGTAGAAGCAAAGAGTATGGAAGGTAAAGAGGGGACACTCACGACCGCCCCTATGGGGAGAATGTAACAGCGGGAACAGTGGCGCCGCCCGACGGCACGACCGGTAAACTACACGTCAACACCAATGCCCAATGCTACTTGTCTTGTTGTTATCGCTCATGAAGATTGGAAAAATACTTTTCAATTTACATTATGCACATACATATATCGATGTACTTACCTGTAGCGCTTCCTTAATAATTTCCAGATGTTTTTTAAAAAATAGCCTACATTTTAACTCATCACTGACATTTGACACGCTCACGTCCCTACTGCTGTAAACCTGTGTTATTACACCATATCTTGAGGAGTCCAAGAATACTTCCCCAGTGCCTTTATATGGTGTAAAAGGCTATTAAAAAGTCCTAATTTATACAATTACTTTATTCTCTAACCCACCGTAATGCTCGGCACACTCACACACACACATCAAATCCACTGTCATTCAGATAGGCCTATGGCAGTCTCATAACTACCACTACCACCAGTACAACTACCACTCCCACCAGTACTACCACAACAAGCACAACTACTACCAGTACAACCACAACAAGCACGACAACCACCACTACAACTACCACTACCACCAGTACAACCACAACTACCACGGTACTGAAAATAAATTCTCCAAGCAATCCTGATTGAGTCTATTGGTTAGCAAGTAATACAGCTTGTACTCTGAATGTAGCTCATCCCACAACAGTATCAGACCATTTATGTTCATCTGCCAACTAAGGAAACAAGGCAGTTTATGATGAACCAATGATTTAGTATTAGCGAACCATGTCAAGCAACCAGATAGAAATTCCTTGTGACCTGAATTTACACTAAATGCATGTCTCATTTTAGCAGCACGAGATCCACTATTAAAACAGATGAATAATCTTTTCAACAAAGTCTGCAGTGTACTGTGCTTCTGCTGGTAAAGCATTAAAAGTGCATAGAGTCCATATCGCAGCACAAAACTGAGTACCGACCATACTGTTTACCACGCCAGTGATGCCACAACTTGAGTATTACGCGCTTCTCACTTGGGGCGCCACCGTCGCTAAAATAACACGGGAGCGTGCGGAGTGTCCCCTCTTTACCTTCCATACTCTTTGGTAGAAGGCCTTGTATATTCTTGTTCCCAATACAGTACTGTATGTTATAACAAAAGTATCGAAAGTTATCCCTTACCAGCACATTTCACAGGCTGTATGTCCATCTTATTTACTCATATCCCTTCATAGCAGACCCTAATGTTGCACTACTTTTGGGAAGGATTTACAGCATTTTCAGGCACTACACACAACATAATGTGCAGTTGTGAGCACATGAATGAAAGTCACAACCCCTGTACACAAAACCTGCATTGATTTAAAACTACAGTACTATTTCCTTGTGACTATTAAATGAAAAATGCAGATACTAATCATGAAAACTTAGGACATAGATATAAAACAACAATAATAATTTCAATGTTTTCCCATCACCAAAACCTCATGTGCCAAGACATAGGATTAATTAGTTTATCATTCAGATCATCACAACTGTACACTCAATATACAGTAAATATTAAGAGTTTTTGGGTGGTATTATTTAACTACTATTTCGAGGTAATGGCTCTTTGACACTCAATTTGTAATGCAAAATAAAACAAATTGAATGACGAAGATTGATTGATTGATATTAGGCGCCTCAACTGCGAGGTCATATGGCGCCCGAAGAAGAAGGTGACTGAGAGGTGGGACAGTAAGCACAAAAGGTAACAGATGAAAAAAAGGGACAGATGGAGAAGTGAAAGCCCCTTTTAGTCACTTGAGGTTACTGAAGTGGTTTGGGTAATATAAAAGAATGGAGAATTACAAAGTGTGTCATATGTTTGTAGGACCAGAATAATGAATGATTGGTGACATCCTAAATGGAAACATGTATGGTATGAACTTAACTATAAAGTACAGTACTGGTACATGTATACAGAAAAGGTGGTGTGCAATTAAAACACAGTCAACACATGCTAGTATGGATGAGATTGATATAAATGTCAATTCTGTATAAACATCAGCAGAAATTTCAGGGTCTGTTTCTGAAAAAATCAAGTTACTGTAAGAATAAGTAACATGGTAATTAGAGAACATATAATAAAATTATATTAATTATGTCTAACCAAAAAGTTATGTAAGTACAGGACAGTAAATATAGCATAATAATATATTGTACAGTTTCCTCTAATTTGCTACACTGTTAGACCATACATATGTTCATAAATGATATTTCCAGAAAATACACCGCTTAAAATTACCATCGTACATTACCATCACACTCACTACAACCGTTACCGTACCTTGTGAACTGAAAGATGTATGGTAGTTAATAAGTCGAGTCCTGAGCTCCTTTTCTCTGGCCTCAGAATCTCCACCTGTCTCCCCTCCACTCTCGTTGCTGGCCCCCTTACCACCCCCACCGCCACCACTGTCGACGGTCATCTTAACATGGCACCGAGTTCTGTAAACAAGGGTATGTTTAATATCAACACAGTTAATTTTTAATAATAAGACACCATAAAAGAAATAAAATGTGAGGTAGGGTGAATGTGATACAGTTTGACCTTTATGCAATGATTAATCATGGCTAGCTGGTAAGATAACTGTTTTTCATCTCATCATCATCAATAACCCATTTCCCTTTCTTCAAGGGGTGGAGAAGCTCTAGCATCAAGGGTAGAAAAAGGAAGCACAATACAGAAGTAAAAACAAAGTACCCAGTGAAATGGGTCACACACACAATCACTCCACCTTTCAAGACAACAAAATTCTCAGCCCTCCTAACAAGGTGTTGCATCCACAACGTAAGTCTTAATGGTAGAAGCCATTCTCTTGACTTTGAAGCCCAGGGGGGCTGACTTTATTCTCTGTGAATGCTAGCCATCCCCCACAGGGCTAGAAAAAAGATTGTTGCAAGATCTGGTCTCTTTCTAGTGGAGTTGACGAGATCTGCCCACATGGATTTTAATCCATGTGAGGTGTACTACAAACAGAGGTTCTTTGTGTTTTTTCCCACTGCTGTGTGGACCGCCAGCACACGGGGTTGCATTATCTCTTTGCATGAAGCAGTGTAAACTCCCTCCCCCTTTATGGTCCCTTCAGGACTGGTCTCATGGAAGGTGTGGCCCCACTTGTAGCTCTTGTGGTAACGTGGACTTGGGCCCACAACACTGGCTGTGGGATCAAAGCCTTCTCCCCAATCTCCCTGGTGGTGGGAGGCCCCCAGACTCCCTCGTCCAGTAAGCTCTGGTCCCATCTTCCTGGGATGCGCTTCGGTAGCCCAGGCATATAGGGCCAGGCCCCTCCTTTATTTAAATTTGTTTTTTCACTGCAACCAGAGTGTACTGGGGATCTGTGGGGCAGGAGGCTATTCTGCCCCGGGAGAACATCAACAACAACTCTTAGCTCATGTTTACTTTCAAGTTAAAACTGGGATGCCAGCCTTAACATCCACTCTTGTCTATCATGTACCAGTAATTTACTTCATTCATATTTATTCAACACTTTCTTACATAATCACTCACCGTACAGTGTCATCTTCTCCTCCCTTCAAAACCACTCTCATACACCTTTGTCACCACTCGTATGTCATCCATTCTTTCCACATGCCCATAACACCTCACAACACTAAGAGCTGGTTACCATTTGAGGAACATTGCTTTTCTTAGATAATATTTAGATGAGGTGTTCCATCTGGTGAGAGGATAACTCCAGCACTCATTGACTGACATTGACTTACAATAAAGGCCACCATTGTGTATAAGATAATATTATGTCTTCTAACATTTACGACCTTCATATTCGGAAAATCAGAATAAATAAAGAATCTTTTAAGAGGTTTTCAAGTTTATACCACTATGGAACTCAGACATAGTAACGAACAATACAGGTTAAATGAGCCAAGGAGTAATCTAACAATGGGTTTCACAGTGTTTGTAAGGTGTGCACCAACAACCACCAATTAAGACTCTTTAATGAAATGCCATTAAATATCTAACGTTAGAGTTGTGAAAATTACACCATATTTAATAAAAGACTGAAAATATATCTGTTGGGCGAGTGTTACGACATGGATATGAACATTACAAGTGATTATAGTGTTTAATAATATTGAGGAAGGCCATGAGAAGCAACATCTACTGGTGGAACGGGACAAACAATAACAAACAAGTAAACAAACAAAATAATCAAGAGGAAAGAGAGGTGAGAGGAAGAGAGGGAAGTGAGAGGAGGATGGGGGGGGGGAGGGAATTCCAATGGTTCATTCTCCTCTCCATATTAGTTTTTCTCTCCATTTCTCACCTTTCTTGACCTCCACACCTCCTGACCTCCTTTGGGATTTATCTTATGGTAGTCTCGTGTACCAGGTCAGCCCAGGTCAGGGTCAAATGGTACAAAATACTCACCAGGTCAAATATCGATGGCTGGTTGTGTGAGTGTATCCGGATTGGTTTGTGTGGCTCCGGCTTGGCCTTCACACACTCCTTTGTCTCGCTTATCAATATCTCGTCTGTACACGTATAATAATCAAAATAGTTTGTTTGTATAATGTTCCTCTTTAATTATAATGGGGAAAACCTTGGTAATGTCTTAATATGTATTGGTATTAACTACAATAGAATAAATCCCCTGAATCGGTGAAGCCAACTTGTGTTTGTATCAGGTATCACACACACTATGACAAATTTTAAAGATTACCTACAATTAGTTTTGGATAATGGAGGATTGAAAGTTTACGTCTCTAATGTCATAATTTATCATGTGTATGCTTTTTTCATGTTTCTATTATCCACATATAACTTTACAAGTACATGTTATCAAATTGTACCTTCATTTTTCATTTAATATATAACAATATGCAATATATACCCCACTCTTACCATAATCTAATGTTACTATAACTAACAAATAAAACAAATGATCAGGTTTTAATGCACATAGAGATTATTCCACTTTGTTTAATCCTCTCATAATGAATTACCAAATATGTTAGTGTGTGTGGAACTTGTATTTTCATTGTTTGACGTCATGGTTAGCAGACGATATCATCTGAATACTCATGAATGATAATACTTTGATTTAAAGGACTCATTCAGCATCAATTTCTCTCATATATGACTAAAATGTGCGAAAATAACTCAGACCAAAGCATAATTGATAGATATGATTACTCCCGTCGAACCGAAAAATATAATTAGGTATCATTTTTCTATAGACATATTTATATTGGGGTCAGTTATACATTTCAATATATTTTGTCTTTAAAGAATACTAACAAGATTAAATATACGTTAAAATAATAACTTTAAAGAGAAATGTTGTGAAAAAAATATAACATTAGGATCTTCAACAAAAATCACACCCAGTTCTACGGATTTTAAAGATTTATTTATATAACCTTTCTAGACCTTCTGTTGATAATGAGAGATACCTTCTAAGTTTTATAATGTACAATTGAAGTAAAAACTTTTGAACAATATAATAATTAAAAGTGTATGTAAAGCAAGCGTTGCCAACAGCCAACCAGTATTGCCAGCTTATACACAGGAAAATTTCCATATTTTAGGGTAAGTTTAATTAAATCCACACATGGAAATAATGCATGAAAATTCCCAGCAGGAGTAGCATAAACAGAGAAATTTTATTACCAGACAAAAATATCATTAATGTCTGACCATCATCTTCAGCAGTACTCTATCAAGAATCCTCTGGGTAAATATACGATTATCTTCAACAACAACAAGTGTACACAGGGAATTATTGAGGTAAAGCGTTGTGACGTCATAGAAAGTCCTCTATACATGGAGAATTATAAATTAGAGGTTCCTATGGGGAAATTATATAAAGATTGTTGAAGAGTAATAAGTGTTGAAAATTCTACCAAACGAAGAAATATCAATATGATGGTGAATATACGATTATTTTCCAACAAGTGTACGTACATATTGAGGTAAAAAGGGAAAAATTCTTATATTAAAACTGGGGAAAGGGAAAAATTCTGATATTAAAACTGGGGAAAAACCGGGGAAATATGGTGAAGCAGCAGCAGACCACAGACCTGGCAACACTGACTGACCGGCCATTTCCATACCCTCAGACAAACTCGTAGAATCAACAACACGAATCTAAAATAGTCCCACAAAAATGGCCGGGTTGGTGAATAAAGTGTATCAGAACATCTTCCGACGGACCTCTTCCTTCGTTCTAGCTGCTGTTGCTGGAGCCTTTATGTTTGAGAGAGGCTTTGACATGGTATCAGATGGAATATTTGACAACATGAATCAGGGGGTAAGTATTTAGGTGGGTTTTTATTTTACCGTCAGCTGATCACCTCTATGACGCAATATTTTTTTTTTTTTATCTTACCTGTACTATTTTATATTTATTTATTTTTATTATCTTTACTATACCATTTTATCTTTCCTATATATTCAATTTTATATTTTATTTTATCTTTCCTATACCGTTTTATATATATTTTTTTTTTATCTTTCCTATACCATTTTATATTTTTTTTATCTTTTCTATACCATTTTATTTATTTCATTTTTCTTCATGTGGGTTTCGTATTTTCTCTGTGTTTATTATGTATGCATTGTAAAGTGAGTGTATTATAACTGTATACTCTGAATGGTGACCTAATTATTTATTATTGTATTCGTACCCTGATGTGTGTACAGTTGGACACATTAATTCTTACAAAGGTTATATAGAAAGGTCATTATTCTTACACAGGTTATTATAAGAGAGGTCATTATTCTTACACAGACTATATGTAAAGAGAGGTCTTTTCAATATATATATATGGATGGTTGTATGAGAGAGATGAAAGCCAAAGTGAATGGTCTGGGGGTGAAGTTGAGGCTAAATGAAGTAAATTGGTCCTTGGTGGCAAGTTTATTTGCAGATGACACTGTGCTGATGGCTGAGAATGAAAGGAAATTGCAGAGGGTGGTGGATGAGTTTCAGTCTGTGTGTAAACGAAGGAAACTGAAGGTGAATGTGGGTAAAAGTAAAGTGATGGTATTTGAAAGAGCAGAAACTGAAGTGATTGACTTTGCTACACCTTACAGAGTGGCTGTACCAACTGGGACGAAGTGTGAGATAACTCTGAGGGATGAGAGGATGGAGGAAGTGAAGGAGTTTAAGTACCTGGGTACAGTTATGTGTAAACATGGAAGTATGGAAGGAGAAATTAGGGAGAGAGCAGTGAAGGGTAGACAGGTCATAGGATCACTGGGGAGGATTATGAAGGGTAGAAGTGTGAGTATGGAAGTGAAAAGGGGACTACGAAATAGTATAATCCTGCCAACACTGACATATGTGTCGGAGACATGGACATGGACTAGGGCTCATCAGTCTAGAATAGGTGCTGTGGAAATGAGTTACTTGAGAGGAGCATGTGGACTTACTAGGTGGGATGGAGAAAGTAATGAGAGTGTGTATGAGAGATGTGGTATGAGTGAGAAGGCAATTGGTATTGAGTGTGGAGTGGTTGAGAGAGTGAAGCGCAATACACTGAGATGGTTTGGACACAGAGAGAATGCAAGGTGAGGAGTTTGTAAAGAAGGTGTATGGAAGTGAAGTTGTGGCACCTGGTGTGAGAGGCAGACCTCCGGTTAGATGGCAGAACAGAGTGGAAGAGTATGTAAAGAAGAGAAACGTGAGGGGCAGAGTAGGGCTTGAACAAGTAAGGAGGGAGTGTTGGAACAGAGTGGAAGTGTATGTAAGGGAGAGAAACGTGAGGGGCAGAGTAGGGCTTGACCTAGTAAGGAGGGAGTGTTGGAACAGGGAAAACTGGAGACACTTCTGCCATGGCCACCCCCTTGGAGGGAACGAGGCATCAGAGCAATAGATAGAAGAGATAGGGAATGATGGATTATTAAAAAAGAGATGGGAAAATGTTGTGTTTTCCATCTATGTGGTTCTTACTAAATTTTACCAAATTTTGTAATTGTCTGTTTATGTGTATTGTTTTTTCTTGATCAGAAACTGTGGAAGCACATCAAGCAACGTTACGGCCAGAGTCTGGAAGAAGAGGAATAAACAAAAAATGGGACAATATGATTAATAAGGAGGGAAATATAATGAAGAGCAAGTTTACAACCATCTCAAGGAGGGGAAGATGTTAAAAATAAGTTGACAACATCTCAGTTATACATTATTGTCATTCCACGCGTTGATAACTGATACCATAACAACCCTGTTCCCTGGTGGTATTGGAAACCACAAATTGCAAATCATTTTGGTAAATTATATTCCTGTTATAGTTTCACTCAAGTTTAGGTCAGAATGTTCACTTCATATGTATAAATTCAACTGTTCATTATGTATATTCATAATAAATAATGTTAAATACTGCACCCATTACTCATTACCATTTATTTGTGTGATTGCCTACTGTGTTTGTACTGTATAGATATACTGTAATTTCTTTTCTTACCTAATTTTGGATTTGGTTACAATCAATGCTATATGACAATATGGACACTACTGCAGTGGTGTGGATAACTACTCTCTAATGAAGATTTTATAAGTATGCCGAAATACATTCCCGTTTGTTGCTTCTCATATCTTGACTCTCTTGGAGTTGTTTAAGGGCAAAGTCTGACTGATTTTCAAGGTGGGTTTGGTCCATTTCATTGTAATTTAGTCAAGGTCTGACTCCAGCTTAGGAGAGGGTTTTCTGCAAAGATTGAATAAATAAAATTGTATACGTATGTGGGAAGGGGCCCACCACAAAATGGCAGGGTACAGAAATGGAAATGCATAACTGCAGGAATAAATAACAACAATGCTGGGAGCATAATATACACGAATACAGTAAAAGGAGTGGGAGGAGTTATCAGCAGTTTGGAAACTATATTTTATTTTCCTGGGTCAACACAAAAGATCAAAATACATTGATTCTGTCAAGTCTAGAATTATTCACTGACTAGATCAATACAAAATCATCATACCATAATGATACTAGTTTGTCCAAGGACTGCACCACACAACCTTAAGTAACAAAAATATTATGAATGAGTGCTGGCTCTGTGGTGGTGGATGGACGATGTAGTGTTTCTGCCAGGGAGTTTGACAGATGTATAGTGAGGTCAGGGAGTGATAGCACTTGTAGCTAAGATGCAGTACAAGAATTTGACATTATACACACTGAAGCATCAGCTACCCAAGGTGTTCTGTATTGGATGAACTAAATTTTTCTGAAAAAAAGACGACCCGAGTATACTGTCTTTTCATTAGCTATATAAGTTAACATTTTATCTAAAGCCTTAATGTCACACAATTACCTAAGAAAATATCACCTAATACACAAAAATTAAAATGGAAAGTTTTTATCTGTACCAGTGTGTAAACATGACTGATATTAATATACTATTGGTCACAAGAATTCATACACTCACTGTTGTTTTCGAGGACTACGTAACTGCAACAACATTATTATTAGGATTGTTGTTTTGCTAATCACAGAGTCACTTGGTAGACCATTCATTGCAGTTCTTCCAGAATAATGACCTCTCTCTCTCCATATAACCTGTGTAAGAATTCCTGTGGCCAACTGTACATGTTCATTTTTACAACCTTGGTGAAACTGAACAGAGAATGTAAAGAGATAATGTTGAAACTCTCCTGTACATTAAGTGTACACAATTCTTCAACACAGGTTCCTTGTATGAGTGTACCAGATAATACAGTATAAACAAAATACATACAATACCATGCTTATTGGCTTATAAATCAGTATGCCAGATACATGACCACCCTTGTTTTGAAGGTCATATTACTTGCAAATCATGATAGTTGAGAACATCACTTGAATGGTGTATATCCCACCTGGTTATGAAAACAAAATTGATTTTATCATTGGGCAACAATTAAATGCTCATAAAATTTACAAGTACCTTATGAGAACCAAAGTTATCTAATAAAACAATTCTCAGAGCAGGAAATATATGAACACTAGCTGTCATTATTTGTTCTCTGCTTCATAATATGGTAAAAATAAAGTCACAATAAATATCCAAGACAAGGCTATGACTGTTATCATTGAGGTAGTTTGACACTTCTAGTCACATGCTTCCTTCTGATGAATACTATTAGTGATTACCTCTGCCAAACTTTGCCACTCATAACTAATTAAGGGTTAACAGACAAGGTGAATACATGAGAGGCACAAGAAACCAAAAGTTATGTGGAAGAAAATCTCATCATTGAAAGTAATATTTTATAAAATGCTTCAGTCCACACGACATGACTTCAGTAGACCATTTAATGTCTTACATACTAACCTGACCCATATTCCCTCTCTCATCTGGGTTACTAGTCAAAAGACCCAGTCTTAGCTACAAAAGGGATAGGGTTTAGGAATTAAATTGGCCAGATGGACAGACCAATGTAGTGTGGCCGGACTACATTCTGTGATTACACCAGTGCTCCTACATTCTGGTATTCATCCATGACTTTCACAAAATTCTAGGAACTAAAAACCATCTAATACCATTACCAAGTTTTTGTACATTTATCCTAACCAAACCAAACCATAAGCTTCCAAACAGTGAAGGAAACACACTGCCACAGCAACCTATGACAGAACTGAGAGGAGAACTTTTGCCACACTTAACACTTAACATTGTCCTACAAAGTAATTCTGCCAATGATAGTTACAATATAGTATTGTACCAATTTTCTCCTTAACTTTCCTCTTATCAGCCAGGATCTTAAAATTATCCATACCTTCCTCCCTGTCACTATAAATAACTGGGTGGTAAATAAGTCTCGTAAATAAAAGCGGTAGTTTCTCAGGTTTCTGGCAATCACAGTTTCTTATTCATAAGTTGTGAATACATCATTTGTAATCCTGCTGAAGCAAATATGTAGCACAAAATATTATTAGCTCTACCCAGTACAGTACTGTAGTAGGAAAAGCTGACCCCATGCTAAGTACTGCAGGCCATCACTTCTCCTGGCCATGATATGTACACCACACATAAACAATGTTTATGAGCTACACTTAATTATTAAAGATAACACAGATACATGAACCTATCACCTACTGCAACTGTGTGACACCTTAAGTACATGATCAGTGAGCTTATTTCTCTCCCTTCTTTAGTAGTGTTACCAGATGAACCAGTTACCAGCAGGCTCCACACTATCATGCCCACTACCCACCTACCAAATGTATGTATTGGAACTGATTTTGGTAACAATGCTTGTTCACTGCTCGATCCAGGGCCAATTTCTCATAAGAAGCCTGTGAAACTTATGGCAGAACCAAGTGATGATTGTGAATATTTAAATATGTGAATGACAGCTGTGGTGAAATTGGATAAGGATTTGTGATGGGACAACCAACCACACCTTCCCCCATCCACCTTCACTGCCATCCCAGCTACTACTTCACTCACCACACACCATTGTGGAGCAGTCAAAGAGGAAATTGTGTTGGTAAAAAAGTTCTCAAAACCTATGACATCCACATGCAGTGATGGAAGAAGTCAGCAGAGATACCATAAAGCACATTTGTTTGTAGTCCACTCCTAATGCTACACCTTTGTCAGTTTAGTCTGGAGGGTTACAGAATATAGTTCAACCATTAATGAAAGTCTGACTGAACATATGAGAATTTTTCTTTTATATTGGTCACATTAAGTACTTGTTTCTGTCAGTAAGTACTGTACATGGTTTACCTTTTGTACGGATATCTTGTTAAAGTTTTGATAGAATGATAAGTAATGAGGATCTTCTAAGTACAGACCAAGGTTACCCTAAGTACTGAGTGGTATGTTAAGTACTGTAATACTACCGTTACTTTTGTTAAAATAATTTGGTCATGGCCTACTGTCTCTGGACACTCATAAGGCTGGAGATAAGATACTGACATTGCAACAAAAATGAGGAGACAGAGTGGAGGGACAGCAATCACAATGGATAACAAAGGAAAGGAGGGACATCTGTAGTGGTAAACAGAACCAACTCAAGATGAAGAAATGTCAAAACCATTTAAGTACTGTATTACCCACATAACCACAGGCAATACCCCTGATGAAAGCCAATAGTGACCATGATATCAAATTAAGTACATGTATTTGTAGTCAAGTCCTGAGCCATTAAAGTACATATAGTCATTGAAGGTTGTCTTATCTGCCCAACTAATATATTATTTCTGATAACAGAATTTAAAACTGTAAACATCATCACTGTAGCCTATACCCAGAGCTATGGAGCCTCATGGTTACATTTGGTGGTACTGTATATTACAAATAATAGCAGTTTCTGAATACCCTGTAGTTGAAAAGTGAATAGAGTAAAATAGTCTTTAAATCTGTATGGAAGCATTGTATATAAAAAAAAAATCTTGCTAAAAAATCTAGAGCCATTGGGTTATGAGCCTTTGAGGCTACTCTAGTACCGTATATGGCTCAACATTACAACAGCTGGCTCAGAGGGTTTTGTATCAACATTGGATAGAAAAGATAACTTCATATTACCCTCACTAAACTGTGAACACTATTCAATCTTTTGTAGGATGTACTCAAATGTGCATCACATAATATCCAACATTTATGGTATTTCAGTTCTCAAATGCTTCATGTTTCCCAAAGTGTCTCTCCATATCAGCCAGGGTTGGCAGCAAATGTCTGGATCCTGAAACAAATATGGCTAATCCCTTCTCTACTGGGCTAATAATATGATGCACATTCCAGCCATCACTACATAAAGAGAATCAAGGTAAATCATCATTAACCAAATTGGAACTACAGCTTTCACTATCCAACATTAGGCTGACCATTGTGAGGACATTTGTCTGTAATGGTCCCAGCTATCAATTATGTGGATTCTTACACAATTTGTTTTGAGATCATACAGTACCTCAATACATTATAAATATACAGTATAAACTCTGTAGTACAAATTCTGAACCCAAATTGTAACAAACATCCAAGACAATCAACTACGTTCACACAATGTATATACATGTAGGGTACACTGTATATAGCTCCCTGTAACCTAGTACCTCACTTGTGCCTTGTTTTCGTAAAATTTTAAAACACTGTACAGTACTGTACCTTCAAACTGTTATGAAATATTTACAACTCTAAATAATTGCACAATAATTCACTGTTACTGAAGAAAACATATACAGTACTGTATGTGAAAATGAGGGGGACTATACTTTACATACAGTAATATTGTCTACTCTCACATGTGAATACATCACCTCTAACATGTAAGGTATGACCAATTAATGTACAGAGTATTTGTCATGGTCAATAATTTCTGGTAAAACCTCATTTTTCAACATCCTTAAAAATATTTTACTGCTGCAGACATATACTAAACTTACAGTACCTATTTAATGTCAAGCTGCTTAAAAAAATAATCAAAATAGCAAAGTTTATATAATCCGGAGTGATTATTTAGTTGCTTACAATCCCAAGAAATTATTGTTCATGTCTGTACATTTTCATAAAGTTCATAGAAACATTTCCTGAGACCAGTTCTCTACAGGTCTACAACAACTCTCATACAGTTGCCTAGCCTAAAATATAAATACTTGATTTTAACTGTATATCCACAAGTCCTATTAAGGAATAAACACCACTACCTGTGCTGGATGCAAACCCAACTCAAATAAAATCTTGTACACTACTGTACATTAATTACCACATTTACCACACGGCCAATTTCTTTAATAATCTCTTTAGAGTCAAATTACTATGCATATGGTCAAGGCAATTGTTCTACACTTGGGACTCACAATGCAAATCTTGGTGCCACCCTCCCCTCAAACATCACAAACATACACATCATGAATTGCAGCCGGCCAGTTTGATACATGCAATAGTAACCAAGCATATGTAACCTCCCTGTTATTTTCAGTTTCTTCATGTAGTAATGTTATATTTGATTCCTTCTTTGTACACCTGGCTACAGTTCCTTAGTATGTGTAATAGAGATGTGATGATTAAATGTGACGTATGCTACAGGTATAACTGTTGTGTTTGTTGCTGGAGAAAACTTACAGATCCTGAATATTGTATAGCCAATCTCAAATGAAAAGGATGTAACTGTTGGGTACCAACTCCTTGACATCCCTGTAAATCCCTATGTGGTATATCCACATTATACTGCTTAAGGGGGTAAAATATTGCTGACAAATAGGAAGCTACTGAATCCTCCAATCTGGGCCACAAATCAAACCACCCATACTGATGCAATGAGTTTCTAGTCATAGTACATAGGAATCAAGAGCCTCCAATTTGCCAACCTCATCTTATCCCTCTTATATTAATACTGAACACATCCATTTGTACGAGTGGGAAGGAAGGGCGTGCTGCCGTGTGGCTAGTACTGCAGATGGGGCCGTTGTTATTATGGCACTGTTCAGAAGGGAGAGTTCATGCCCAACTTGGTGCCAAACTCCAGCCGGGCACGCTTTTGGTACCTCACATTTATTCTGAGGAATGGAGTGAGGTTAATTACATTCCTACGATATCACAAACAAGATGACATAACAGTTCTTTTTATCTCAAACTACTACCATCGCAAATTTCTTATATAAACCCTCCACTACTTACCGTATCTCCCGGCGTTTGATGCCTTCATTGAGAGGTATGACTAGAAGTGGCCAAAGGAGTGCTATTAGACAGAGCCATGGGGGTACATCACTCAGCCCTGGTCCCCCTGCCCAGCCCAGACCCCTTCCTGACATTGACACACTCCCGTATACAACCTGCAGGACCAGCCTAAAAATACAGTTGAAAGAATGAAATAAATATCAGTGTTTATGACCTATATAGTAGAGTAGTGGTGTTTCAATGCCGCGGCTAATCTTACACATGGGCAACTCTGTGACGTCCCTCAGTAGAACCACAAATTGTGGTTAACAGTGTCATGAAAGTGACTCGAATCGTCTTGGTGTGGCAACCACAAAATGCTCGTGTGCCAGCAGCCTTATAGTGGCGAGTTGATGTGTGAATGTTGTATGTGACTCCAATGGCGATGCAATCTGATATTTTTTCAACTGTAACAGTGTTTTGACTTAGAAAAATTTTGAATACGGTCAAAGTAAAAAAATAAAAATAACAAAAATTCTTGCAGATTCTGAACCAGCTTTTCTTGCTGTATATCAAATGAACAATAATTAATCATTTGGGAGAAAAAAAATTGTGGACTTGTTTGATTTTCGACTTTTGGAATATTAACAAATTTCTGAGCGTCCAAATAAGAGGGAATAGACTGTAGTTTTGTAAGTTGTGCAGTGCCAGATTTATCCTGTGAAGGCCCATAGGCAGTTTGTATGTGGAGGCCACAAGCCTTATAAGTTTTAGCAAATGGTTGGGGTGGCGAGCAAAGTGAGCCTGATCAGCTGGTGGGGTTTGGGGGGTGCTGTAAACCCCCCTGAAAATTTTTGAAATTGTAGCACCTTTTAGGAGCATTTTGAGCAATATGAAAAGCTAAATTATTAATATTAGAGACTTGAACATTTATAAAATTGATTAACAGAAAACCAGATACTGATAAAAATGTTGATGGGTAGGCCTAACTATTTACCCTTTCTTAACGGTCTTAGTTCTCTGATGGCGCATTATTAATCCTATTAATATACATATACATTTTCTGCTCAATTTGCTTAAAAATATATTTAAAAAATATTCAATAAACCATTATATAATGGGAATTGAATAGAGGAGAAATTAATATTTTGTAGTCTATATATAATTGTAATATATACAGTATGTGGAGATTAGGAGTTTGCCTCATAATGTGGAGGTTCCCTGACTGTGGAGGCCTGTGAGCACCTGCCCACTTTGCCCACTCCTAAATCCGGCACTAAAGTTGTGGATTGTGTTGTGACATGGATTGTTGCTCTGGCCTTGTTGATGGTGCTCAAACAGGACTTTCCTTATAGTTGCTGATTTGGGTCATGCGTGAAAAAAAAAAAAAAAATTTGAGGGAAAACAAAACAAAAAATATTGGAGATTATGAACCAGCGTGTCTTGCTGTATATTGAATGGACATTGTTTTTGGATTTGTCAAAAATTTTCTGAATAATATTTTGGATTTCTTTTCTTTTTTATTACAGATTCGGAATTAGCGTGTCTCAAAACGTGGATATCTCAATTTTCAGCAATTTTGGACAAACTGTTTTGGACTAATACAATTTATAACTTTCGAGACTTCAAAAATTTTTGAGGTCGACGCAAGTAATAGGGATTCGGCGGTAGTTGGGCCTGTACCCATGAGTGACTGTGCCAGTAACTTGTAGCAGAGATGCGGATCTCCGCCACAAGTGACGTCGCTTTGTCCCTTAGACCTTTACACACAGGGACACTTGTAGTTGCTCGGTGGCGAGGAAAGTTTGAACTTTGAAAGCTGTGACCCATCACTTCCGTCAGTCATTTACCAGATGCAAGTGTGTGAGAAGGTCTGATTGTTTTCATTCTCTTTTTTTTTTCTCTCACAATGACATTTTTTATTACTGATTGCTTCATAATTGATATAAAATACCGACCAGCAATTTGGGACACAAGAAGTAATGAATATAACAAGTTATCAAAAGTGAAGACATGGCAGGAGATATGTGACATATTCTTACCGGACATCAAGGAGATGCACTCTGTAGGGAAAATAAGGCAGATATATTTCACTTTTAGAGTCATTGCTGAAACTGAGGAGGCATGTACTGTTTTAAATTCAGCCAAGTCTTTAGAATAACATAATACTATACAGCATCAAATCATTCCCTGTATCATATTCATTCACATCAGTTAGTGGTACTGGGAATAATACATATTGTTACAATACTGCAGGATTAGAAAAGGAAGAGAAGGCTATTACCTATTGTATGTCATGTCATTTGAAAAGAAAGGATAATTTTTTGGATACTGGTTGGAAAACATACAGTACTTATCCCTTCATCCTGGCACCTATCTAGTTATAAATTTATTTAGTGTTAGCTAGAATGTTTATGACTGAAGTACTGTACTGTATACAACAATCTTACCCCTTTAAATTAAGAGGACAATACAATGTTGGTAAAGCTGGAGCAAGTGATTCCTCCAAACTATTCCAGGCAACAGGCCACCATTCTTTTGATTAATCTGGTTTTGTTTTCCAGCATAGTTTGGAGGTATCAAGGCACTCCAATGTACCAAAAGTAGTATTACCACCTAAATACCCTGTGATTATTTACCAGAATTGGAGGCTTCTGATTCCTCCTGACTATGCCACAAAATAAGCTCCTTCAATATAGGTGGTGTTTCATGGCAGTGTTTGAAGGACTCATCTAGCTCCAATTTTCATCACGGTTTCCATAAAATGACGATAACAAAGTGGTGATGATAGAATACTCACACAGCGAATACAGTAGCAGCCCACCAACGATTAGAGAGAGGGTTTCTGCGCCACAGTTGATACATTCGGTGCACGTATGATAATGACACCGCGCCTGACACACACACAAACAAACACATGGCATTAGTAGGTGTGGTATCATGGTGACAGAAGAATAGTTGTGGTGATAGTTATGGGGGTAGATGGGTGAATGTCAGGAGGTCGCGCATGCAACTGAGTGTTGTTTTTGAGTGTTTGCATGGATTGGTGAGTGATTTGAGTATGGATATGTTTCTGGAGACTGGTTTGGGGTGGGCAGGGTGTGAGAGATGATAGTATTTGTGCATGGTATCATGTACTGTACTGGGTGTTGTTTTGATGTTCCTTGGCATGTGTGGGTGTTTTGCCATGTAGTGTAGTGGATGGTGCAGGTTAGTGGAGGCTGCAGCAATCTGTTTGTGTGCCTCTCATGTCAAGGTGATTTTTGATCTTGAGAACTTTGGTTTCATGGTGTAGGTGGTGTGTAGGTGTGGTAGCTGTGCAGTCTGTGATTATCTTTAGGGCTCTATTCTGTGTGGTCTGAAGGGTGTTGAGATGGTAGGGAATGGTGCTAACAGGGATATAGTGTAATGTACTGATATCATTAAGTGTAAACACCAAATCATGCAAAGTCAATGATGTTCATTTATTACTCTTTGTCAACTTTTGTGTTAGTATACTCATACTTTTGCATACAGTTATACTGCAATCTGGATTATATGTGGGTATGTACAGTCGGCGGCAAATGTCCTGTCACCACATCTGCCAAGGCATGAAGCATGTATGGAAATATAAGCTTTAAGGGCTCATAAACTGAGAAAACAGAAAAGTATATTAATTTACCCCCTGGATATCGTATTTCTATATGGTGAATGTGATTATTCGATGATTAACCTTCATGTTATCTTTTTTAAAGAAGGGTTGAGTGAGGCGACACAACTTTTGCTGCCGACTGTACAGTACATTACTACTCTCTTCACCAAAATAAGGTGGACACAAAATTAAGTCTTATAACAGTATGTGTTTTGTATGGTATGATGAGATAAGAATGGGAAATGGAATATTGATGATGATAAGATAATTACATAGAGGTTTCATAGTTCCATTTACTCACATAAGTAGAGTACGGTGAGGAAGGCAACAGTATTCTGGACCACATTGAGAGAATCAGCATACTGGTCCCCCCAACCTCCCCACCACACCACCTCACCACCAGCACTCACACCACCGGAGTTTGTACTGGGGAGACAAAGGTGAGACTGGTAAGGCAAGGAAAGAAACTCACCTAGCTCACCAAAACAAACTAATAGGAGTGAGGAAATGGGCAATTATTTAGCTTAGTATTAATGAGAAAATGTATTACTGTATACAGAGGCAATGCTTCTGCCTGAGCTACCTGGTACGGCAAGGAAAGAAATTGACCTAGGTCACCAAAACAAACTACAGTAAAAGGAGTAAGGAAGTGGACAACTACTTAGCTCAGTATTAATGAGAAAATGAATTATACAGAGGCAATGCTTCTGCCTGAGCTTCCTCTTCTCTGTACAGCTGCTGGGAACTACACCCAAGGGGGAGGCCAAGGCAGAAGAGTCTCCAGCTATCCTTGTTCTGACACTACCAGTTTTCAGTCAAACCTTCCACTTCCACTCACAATTCTCTCCCTTACATACTCTCCACTGCATTCACCAGTCTGGCTGGTGGTCTGCCTCTCACACCAGATTCCTCAATTTCACTCCCAAACATACTCTATGGAAAATCCCCATCTAGCATTTTCCTCACCCATCCAAACTACCATAGGGTATTAAGTTTCACCCTCTCTATCACGTCATACTCAACACCATTTACCTTCACACCTGTTAATATACCTGATGTAGATTTCGTCAGGGTAGACATAAGTGCAGGTTGTGTTGTGATGTGCTGCTATGTCCCGACAGAATGTGGCAAGGGTGAGACCTCCACACAACACTGCCACTACTACTGATGGCACAAACTTGCAGGCATAGTACTGTACCACATATCTCAGTGTCTGAAGGAGATGAAAAAACAAAACTATAGTATATGTCCTGTACTGTAATAATAATATGACACTGACCCACAAGGCATTATCATCATCATCATCAATATCACATGTACCATAAAGTGGGGAAATTAGGCCATTTTTTATTTTTTATTCTTGCTGGTATTTTTGGGGTAATGCAAACACAAATGGCAGGAAAATGCAACTTTTATTCTTTCAGTGTAGACAGCTGTGTTCACATTTTCAATGATACAACCCTGCTTCTTTCTCAGAAAATTGACAAACACAAAGTTCCCTATGTTCCCTCCAAGACTTATTTTCTGTTTTTCTACTAATGCTAGTACATCAATGTCATCACTAAACTATATCAGTACCAGCATCATTTCACTCAACTATTCCTTCTTCCCCTAATCATCTTCACTGACAGTTTCTACTATCTCTTACCAATTCAAAGATTTTTTAATTATGACTCATTGAAATGTCATAGAACAACCAAGATGGTAACCTACCTGTCGTGTGAGTGTCACAGTGTTTTTGCCAGTAGCCTGGTTCATGACGGCTGGGTTGGTGGGAGCTGCTACCAACGAGATGGAAAGAGCTGGAACCACTACACTCACCAGCCACAACACATCTCCTAAGAGAGGTTAACGGGACAACTATGAAGTTAGAGATTCCAAAAATATTGAGGGTTTGAAACTGTTAAAAGTACAGTAATGGAAATTGACAATCTTGAAAGAGGTACACATAATAACCATTATATGGTAGAAGATATAAAGGTAAATAATGGATAATTGTGTCTGGGAATGTACCAGATGAGAGGGAAGAATTTACAACTGGGAGGGACTACATACATCGTATGTGATGGAGGAAAATAGACTAATGAGGCCGTACAGTACATTACGTGAGGGAGGAAATAGATTAATAATGCTGTACAGTACATTATGTGAGGGAGGAAATAGAGTAATGGTGCTGTACAAAACGTTATATGAGGGAAGAAATGTGTGATGGGTCTACAGTATACCTGATGATAGGAGTGGTGGGAGGGCAGCAGTGGCAGCCAACAGTTGGAGGAGTGTGAGGGAGAGACAGCAACACGCCCAGAATTGCAGACAACTCATCACCTGCTGCATGTAGTGTCTTGACTGGAAACACAATATTAGTAAGCAGTCATTAACAGCCACACTGCATCTTCAATTTAAACATCAACACCTCTAATGATTAAAACACATCTTACTAACACCAACTACATGTCAAATTAATGGCCAATTCACTAAAACTTCCATATCAAGCTTTCTAACATCAATACAACCTACAACTAGTTAACTACACAACCTGCTAACCCTCTCATGAAATTCAGAAATATAGGACAAAAAAACTTTGACATAAATCCTCCTAAAATGAACTAGACAACCCCCGACTGACAACAAAACAACCTACAGGCGACCACAACACAACCCACTACTGACAACAAAACAACATACAGACAACCATACCATGACCCACTACCAACAACAAATCAACACACAGACAATCACAACACAACCAATTACCAACAACATATCAACAAACAGATGACCACAACACAACCCACTACTGACAACAAATCAACAAACAGGCGACCACAACAACCAATTACCAACAACAGATCAACACACAGGCGACCACAACACAACCCACTACTGACAACAAATCAACAAACAGGCGACCACAACAACCAATTACCAACAACAGATCAACAACACAACCCACTACTGACAACAAATCAACACAGAGACAACCCACCTCCATGATGAGTCTGACGAGGGAGACACGGGTGTGGCTCTGGAAGGCGAGGGAGCAGGGCAGCACGTTGAGGGCACGGGCAACTTCGGTGGGTGGGGGACCCTTGGTGGGGGACGGGCGCACCATCACACTCGACTTCATACACACCTGAGGGTAGAGGGGGTCGACCGACAGGCTGTGTCCCCCCCGACCCGGTAGAGGAGTAGTAGGTGAGGGTTAGAGGGTGTAGTGGATGGGCAGAACTGGGTGTAATGGAAGTGGGTGTAGAGTTAATAGAAGTGTTGGGACTGAGAGTTAATGGGTGGAAAGGGGATCTATAGAAAATGAGCATGGATGAGTATGAGTTACTGAGATAGCCCTAGGTATGGGGATAGTAAGTGGTGGTGATGGTGGATAAGAGAGCTTGAGGGTAGTATTTGATGCAGAAAATTGGTTTGAATGAACTGGAGTTAGTAGACCACAAGAGGTTAAACATCACCAACCCAGAATCCCTTCACATAACAACTCAACCTACAGTACTCAAACATCATCATACCTGACACCCTTAACATACTACAGTACCTCACATTCCTTACCTTCCAAGATAAACTTAATATATAAACTAACCTAGCATACATTCACACATTTCCCCATCACTATCATTCTCCCTAGCTGACACACCTTGCATCAGCCTGCATGAAGAGAGGCATGTTGTCAGCACTAGCAGAGGAGCCCATGACCATAGTGACTTCAGTGTACTCTTGCATGATGGTTAACATGGCACGTGTAGCTGGTGGGGAGCAGTCAGTGAAGAGGGACACTAGTAGTGGTACATTGTCTGCAGTCTCCAGGTGTGGCTTGATATTCTCGATACCTTTGGGTAGACGTGCCTGGGTGCCAACAAAAGCGTTTACTGTTTAAGGAATCCCATAACGTACAGTAGTCAGAAAATTGGAGGTTAGTGAGTCCTTCAACTATTGCCATGAAAAACCACATATGTTGAAGGAGCTTGTTTCGTGGCATAGTCAGGAGGAATCAGAAGTCACGAAGTCTCATACACAATCACACAGTCCTTAATTTTTTAGTGTGCCCATGCAGGGTTTTTTCAGGCGATTAAAATTACCGGTATCTCAAGTTTAGCATAATGTAAATTATTAAGAGGCTATCATTAGGAGATGAGTTAGTCATGATAATTTTTAAACTTTTACTGTCTATAGCTGTTCTTTGACATTACAGAGTATGTAGTTGGCCAGAATGAAATAAAAATACATTATACAGGTGCTAAGAGAATTAGTTTATATGCAACACAAGGCCTTGTCCATATACAGTATAAAGTAATGTTACTCAGAGAAAAAACATCAGAATACAAAGAGTTACCACAACAAAACCAGGTCAAACTCACTCTATTGGACATATCAAATTTGAAGGAGTCGGATTGTTCAGTACTGTCAGTGACCCTGGAGGGTGACCTGGAACGACCTCCAGGTGACCTGTGGTTGTGGTGGAAAGTCTGGCCGGCACACAGCTGTTGTGTTGCCTCATCCTCCATGTCATCCTGGTCAGGTAACATCATACACTCCTCACTTGTCCCTGCATCACATCCATACCCAAACCCTCCCAGTCGGCTGTAAGTACATTGTAACAAATTAATACATTTATCAATATAATGATTAAATATTATTATTATTATTGTTGTTTTTATTACAGTATTTTTACAAGTATTAAAATTAATATCATTATCATTAATAATATTATCATTATTATAGCTAAATTTACTGGTATTATTATTAATATAACATTTCTTTTGAACTATGATTAACTTTTTATCATCAGTTCCCTTTCTCTATCACTCCCCTATATTAATCTATATTATCTTGACACCTTTACCTGTGCATTACATTTTCACCATTATCTATCTTACTCTCCCTCACCTGTGTTCATCCTCTTCATCATCCAGGTATGAAGTTTGGGATTGTGAAAACTCTGAGCAGACTGACACCTCCTCCTCAAACTTGACTTGGGCTACCTCCAGGTTGATGGCTGAGGGCGCTGAGTGGCTCAGGGCACGTGACACCTCCAAAGAACTCCTGAAGGTGGTGGTGGTGGGGACAGTCACACATAATCACAGTTCATAATTCACAGGATGAATATTCAATACAGTGGGTATGATGAAACCTACAATGTGATAAACGTATTCATGTTCATGTCATCTTCTGGAAACTCATTCACACAAACCGTAGATGATTAAATTATGCCAGAAAATAATTAGACACTATAGATTAAAAAGAATGTCAAAAGATCCTTTTCTTATTCAAGTTTTCATTCATATTACATTGATTTATAAAATAATTCCATACACTTTAACTCATCTAAGGAAGAAACCTCTGTCATTTAAATATGTAATTACAGTACTGTACAGGAATAACACTCATAAGTCTCTCCAAGATGTTACTCTGTTGTGCGTTGTTAGTAATTGGAAGCAAATATTTATACAGGCAAACAATGACATGATGCAATGTAGCAATGATAAAATATATAAGGCCTACAAGAACTCTAACTTTTCTCCACATTTTCAAGCAAAGTTATTTAAAGGTTAAGAAGAAGAGACAGAGAGATACAGAAAGAAAGATGGGTAATATTTTGCATCTAAAAAAATTATAACTAAGTTGTCAGCTTTTTTAACTACGTTCAAAAGGGATCATAGAGCTAGGTACTATACAAAGGAGATAATTGTTCAGCAAATTAAGTCCCCAAACACATTCCCTAAAGTGGGAAATTCAGTTCTCAAATACATTCTTCACACTGAGAAATTCAGTCCCTAAACTGGGTAATGGTTATAATCACTGACATAGACATCCATTTCTTTAAACATTGGAACATTCAACAATAAAACCATTAGTGACCCTTCAAACAAGAATTTAAATTGTTTGTTAAAATGACTGTCACACATCATGCAATGACATCTCTTTAGTAGAAACAAAGCAGAGTGGAAGTAGACCAAAACATGAAGGCTATAATTTTAATGGTGTGAAAAGATATAGCTATGCCACTTACCTTCTACAATTATGTTTGTGTTTGTGTGTATTCAGTATCTGTACATGTATTGTTCTATACTATAAGTGAACAGTACGGTACTATGTAAATGAAAATATGAGAGCAGACTCTATACAGTATTTGATTTTAAGTAAGCATTGGTGCATTATTATGGAAATTTGAGTATGTGAGCACTGTAAAGATGACAGCTGGGAAAATGTACATCTGTATCTGTGCAAGTTGGCAAAACATAAATAAAGAATAAAAATGTGGCGAGTTTATTGACCAAATTGGCATGTTGAAGGATCTGGGAAGCACAATGGTAGTGGTGATGAAAATGTTATCCATGCTTGTTGGTGAACCTGGACAGAGGTGTGGCAGGAGAACTGGTGAGATGGCAGATGCAGTACAAGAGTTTCCCGAGATTTGTTGGTGATTCTAGAAAAATGATGACAAAACTGGTGGAGATTTTGTAAATTGGTGCACTATCTCAGTACCTGGGCATGTTGGTGAATATAGATTATAATCCTGTAAGGCAGTAGTGGTGCTGGTGATGGTGGTGGTGGTGATGATGGTGATGGTGTTATAATATACTATACAGTAAATTGGTTGCTGTGAATCTGGGCAGAAATGTTTGTCAGTGACCATTGTGAATTAATGATGATGACGATGACAATGATGATGATGATGATGGTGCTGGTATTGACTTTACCTGTTTACTGAGGGAACCCTATTGTACACCACATACCTCAGGCCCAGCCCCCTCCTGCGCAGGCTCTTGCTACGCCGAAATCCCTTGAAGGAAGATCTTGGCCGCCACACCAGTGAAAGTAAGCACATACCACACACAGTTAGTCTTTGTGCTTACTTGACTTCCCTTTGTCCAACACAATGGGGGAGTTGTTGTGCTACTTTGTGTTGTGAGTTTCTCTGTGCACTGAATTCAGTGAGGTGTGAATTTGTGTACTAGTGTGATTCCAGTGCAGAGTCTCTGGTGTGTGAACATATGAGTGTATGAGTGTATGTGTGTTCAACAGTGGTGTAAAGTGGGTAGGAAGGAAGGAAGGAAGGAAAGTACTGTATGTATACATATAAATTTATATATGGATACAAGCTCAACAATATGCTAAAGACTAAAAACCACTGCAAAAGCTCAACTTTCAACCCAACCTAAACAAAGCATACTAAAGTACTCCAAATATTTACCAGTTGCAATACACAAGCAAAACTTTGAGGTGGTTTAACATACTCAGTATAGGGTGGATTAAAAGCATACCAGTATCTCTTTCAGTGGTACTTACTCCTTAACAAAGACGGAAAGTGGTTGTGGTGAGACAAGCAAAAGTTTGGGACCAGACACAAGACAAACAACTCACTACATTATGAATAAGTTATTAGAGGCATATCATGTCATCAAAACATACTACAAAAAGTTATTAATTGCAGCATGAGAGCAAAGAGAGAGAGATAGAAAAGTTGTACAGTAGTCAATAGTCAAAGCAATATACAGAGCTACTGAAATAATGGAGCTATAAAGAATTAACATGAATAGGAACATGCCTAAAAATTATACACCATTTGAGAAAGAGCCATAACTGATATGTTATTGTTTCATCAGGCCCTTACATACCCTGAAGAAGTAACAGCATACCACTGTCAATAAAGGCTCCTTATTAAATGGTATTTAGTTCATTGCAATCTGTCTGTGACTTCTACATTACAAAAAAAATCATGACATAAGAGCAAAAAACAGTTACATTTAATTAAAAGGAGAGAACATCATGGATTCCTTCAAAACCAACATGATAAGTAACTGTGAAAAACTACTGATTCTTGTGTACAGATTAACACTTAGGTTTGGTTGACACATATGTGGCATCTATCATAGACAGTACTGTGCTGAAATGATATAGTCACATGGTGTTTCACAAGTTTAGAATGCAAAGTATTCTGTGGTCTCAGTCTGAAGGGCTATGACAACCTTTTCAGATTGCAGTAGTGAATATCACAATATCACTCAAGATCAAACACTTACATACTCTCAATGATGAATGTCTGTCCCTATTACACTGTACCCAGTTTTAATTAAAATATCTTTCATGCACCAGAGATCTGTAGTATAGAAACAAAAAACATTTATTTCTTTTCGACAATGAAAAGAAAAATGTCAACATTTTCAAACATCAGGCTCGCCCTAATATATTTCAGGGAACTCAACTCTTCTAAATTTACAGCTGTATTAGTTAATCACACTCCTCACTGATCAATCCATGTCCTCACATTTCAAGATTCATCATACTGTAGTTGATAATCCGATATGAATTGTTTCCTCGTTTCCATTTATTTCTACCACCGAGGGAATCACTGGGTTGGGCAACTATTCAAAACACTTCTATGCCATCTTACATTATACACATATTATGATCACAAGTGAGTGTTTCAGACTGACCTGCCTCAACAGCTATAGAAAGAGGGAGAAAAAGATGTGAAAATCTGAAAAATACTGTCAGTATTATAATACATTGAAGCTTAAGAGTACATGCACTTTGTCTTCTACTGTACTGCCAAAAATACTGTATAAAATACAACCCCAGCAAATAGTTGGTCATCAGAAGGAATATTGACAATGACCACCTGCTGCCCTATGGGGAAAGCATAAGAAATTTAACTACCCAATTACTTGTTGTAAGGAAACCACCTGCACCAAGAAACCCAAGGCAGAAATTGTTCAGATGAGTAGGTATTTTGTTGTTCTGGTATTAGCACACACCCTGGTCTCTTATCTTTCCAATGAAGCTGTATATAATAGATTCCAGACACTACTTGTCATGACAGATGAATCACCATCATCACTGAGCCTCATGAGAGTGTGGATCCAGCTAAGTAACTTGGTGCCACATCATCATGCACAGTCACAGTCTACTCTTGCCACCTCCTTTCCTGCTAACACAATAAGGACCTACCGGAACCTAGTTTTGGCGAGGTCAGGGCTGCTGAGATCTTCAGTAGATTGGCGATATAATGTCAGTCCTGAGGTCTTCACCGATGCTGCTTGTCCAGTGCGACTTGAGTTTCCACTCTCAGTCCTGCCAGGTAAGGGTTGAGATTATTTGGTTGGCTTGGTGGTCATATTTCTTCTAAATCAAAATTAAAGGTCCTAGGACTCCTGGGAATACAGGAATCCTGTAATATGTATACCAATAGCTAAAACCTCAATATAACTCATTTAAACCCTCTATGTTTATTTCCATGATTCCAAATGCTTCATGTAGATTTCACTGGGCAAAGAGAAAGTCAGTCACCTGGTACGATCTGAGAGGAGTGAGATGTGACAGTTCCAACCACTTTCCAACCCCATTTTCTCCGAGAAGACTCGTGAACGCAGCTCATTTTCTTTGCTAAAGTGGACAAATCTGATGCATGAGGCATCCAGCTGCTCAATCATCTGAACCTACAAAGTGATTCACACAGCATTAATCATTAACAACTTGTGTACTGTTTACCACCTAATAAAAATCTTACTTCTTGTCATTGGGAAACCCTCCAATGTGAACGAGTTAAATATCTCTACACTAACTCTTTAACAACAGCTAAGGTTTTGCATAATAAGTTTGGAATAATGACAAATAAAATATCCTGTCACAAGATAACCCAATATATTAAGGGTTTAGTGTTTCACAAGGTATTATCAATTTTTTTGTGTGGTTCAGTATTGAAATCATGTAACCTGAAAATAATATTCATAACTTGGATATTGGAATCACTAGTAAATGTAGTTAGTCACAAACAGCTTGGTGGTGGACCCAAACTCACAGGAAAATAACTGATATAAGCAAAAACAAAGGGTGATATAAGTTTGCATGGATGTTAAATGTAATAATTAGTGTGTAACTCACCATATCAGTTTTTGCTTGGTATTGCATTGTGACCATACCAATGAAGATTTGTTTACATTGCATCCTGAAGGCGTCATCAATGTCGTCTATCTCCTCATATTCTGTGTGCTCTTCATCTCCAAAAAGTGCCTCTGTGGGTTATATATATATATTAGAGTTAGCAGGTGAGGCAAAGGGCAGACAGGCATTAAGGGGAGTAACCTTATTATGAGAAATTTGAGGGCTACTGATTCCTCCAAACTATTCCAGGTAACAGAACCCCTCAACATAAGACTGTAGAGATGTGTTTTATGATAGAGTTTAGAGGCCTACATTAACTCCAAATTGACCACAGAAGGTTTATTCCCTTAAGTATAGACCATGAACACCTTTCATATTAATCAAAAGACTCAAGGCACTAATTTATATCCAAAACAGTGGTAAATTATACATACCACATCACATAGTGAATCTCATTAATTTGAACTGTACCATACAATGTATCCTGAATTCTAAGAGTTTAACAATGGCTGATGGACTTGCCTATTATTTATTCTGCAATCTGATTTTTTTTTTTTAGTCCTAGACAAGTCCTCCATTATTCCAAGGTCATAAAAAGTTTCAATTTACTCACAGATTGCAGTACCTATTTTACAGATTACTGGAAGAGCTTCTGAACCAATTTTGATATTAGTAAACAAGTGTGGCTCAGGAACCTCAAAAATATCAACAGTGAAGTGGCTCTGACATTCAGACATCAATGGTGTTGCTTAATGTCATTTATTTATTTGTGAAGCATTATTCAAATGAGCTGTTTATATTACCTACTACTGTATATATAACTCAAGCAACTCTTTATAACTCACCAGTACTGATGTGTGGAGTAGGTGTGCGTGCAGCATTATAGAGGTGTTGAGGATCAATTGGCAGCTCCATGTAGAAGCTAGTGAGGTCTTGACGCACCACACACGAGGTGGGACGGTACGAGAAAGCTGTACAGTAAGCTGACAGGCTTGTACGGTGGTAGAAGTCCAGGATCTTTTTTCTGTTTGTATTTATGGTGGAAAGGAATATCAACATTAACACCAGAATGAGGAACAAAAAATGTTGTCAAATATAACTATCAATCCTTTAGAGAGTCTTACAAGATTTAAACAAGAGGTGTCAGAAAAAATACCACTTGCTTATTGACATTATATAGATATTGATTAGAGATTTGATCATCTGTATTTTTCCTTGTCTCCCATTAGTGGGTAATTTCATCCTTGCTGTTGCCTTACTCATGAGAAAACAAAAAAAGGATGAGGTGGAGAAGGTGGAAGGAAGGAGCAGCAGTAGGTGGAAGGAAATACAGCAGGTCAAGATGTGGAAGTAATGCTAAAAAAGTAACACTGTGTTCATTTGCTCTTTGGAGAATGACAGTGGCAAACATCTTGAAGGAAAGGGATAACATGGTCTATCTAAGGCTGTCCATAATCAAAATGTATGCACCACACACACACACACATACACACCTGTCTTTCTCAGTAAGAGGACAGATGTCACATCCGTCCCAGTAGTCAGTACACGAGTCCAACACTATGTCTGCTGTACCCTGGTGGTGAGACAGTCAATTGTATTACTACATCTTCACACCAAGTTTAAGCTTCTCAATAATCTTCTTAGTTTTATATTCATGAGCTTGTTTTTGCCCTAATTTTTAAACTGTAATAATAATTACAGTACTCGTAACTATGCTGCAGAATTACAGTATACAGTATTTATTTTTTAATATATATTGGTGTGGACATAAACTATATTCATTGATAATACATAAAAAATATACAGTACTAGTATAGGTACAGTACTGCATTATATTTCCCAAATTCCATCCTCTGCTTTCCTGTTTTATTTTATTATCTGCTACATCACTATCCTTTATATATTAGAGAGAAGCTTGGGCCTAAACAACCTAATAAGGCTTAAGATGTAATATTGTTGCAATTTGACTTAATTTATAACTCCTTTTAACTAACAAAGAACCATAAGACTACCCACCTGAGACATGAGTTCTAGTTTCCGAGAAGCACGGTCCCTCATCAACACAGACACCATGTGAGGGAAAGGGAACTTGAGCTTTGTGATCATCAGTGACTTGGCCAGCCGATCCTTGCATGCCATGTCTGGGGGCTGGACATACAAATCTCTCAATTTACAATACAATACTACCATCATCTCTTTTACAGTGAACCTCAATTTACACTGGTATTTTGGGTGTGAAATGATGTGTGTGTAATAAATCTGTGTACAGAAAACACTCATTGTACAGTACAGTACACTGGTATTATGGGTGGGTGTGAAATGAAACTGTGTACAGAAAACACTCATTGTACAGTACACTGGTATTATGGGTGTGAAATGTAGTGTACAATAAGTATTTACAGTACATACATTCATGACATGCACACACACACTATTTCACATATATAATCCCAGTGTAAAATGAGAGTTTACTGTACACTGGCTGATGGTAAATGGTCCCAATGAACATAATGAAAGCCACCGGTAAATAAGAAGCTGCGGTCGAAGCTTTAAAAAGTACTATACTCACTCTCTTAGTGGTAATATTCTCATGTTAAAATTGGTTGTAGTATCCTCTGAATGTATAAAATAATCATAAGTGCTCACATCTCTAAAGGTTTATCTCTAAGTGGCTGAGGAATGGAGTTGTGAAGACCCTACATACACTTCAATCTTTTTATCATACAGTACTGACTTGAAAGTGAATTAGATCATTATAAGTTCCTTTATGAATACCAGTGTTGGCTTTGACTAAAATGCCACAGCAGGCAAACGAAGAATGTAAAACAACGATGATGATGATGATGATAATGATGATGATGTGAGCCATATTCAAGAACATTCATGGTGCATACGATGACTCCATAGACAAACAACAGAGCCATTGTACTGGTACCACACCATCGTATGCACCATAAGTGTTCTTAAATATGACCCCATGACTCACCACATGTCTGAAGGTGGACAGCTGGTGTTCCAATTCAAATGGTTCCTGGGCTTGTTCACTAAACCCAATCTGCTTAGCCAGCTCACACAGGCACCTGCCAACACACCAACATACACCTGCCTGTCACACAATATCACTTTGGTAATCAATTAATGCTGTCACTCTTGAGAGGTTACATACATACACATAGAGATATAGTATATAGACACATAATAGGTATTTTGAACATTCCTACTGAACATATATACATACAATACATAAAAACATTGATGAGACACATGTAGGGAATGAAGTGCGTAGAGTCACTGAGGTATAGAAAGAAAGCTAGAGAGATGCAAGTATTGATGACAGGACATATAATTGAATACTATAGTATTCAGATGAATATCAAGATATAGATGGATATATGGATGGATACAGATGACAGATAAATGGATAAAAAGAGAGAGAGAACAACTGATAGACAAATAGATACAGTTTAAACATACACCAAATGTGGCACAAACAAACTTTGATTAAGAAGGATGAAAGATCAACAACAGAAACAGAAATGAAAATCCCACCATGGGATCCTACAGAGGGAATTAAAACACAGTACAGTAGCCTACTCCCAAAACTTAACTAATTAAGTGTCAACAATGCTCACCATTAAGTACTGTATACTGTAAACCTCTATTTAACAAGATTGTAAAATTACAGTATTTTAATCAATGTGTTCCTACATCTGTTGTGCTGCCTTCTTTCAAAATATAACACTTCTGCAGTACAATGGGGAACTTATGAAACTGTCTGCCACCAGAGGCCACCACTGTTAACAGGTGCTCTGCCTGGAGTTCTATATATGGTATATTACCATGGTTTTCCTTCATTTATGTGAGAAACAGTTAAAGGTTAAAGGCCGCCAATGAGTTGTAGTCAATGGGACAGTGTGAAGCACACACTAGACTGTATGAAACACAACTATAGCACACATCACAAAGATGATGAGTGGCCCAGAGACCTCTCCACCCATGTGAGACCCGAGTCAGCTTCAGCTATGGCTGTGTAAGCAGGAAGACCTCAGACAGCCGACTCAAACCCCCCACCCCCTGCTCACAGGGGTGGTAACCTCTGGCTACAGTGAAAGATTTTTACAGTGTCCCAAGCAGGACTCGAACGCTGGACCACAGAAACTGCAGCCACACACTCTAACACTGTTCTAGCCAGAGGTCAACAAACAGAGTCAACAAGCAGAGTGTCAACAAACTGACTGAGGAGTACTATACAACCTATTTTACACCAGACCTTACAGTAATTGCAGTTATTGTACTAGGGAGGGTGAGGAGGGTGTCCAGTTACATAACAATGGAGGATACAGTAACATTTGTGAGCAAACTGAGGTAACATAACTTTAGAATACTGTACCCATGTCTTACAGCCCCAAATAATTGTTCTAAAAATACATAAATAACAGAAATGTATGGTGTACTGTATTAAGTATGAAAGCAAACAGTACTCAAAAGGAAAAATACTTACATCACGGCAGGAATATAAACATTATACTAAGAAGAAATACAAAAAGCTGCTTTGTGGGAGAAAATATATACTATAGTACAGTACTCAAAAGCAATCTGTTATTGGTACTACATACTCAATTATATACAAGGGAGGAGTTCCACAATGAATATTAACTGTCAACCAAAAATACAGTGTATATACTGATGTTAGATTCCAAAACAATAACCCAAATGGCACCTAATGAAGGCAACATGAACAACATATTATATTTATTGAAGATTTTGATGCTAAATATTATCCAACAGGAATATCTAAAACTTATTCACAAATGACTTGATTGACAGGCTCAAACTGTCAGCAACACAGTTAGACTTTTAATATGACCCAAAGTACTGTACCATTAGTGAAGTGAAGTGACAGAGAACAATAAACGTCTTTCTTTTCTGGCTGATAATAAATGTCCAAAGCCTATATATCATTATGGTTAACTGTGACAAATTCAGTCTGCCAATCATAAGTATGGTAAAAGACTCTATAGTATTTGGCACTGGATATTTACAGTACCATCAGATAGAAAAAAAATACCGTTTTGAGTTGTTAGATGAGGTTGATTGATACTGATATTAGGTGCCGCAACACTGAGATCATATGGCGCCCAAGGAAGGTGATTAAGAGGTGGGACAGTAAACACAAAAAGTAACAGATGAAAAAAAGGGACAGTTGGAGAAGTGAAAGCCCCTCTTAGCTTGTTAGATGAGAGGTGAGAGAAGATATATACTGTACCACAATATATTACTGAGCCTCTATGATAGTAATTAGGTGTGGACAATATAATATCAGCCAGAATAAAACCAGAGAAACATTTACAAGAGACAGTAAGAGAGGCGTCACTACAATGCTGACAGGAGACAAGACACGAGGGCAGACTACCATACCCGCGGGGGCACACTGGAATGTCGGCTGGAGCTAAGTGACGGACAGCACACCCCTGATCCACATGGCTGCTCTTGCACGGCATCACACAAGACATGGGGATGGTGGTGGTGATGGGTGTTGGTCAGGAGTTAGTGGGGTTAGGTTCGGGGTTGATGTTGGTGGTGGTAGGGGATAGTGGTAGGGGATAGTGGTAGGGGATGATGGTGGTGGTGGTGGTAGTCAGGAGTTAGTGGGGTTAGGTTCAGGGTTGATGTTGGTAGGGGATGGTGGTGGTGGGTGGTGGTCAGGAATTAATGGTAGGGGATGGTGGTGGTGGTGGTGGTGGTGGTGGTGGTGGTGGTGGTGGCGGTAGTGTTGGTGGGGTTAGGTTTGGGGTTGATGTTGGTAGGGGATGGTGGTGTTAGGGTTGGGGTTGGTGGAGTTAGGTTTGGAATTGTTGGAGGGGGTGGTCAGGGGTTTAGGGGGGGAGGGATGGGCAAGGATGGGGATTGAGAAAAATAAAAAAAATTAAATAAAAAATTAATACTGTAAATAATAAGTACATACTGGGTTTGCTTTCTTCGTGACAGGGTGAGTTAAACAATGCAACTGAATAGAGAAAAATTAGTGTCATTATCTGTCCCAAAAATAATGAAAATAAGCTGCCATACAATTAGAAGCATTGCATGTTACAAAACTAATTAGAAAACAAGCTATAATTAGTGGATCTGCTTTACATTTCAATAAAAACAAAATTATAATTAGTGACTTTGCAGAGTCCCAAATAATTCAAAGAAACTGAGTCATAATGTCCCAAATTACTGTACACTGGAAATCTATACCTTAATGAGTGGCTAAAATTCATAGTCAGTGTGTAAAGTAAAATTAATGCAATCCTGAACCAAATCTTTTGGCTTTGTGTCCCTAACTTAAGGGGAGATTCTCTTGTTGGTAAATTGGAAGGCTACTCATTCCTCCAAACTATGCCAGGAAATACTGTAGACGACCTTAATGTTACTAATACGAGATCTGTTTCGTGTCATAGTTTGTAGGAATCAGTAACCTTCCAATTCACCAACAAGAGAATCTCCCCTCAGCTGATGCCAGAATCATAAAATAATGGTGTAGAAATTAAATCAGAATCAAATAATATGTGACATCTGAATGACATCAAAAGCCAGACTATCTGCATTACAATATACTGAGATCCTACACATAAAACACAAAGCCAATGGTATGGTATTCATCTTTATATCTAGCCCTCCAGGGAAAGAAGTTAATGCAAGTTAGTCTTATTACACAATGTCTTAACGGGATAATCTCTTGTTGGTAAATTGGAGGGCCACTGACTCCTCCTAACTATACCATGAAACAGATCCCCTACATTGAGGTTGTCTGTTTCCTGGCATACTTTCCAAGAATCAGTTCCCCACAAATTCACCAACAAGAGAATCTCCCCTTAAACTGTTGTTGAAATAATGTAATGACAAATATATGATAGGAGCACAGAGTTTGATAAGAACATAAAAGAGTACAGTACTGAAAATGTAAACCATCATAAAAGAGGTGAGCAAGAGTTAGCTTTCCTTCCTTTATCTCTGATGGGCTAGAAATAAAAGATAAAAAATGAACACCTGTCCAAATATCCACTTTAACCACCAGTTCAATGAAGGTAAGTACAGTAATGTGACACCTCAATACATAAGTCAGTCAAATAATCAATATTTACTTATCTCTTGCTTTCTAACGATAACTCCTAAATTAACATCAACAATTGTCCATTTCTTCTCTGCCATCCAGCTCAATGATCCATAATCTTTTGAGACATACTGCCATCCTCCACTCTTAGCATATGTTAAAACATATGCCCGCCTATTACCTACATAAGGTTCATTACAGATAGCAACCAATAAAGGCTTAACATCAACATGAAAGGTTAAGTCATTACCACATTCCTTGCTAAGTGTTAAAGGTGGATACTTAGACAAATGTATCGATGGGACAATTTCTGAGGTCTACACTTTCTCTAAAGTGCATAGCCTATTCCTGTGGGAGGTGGAAGGGTTGTAATAGAGGTATTGGGGTGAAAGTAAGTATATATACTGTACCTTCAACCCCTAAAACAAATCCATCCTCCTCCCACATCCTGTCCCCCCTTACACACAGTGTTACTGGAACAGGATGTGATTTTGTGTGTGTGTGTGTTCATATTCACTACATTACATTAATGGTATTACCTAAGCACAACTTTAGAGTGAAACTGTTAGTACAGTGCACATTATATAGTTCTGTACAACCTGAATTTAACTCTTTACAATTACTGTATTATATTTTGGCATTCACCACTTAGACTCATAATTAAAACTACTGTCACAAATGACAGTACTGTTTCAAACTTCTTCCTAAATTAATGAAAATCCAAATTATTGGTAATCCTGCAAAACCTAACCAAATATCCCTATCACTTTATGAATTTGCATTGATCTAAGGCTCCTCTTATGTATGGAAGCTGGCAAACTGGAGACTAACTATTTTATCAAACTGTGCCCCAAAATAACATATACTGAGGATGTTTGTTTCATGGTATAGCTTGCAGGAATCAGTACCTCAAAATTTGCTGATATCAATGGTCTTTAAAGAGAAACATCACATAGTATACAGCACATTGATATACTGTGGTAGGAATAATTATAATGAATTCCACACTAAATTAAGCTATATTTCTTTATCTAATGTCACTCCAGTTCTTCATCTTTATGTTTTCCACTATTATAGATCAAGAAAATATTAAATCCAGGTTGCACAGACACAATCAAAAGTTGCACATTTAGTGTTGCAAAATTATTCATCATGCAAACTCTCACTAACCAATGAACCTGAATTCACTAGTTTAATGTGACCACTTCTAGTACAGTACTGCATTAAGGGGAGATTCTCTTTAGGTAAAATGGAGGGCTAATGATTTCCGTAAACTATGCCAGGAAATATATCACCTCAATGTTATTAATAGGGGATCCTCATTTCCTGTACATAGTTTGGAGAAATCAGTAGCCTGCCTATTTTCCAGTCAGAGAATCTCCTGTTAATATGTATAGCACTGTAACTCTCTACTGATTACTCCAATATGTGCCATGAAACACATCATCAATATACAGGTGAGCTGTTTTATCGCACGTTTGTGAATGAAGCGGAAGCCTCCAAATATACAGTAGTTGAATATGAAATAAGCTTTAAATGCATGATCAGGTTTTCAAAGTTAAAATCGTTAGTGTTTACATTAAAAATAGATATAGTGCCAATAGTATGTGAGCATAAGCTAGCCTAGAAAAATTCAAAACTCTATTCACTCTATAAACTCAACATTTGCTTCCTATATCGGTCCACTTACTTACCCATACACCACCATCTATAATTTGACCTACTTCAGATTTTTAGTGTAATATTTTGACCATGAAATCACACCCAACTCATATTTTCCACTTAGTCCTAATCCACATCAATTCCAGACTGCGACCAACATTACCCCACTCTGAGTTCACTGGACTTCAACCTGTCAAACTTAGGACCCTAGGCAAGAACATTGGTGGTGTTGATGTTGGTGTGGTACTGATACGATGACCCTGTTGCTTGTCTATGGAGTCATTGTACCGGTACACTCGTGATACATAATTTCTGACCAGAGACGAACGGCAGGCACCACACACACATACCCTGCATTCGAACTCAGCCTCTATAGGTATACTGGGTGGGGAAATGAGCAATACCAGGTGATTCGAAGCTTTCTGCTCCTCACACTCTGGTCAGAAATTATGTATCACGAGTGTACCACATCATCGTTAACACCATTAATGTTCTTGCCTACGACTCTTTTCCTGATCCAACTAAACTGGAAAACTTAGCCAACTCTAGACTTAAATATTTCTTACCCAACTCCAATCTGAATCAACCAAATCCAACCCAACGTAACACCAATTTCTCTGAACCTAATCTAATATGCATCACTGTCCCTAACGCAACTCACTTTACTCCAGGATACAAGTATCTTTTCTAAGTCATGCTCTTGATCCCAGGTGGACAAAAGCACATAACCTAACTTGACCTGAATTTTCTTAACTCATTGGGGTACCACACAACATCTAACCTAACCTAACCTAACTAACATTGCCTTACCAAACCAAACCTGTTACTATCTCACCTTCAGTGGTCTTCACCTCCTGTAAAATCTAATCAAAGTTACTGTGGCCTAATCCATTCTGACCTAAAAGCACATTTGTAGTGACTCACCTTCTTTGGGAAACCGGTACAAGGTCCTCATTATACATGGCCTCGCAGGTGATGTGAGAACAGAACTGGGTGTAGTGGCTCTGTGTGCCAGGGTTGCATGTGTTAAGGAGGATGTTGAGGCCCAGAGGTTTGAGGGAGAGCAGGTACCTCCGCCACATTGGGTCATCAAACTGCAACCCAAATGCTGTCTGGTGGTCGTGGGTCAGCGACATCAGAACCGACTCTGACTCTGTTGTGGTGTAACACTACTTAAAAGACGGTGAAAAAAAGTAATGCTACTGAAAACATCTAAAGTATAACTATACAACAATAACAAAAATTTGTGTTAGGACACATTTCCAAACCTACTGTACCAGAGAAATAAATATGAAGATAAATATTGGTGTAATCCACTGGCCTGTGACCATATGACTGGCTCCACTTTCCTGTGAACCACTTAACACTACCAAGGCTGCCTAAACTCATAATTACCTGTACAAGAAAATTTGACTAAAAGGATGATGATGATGATGTAACAACAAATGTACTATGGACATACTGTACCTTTGGTTGGGTTGGAGGCTGGAGTCCTTTCCAGCTTTATCTCCTCAAACATTCCATCATCACCATAGAGGGAGAGAGCACTGAGGAAGATAACACCAAGGATTGGCTTGTAAGGTAAAAAGCATAAACACATTGTATAAAAGAAACATTTCCTGATGAGCAACCTTTATTGATAACTGCATTAATATTGTTTCTTGAAAGAAACAAGAAAAAAATATTTTTCTTTGTAAGTAAGCACTTCATGTAATATTGGCTTAATGAATTTAAATATGCATATGCTTCAAATTTTCCTCTATACTTTGTATCAAAATACTCCTTAACAGTATTGCATGTCATTGGAGAACATGCAGTTGTCCAAATTCCGATTGCCTAGCCTTACCTTTCTACAGTATCTAGATGATCAACACTTAATGAAGCTAAACACTAAACAACATCAACTGTTCCTCACCTAGTTGATATGTGATTGTGTGCTCTGTTCTTGAGGAAAAAAACCTTCTCAGCTGTGGGGTTGGGCCAGGACAGGACTCCCTTTTTGTCAACACAACACAGGTTCTGGAAAAGCAGTCACACAGATCAATAAACCAACACCTATAGCTATAGTAACCTAACCTTCCAAAACCATCAACCTATCACATCAAAATGATCCTTAGTGAACAATAGACCACAATGGTAAATGACCAACTTAGATATCAGTCCCTCTACAGCCCAGTGCTAATTCATGGAGACCTTTCTCTATCCTACTTGTTACTTCACCCAATACCACTTACTGTGACCGAGGCAAGAACATGGAGGATGTTGGCAGTTCTGGTGGGTGAAGGTTGACGGCCAAGGACAGTGAGGAGGAAGTGATGCCGCAGTGCACTCCAGGTTACAGCCAAGTCAGATAGTGGAAGTGCCTCCAGTTCTGCATCCTCAAAAGGATCATCTAACGGGTCAGTCTGAGGAAGGGATGGTGGGTTGTGCCAAGGTTATAAAAAGATTTAAAAAAATTAATAATAATAATATTAATAATAATAATAATAATCATAATTCCATGGATATTTGTGGGAGGGGCATAGTAGATACTAGATAGGAAGAAATCAATTTTGTATTCACCTGTAAGTGATCAGCACGATGGTACATAGTGAGTACACGTGCAATGCCCAGCCAGTTGAATAGAAGCCAGGCACAGGGCAGGCCAAGGGGCACCAAGGGCAAAGCTAAGCACATAGGTCCCAACAACATCATCTCTGTCCAGTGTCCTACCCACCACCCTCCATAATACAACCTTGCAGAATTAACCACCAGTACCACACCCTGAAATAATGACCAACATCATTTGGATTAGATTAATTAAGAGTGGTAGGATAGTAGTAGTAGAGGTGATAGTCGTAAGATTGTATGAATGATACTGGTGTATAATAGTAGGGGTGAGAGTGGTGGTGGTAGTAAAGTAGTGGCATTAATCTAGTTTGTCAACATAAATTTACTTCATTAAATGTTATATGGTTGGGTTTGTAGGGAAGGAGAAAACAGATACTGTACTGACCACAACAACAGGTAAGATAACTGTCTCCATGGCCCAGGTGAAGAGGTAATGTCTCTGCTTGTTAAACACTGTCACAGGTCTGTTAAGTGCTTCAGCCAGCAGAGTACGCAGGTTGGTGATGTATGGAGTCTCCAGCAGCAGGTGTGGGGTAGCACGGAGTGGTGTACGAGCCTTAGGGGAGCTGAATCCCTCCCCTATACCCTCCAGGTGTGGGGAGAATGTGTCACCCATCTGAAGCTCACCACCTGTCCCTCCACCACTATCCTGTACACACACAAACACACACACACACACAGAATTAAATATGAGTTATGGCATATAGTCATGTCCTGTAAGTAATTCATCACAATTCAAATCTGACCTTTACAGATGGAGGACACCTATTACTGTATGGCTTTGTGTATCATCAAGACTTAAAGATCCCATTTCCCATTTTTTCTATCTTCTATTGTGCTCTGTAAAACAATAATGGTGTTCACTCCCAGTCACAAATGGTTCACCTGGAGTGGTCTACATCGGCCTGGAACCTTCTGTCCAGGACGAAGGAGTACTGTGTCCCCCCTCACCAGGAGAGACCATGGTAAGTTGATAGTGTGACCATCTCGTCGGGTCCACTGCAGGGTTATACACGGAGAGAGTGGGCAGTGGAGGTGAGGGTAATGTTCCGGGGACCATGAGACTGTACTCTGCAGTTCTGTGGGTACAATGACACATTATTAGCATCATTATCAATACTCCATTTCCCTTTATTCAAGGGGTGGGGGGATAATCCCAAAATAAATACATGGTGCTAATATTTGCCCCCTTGTCCATGTAAATAAACCCTTCAGTATCAATGAAAACTTACAGTAATCAATTGCTGAATTTCATAAAAACTTGACAGGAAAAGACACACTGGAAATAATACTGTAAATCCATAAACTGACATAAAAAAGAACAGCTTTAATAGCATATCACTGAGTAAGAACAGTATATGGTGGTGTTGGTAAGTTTATTGTGTCCAAATGTTGTACTGCTTCTGTGTAAGGTAATGCATGAAAAATAAAGACAGGCGATATAAGTACTGTAATCATCTAAGAAGATTATATTCCCATAGTACAGTAGTTATAAGAAATGCTAAATATCATTTTGAATGTAAAGCTTGTAGTTTGGCCCTGTAAATAACATAAGGGAAAGTACCGGACCAAACACAACACCACCACCAAAGTCTCACCTCTTAACTCTTTCAGAATGAGGTGAGTAAGTCTGGGAAGCTCATGATGGCGGAGACGAGTGTCCCACCAAACCAAATACACGTTTGCTGCTACACCACACAGGATGAAGAAGGATTCAACAGGAAGATATTGGTACCTGATGGGAATAACAACCATGGCAAATGTAACTAAACAATACAATAGCCTACCTTAAATAAAATAATAATATAAGCATCACATTCTCTCTTCTACATGAATAAAGTTATGCATCATCTTCAAAACACCTGCAGAATGTAAACCATTTACTGAAAGGTGAACATAGACCAGAACATACCTGGGGTCACTAGAGGCAGCATAAGCCACCAGTAACACAACACCTTCCAATATAAGTGCCAGCGCTGATGTCCAACGAAAGACAGAGAGATAACTGTGGTGGTGGAAGGCATCATACAACACACTCTTGGCTCCACAACCTTTATTTCTGAAACCAAATACTGTACAGTGACAAATATATTGTTGTGATGAGTAAACAAAACTCTCCTATGAATTAATAGAAAAAATAATGCTTGAGCTTGGCAATAGTGGCAATTCATGTAGAGTTGAGTGGGTTCCTTTAATTAATGAGCCTAACACTTAGCACACTCATATTCAGTGTGACTCACTTCTCAGCCTCAGCTTTCTGGTGATCCTCAAGAGCAGTGCTGATGTCCTCCTGCAAACGGCTCAATGCCTCACTTGTCCTCAGACCGTCACCGGCTGTGCACATCTCTCTTTCAATGAGGAAGGAATGGTGCGATGTTTAAAGAAAGGTAAAAAAATAATAATAATACTCGTATGAATCATTATTGTACAAGCAGAAGAAAAATTAGAATATTTTCTTAATCATATATATAACTACCATGAATAAGTACACATTACAGGAAACCATTTGGCCAATTACTTCCTTACATTGTAATAAATCAGCTACAAAGAATAAGTATTACTACTGTACCAGCAATTAGTACACATTACAGGAAACCATTCGGCCAACCACTATGTTACATTGTGGTAAATTAGCATAAAAAAAAACATTACTACTGGTAATTATTACTGCACACATTACAGGAAGCCATTAGGCCAACCAATTCCTTATAATTATATAATGTGGTAAATCAGCTAGAAAATGTAGTTTAAGGAAGGTATAGATCAGGACAATATCTATCTATCTATCAATCTATCACTCTGACGCCTCCAAGGGGGTGGCCATGGCAGAAGTGTCTCCAGTTTTCCCTGTTCCAACACTCCCTCCTTACTTATTCAAGCCCTACTCTGCCCCTCACGTTTCTCTCCTTTACATACTCTTCCACTCTGTTCTGCCATCTAACCGGAGGTCTGCCTCTCACACCAGGTGCCACAATTTCACTTCCATACACCTTCTTTACAAACTCCACACCTTGCATTCTCTATGTGTTCAAACCATCTCAATGTATTACGCTTCACTCTCTCAATCACTCCACACTCAATACCAATTGCCTTCTCACTCATACCACATCTCTCATACACACTCTCATTACTTTCTCCATCCCACCTAGTAAGTCCACATGCTCCTCTCAAGTAACTCATTTCCACAGCACCTATTCTAGACTGATGAGCCCTACTCCATGTCCATGTCTCCGACGCATATGTCAGTGTTGGCAGGATTATACTAATATCAGTCTCCAACAAACCATACAACCATTACTATTACATACCAGGTAAGTTCTAGAGGAAAATTCACAATAATAATATAGTGAGATGGTGGGAAGTAGAGTGTTGTTGTGGGTTGTGACAGGAACACCATTTTTGTCCTGATGTGGTTAATACATCGTCCATCTGTGGGTAAAGCCAAAAGAGGATTGAGGGCCGTACGCAAAAATAATAAGAGATAAACTACATAGTGTGACAGGGGATAGATAGATAGATAGATAGATAGATAAATAGATAGATAGATAGATAGACAGGGGAATGAGATGGTTGACAATACTGGGAGAGGGAAAATGGTGGGAGGGAGAGAGAAAAAAGTGAGAGGGAAGAAAATGAGAGGGGAAATAGTGGGAGAGGGAAGAAAGTGAGAGAGGGAAAATGGTGGGTGAGAGCGGGAAGAAAGTGAGAAAAAAAAAGATAGATCCTTACTACATTAATAAGAAGATTATCACCTTATCTAAACACACACTAATAAATTAACGCACACTAATTAACAAAAAATATGTATGAAATAATAAGTGAGACCAAATCAAAGTTCTTACTACATTAATAAGAAGATAAGTGCAATAATTAGTGTGCGTTTAGAAAAAGTGTTATTTAAATACACTCTAACATTAAAAGGATGTATGAAATTATTAAGATGGAAAACCTTAAATGACCTGCACATATAAAAATTAACCAAATATTCTTGATAAAAAAAAAAAAAAAATAGGTAAATATCTACTCTATTGCCGGTTGGTATTAGGATGTTTTTACCTTCTTTACCCACTAATTTATAACATTCTAAGACACTTTTCTTCTATGGCATTTTCTTCGGGAATGCCCCATTCCCAAGATAGATCATATTCAAATGGGGCATTTTGAAATTAGCCTGACCTTACCTGACCTAACCTAGACCACAGCAGACTACCAGGACCTAACCTGGACAAGCTACCGGGACCTAACCTGGGCAAACTACCGGGACATAACCGGTGTAAACTATCATAAAGTTACCGGGGCAAATTCCCGGGACCTACTGGATGTGGTAACACTGCACGGCCCTAGCCAAGAACGCAGTACTTTTGTAATAATACGGTAAATTTACAGAAATACCAATAATACCTTATATTCTCCTCTCCCTTACCATTCAGTCATTACCGTAAAATATTATTGCTATTAATTAAGTCTCTTTATTTATATCAAGTCTCACCATTATTGCTATTACTTCTATTTATTTATATGGTATTTATTGAAAGAATTGCCATTTTGTAGCAGTGTTGCCAGATCCGGCTAGGTCCCAGTATTATGCCCCGGTCATTTCCTGTACTTTACTACGGTTATTTCCCAGTAGTTTGCCCAGGTTAGGTCCCGGTAGTCTGCTGTGGCCTAGGTTAGGTTAGGTTAGGTAAGGTAAGGTCAGGCTAATTTCATAATGCCCTATTTGAATATGCCCTATCTTGGAAATGGGGCATTTGTGGAGGAAATGCCATAGAAGAAAATAGTCTTAGAATGGTCTAAATAAGTGGGTAATGAAGGTAGAAAAACCGTACGTAATAACGGTAATTCTTTCAATATTTACAATTTATATTGTCTCACCATTATTCCTATTAAGTCTATTTATTTATATTAAGTCTCACCATTATTGCTATTAAGTCTATTTATTATATTAAGTCTCACCATTATTGCTATTAAGTCTATTTATTTATATTACGTCTCACCATTATATTATTGCTATTAAGTCTCACCATTATTGCTATTAAGTCTATTTATTTATATTACGTCTCACCATTATTGCTATTAAGTCTATTTATTTATATTAAGTCTCACCATTATTGGTATTTAGTCTATTTATTTATATTACGTCTCACCATTATATTATTCCTATTAAGTCTATTTATTTATATTAAGTCTCACCATTATTGCTATTAAGTCTATTTATTTACATTAAGTTAAAAGTCACCATTATTGTTATCAAATCTCTCCAATTATCTAACTCATAATAATTCCCTCCATTATTTATATTTCACCCTGACATACCCATCACTAAGTTACTGATATAAACTGGACACAACCCCTCCCTGGGACTCACCTGTTAGGGAATTACATGTCTAAATAAAGTAAATATATCACCAAATTATAATAGACGAGTAATTTTATGTCTTGTTTATTATCAGCTGATGAGTGGTGACCTGGTGTGACCTGGAGACTTCGCCCATTATCTATTTCACTCTCTTGTTGTTGTTGATTCTTCTTTTTTAATTTCTTCACAATAAGTGTTATTAAAATGGGTTTAGGATTATATTATTTTACATTAGAATAGCAAAAATTTTATTGGCCATTATCTATTTCACTCTCTTGTTGATTCTTCTTTTTTTAATTTCTTCACAACTAGTGTTATTAAAATGGGTTTAGGATTATATTATTTTACATTAGAATACCAAAAATTTTACTGGCCATTAATTAAACACAAGTTCGTTCGTAGAGAAGCGAATGGGAAAAATATTTATTTCTATAGGATCAGCTGACCCGAATTATTTTTTGTTTTATTATTAAATGTTTTTATTGGAGAACTGCTATTAAAAAATGGAAAAATCTCAAGATAATATAAAAGTGTTGGAAAATAAGAAAGAAAATATCAAAGAAACTCAGCAACAACTAATAAACGATAGAAGAGGGACCGTTGAAAATATTTTGCCTGGACACACATACACAAAGGCTCAATGTTGCCAGGTGGAGGAAAATTTCTCTGTTTTAGGGAATTTAGAAGTCCTCACAGGGAAATGATATAAAGATTGTTCAAGAGTAAACAGGGAAATTTCTACCAGACGAAATACCGATATGGCAGTCAATGTTCAAGAGTAAACAGGGAATTATTGAGGAAAAAAGGGAAATTCTAAGGGGGAAGTTGGGGAAATGTTGTCAAGCACACCTGGCAACACTGCAGAGGCTTGACACCATCACATCATAAACTTGAAAACAGTTGTAAGATTCGCAGATGCCTTTCTTGAACTAAATATAAAAGGTTAAGGTCCAATAATTTCTTCATTATTTTAATCAATAGTTGAACTAATTTCCAAAGCATAATTTGGTACAATAACATCACCGGTGTATAACGATTTTAAAGCCATTGTAGAGTCATCCCGACGGTCATATCTCGGAATTATTTTTGGTATTTATTGAAAGAATTACCGTTTTGCAGCAGTGTTGCCAGATCCGGCTAGGTCCCAATATTTTACCCCTGTCATTTATTGTAATTTATCACGATTATTTCCCGGTAGTTTGCCCAGGTTAGGTCCCGGTAGTCTGCTGTGGTCTAGGTTAGGTTAGGTAAGGTCAGGCTAATTTCAAAATGCCCCATTTGAATATGCCCTATCTTGGAAATGGGGCATTTGCGGAGAAAATGCCATAGAAGAAAATAGGGTATTTATTGAAAGAATTACCGTTTTGTAGCAGTGTTGCCAGATCCGGCTGGGTCCCAGTATTTTGCACCGGTCATTTTCTGTACTTTACCATGGTTATTTCCCGGTACTCTGCCCAGGTTAGGTCCCGGTAGTCTGATGTGGTCTAGGTTAGGTTAGGTCAGGTCAGGTAAGGTCAGGCTAATTTCAAAATGCCCCATTTGAATATGCCCTATCTTGTAAATGCCATAGAAGAAAATAGTCTTAGAATGGTCTAAATAAGTGGGTAATGAAGGTAGAAAAAACGTACGCAATAACGGTAATTCTTTCAATATTTACCTTATTTTTATTAATGTTCATACTTTACACATCATATGGAACCAATATGCCAGTCGTTGCATATCGAGTTATTAATGAATGTTTGGGCAGGTCCTAAAACAATTGTATTAATTAGTGATCATGATCATGGCGTAAATACACCTACTCCCTTCTAAGCAAAATATAATTATAAATACAAATATTAATAAATATATGAATATAAATATAACTTTAGAATACGATACACATTTGCTGACCTTATAAATTATTCATACTTGTTACTTGTTACTTGTTGTTGGATATTCTATGCCCCGCTCCACCAGCAGATGGTGCTCCGCAGGGCCTCTCTCAATATTACTAAACATTATAATCACTTGTAATACTCATATCATCCGTGTCGTAACACTCAGCGAACAGATGTGTTTTCAGTCTTTTCTTAAAAATCGTGCAATTTTCACTGTTCCGGACATCTAATGGCAATCCATTAAAGAGCCTTGGTGCACACCTTTCAAACGCTCTGAAACCCATTGTCAGAATACTCCTTGGCTCATTTAACCTGTATTGCTCATCACTATGCCTGAGTTCCATTGAGGTATTTACTTGAAAACCTCTTAAAAGATTCATCAAGTACTTCGGTTTTCCAAATTTTAATGCTCGGAATGTTAGAAGACATATCTTGTAAACAATCCTCGCCTTTATTGGTAACCAATGTAAGTCAATGAGTGCTGGGGTTATCCTCTCACCAGATGGAACACCTTTAATTAATCTCGCTGCTCTGTTCATTACGTTTTGCAATTTTCTTAACCGATAGTCTGGCAAACCATAATATAGGGAATTGCAGTAATCCAGTCTGCTTATGACATAGTTATGAAGAAGCATCTTCACGGTATCCTGATCTAAATATTTTCTAACAAGAGCAATGTTCCTCAGGTGATAACCAGAAACTTTCACCACTTGATTAATTTGAGCTTCGAAAGAGAGATTTTCGTCTAGCAGCACTCCTAAGTCTTTCACTTTGTTTCTTACATCCAGCGTACTACCATGCACTCGTAAGCTTGAGATGTCCAATCTTCTAAGATTGGTCTTCTTTCCAACGACCAGTACATACAGTACATTATTCTAGTGTATATAAGTCGGTGATAAATACTTAATTAATCAATGGGGATGGTATATTCTTGATAGACTGTGATCCTTTCTGGGGCTCTGTGTTGGAAGGCTACTCCTTATACACTTGTGTCCAGCAGTTCTCTAGGCGGTTTATGGCTGCAGAGTGAGGAGTGCAGGATTAGATACACCTCTGCGGGACCCTGTTAGCATATAGCCTAATTCATGAGTGGCCTAAGGTCTTCAATGCACTAACAAAAGAGGTGAGGAACACTACTGACTGCCCAGTGGAGAACTTCAGTGGAAAGAATAATGCAAGAAAAGATGGAAAGTGGAAAAGACCAATGAATGAAGAAGGTACCAAATCATTCATCAAAGAAACCGAGTTCGGAGGAAAGTCAATCCAAGAAACTAGGGTTAACTAAATAAAGGAAAAAAAAAATGGGACACAGAGCAATGGAAGGAGGAAGTTATGGAAAAACCGAGCTTGGAAATCTACAAAATATTTAAAACAGAAATAAAAACTGAAAGAATATATGACAATGATATGGCATCAGTAATATTATAGAAGGGTAGAACAAATAATTTAAAACTTAATGACAGAAAAAGATTTACAGAAGGTGAAGAAAAATGTGACTTGTGTGAAGCAGAAATAGAGGATATAAGGCATTTTATATTGTGGTGTCCATTTTTACAGAAATAAATAAATATGTGAATTTACAACAACCATATATAGAAAATGAAAATGATATTTTAGGACAGTTACTATGTAATGAAAAAAATATAAGTGTAACAAAAGACTACCTATTTCAAATTTGGAAAAAAACAGAGAAAAATAAAGGAAAACACAAGGATTAACATTAAATAAAGGAAAGGAAAATATGGAAAATGAAGATCAGGTATTTATTGAAAGAATTACCGTTTTGTAGCAGTGTTGCCAGATCCGGCTAGGTCCCAGTATTATGCCCCGGTCATTTCCTGTACTTTATCACGGTTATTTCCCGGTAGTTTGCCCAGGTTAGGTCCCGGTAGTCTGATGTGGTCTAGGTTAGGTTAGGTCAGGTCAGGTCAGGCTAATTTCAATATGCCCTATCTTGGAAATGGGACATTTGCAGAGGAAATGCCATAGAAGAAAATAGTCTTAGAATGGTCTAAATAAGTGGGTAATGAAGGTAGAAAAACCGTATGCAATAACGGTAATTCTTTCAATATTTACCGAAAATAATAGACGCACATGAGCACAGCATCAGTATTAATTAATACAAACATATTAACGAGACAAAAGAGGAGTGCCGTTGGAAAGGCAATACTCCTCACCCATCAACTGAATTGAATTGAGTGGTGGTGAGTGATGCCAATTTGACGAATTATCGGCTAGATCTAACGGATTTGGAAATTATCTAGCGGAAAAAATATTGAAATTTACGAGAATAAACTATAGCGGAGTTTAAAGGCCAATCTAGAGGAAAATTTTAATAAGAGCATTACCTACTATAATTTAGCGGATTTTCTTGACTAGTCTAGCGGTAATATTACAACAACAACAAATTTGAGTTGGCATCACTGGTGGTGTTGTTAGTTTGTTGTTTGTTGTTTGTTTACATTTGAACTATGCCACGCCAGAAGAAGCGTTTTAAATACGAACTATCTTTACCTATAATTTAGTGGATTTTCTTGACTAGTCAGATCAGATGTTGGGCGGGGAGATAGCCTTTTCATCGGCCTCCCCTTTGGGTTTTAATAATATTGTGGTTGAGTTTTGTTTTTCTTTATGTGGTTGCTTTTCTTATTCTCTCTCTCTCTCTCTCTCCAAAAATTGTACATAATGATTTTCACTTCTTCCTTATCTATATTTTCAGCAAAGAGTAAATCTCCCAGCCAGTTTTCTTTATATGGTTGTTGAAAGAGATTGTAATTATTTCTTATATTTTGATATTGTGGGCAATGCAATATAAAATGCTGTAAGTCTTCACATTGTTCATTGCAACAAATACACTTTGTATCTTGGTTTACAAATCTATTTCTATTTTGTAGTTTGAGGGTACAGTATTTGACCGGCATCTGAAAAATATTATTGATGATGAATTGTTATCATAAAAAGTAGTTTCTTTAATTTCACTTTTGTATGTTGCATATATGCTAACACTTGACTTGGATTGAAGTTCATTTTTCCAATTTTTATGGTCCCAGTCATTTACTATTTTCTTGATTTTTTCACTGTTTATCATTTTCAGATTGCTTTTACTAAGACCTGTTTCTTTTGTAAATTTTATAATCTCCGCTAGCCACTTGTCTACTTTGTTTTTTTTCGCAGGTTTCTCCACACATGTCCAATAAGATTTTCTTCGTTGTTTAATAAGTATTTCACAAATGAAACTCTTGCCCTCATCATTGTTGAATACATTGTTGAGGCGCCCACCTCACCTCGTAACACACAGACAGGTGTATAGGAAGTGGCACCTAGTATAATTCGGTAAACCTTATTTTCTATTCTTTGAAGGTTTTGGATTTCTGACTTATTGTAGTGGATTACATTGGTACCATACAGGATAGAGGGCAGAGCAACATATTTCCAATAAGTTTTACCAATAATCATTTTATTACAACTTCTGGCTATGATAGAAGGAACTTGATTTGCTAGATTATTAGCCTTTGTTATTGTTATTTCTTTATGTAGTTTAAAGCAATACCTTTTCCCTGTGATAGTAACACCGGTTTTAGTACAGAAGTGGACCTTACTGTATAATAGATATTTTACTGTCATTACCCACTATTTTGGACCATTCTAAGACACTTTTCTTCTATGGTTTTTCTTCCTCAAATGCCCCGTTTTCGAGATATGCCCCATTCCCAATACCCATAGAAACATGGGGGGCCTGATGGGAATCGGGGGTTGACGGGTGGGGGAAACATGAAATACATATACAAAAACTGTATCCCACGCCAACGACGGATTTGCCATTCCCTTGGTCCGGACATATACAAGATTATTTTATGGGCAATTCAGGAGCGAAGGCCGTAGGCCGGAGCTCTGGCATGCAAAAAAGGAGTGGAAAGCAATCCGAAGGGTCGCTTGGAGCTCGACACGTTAGGGGAACTCACTTGATACCATATTGTTACTATAATACTACAATATCACTATATACGACGTTAATTAAGGTAGGAAGTGTATTATAAAGGCAGAACAATAGTAAAATGCGTGTTTCCCCCACCCGTCAACCCCCGATTCCCTTCGGGCCCCCCATGTTTCTATGGGTATTGGGAATGGGGCATATCTCGAAAACGGGGCATTTGAGGAAGAAAAACCATAGAAGAAAAGTGTCTTAGAATGGTCCAAAATAGTAGGTAATGACAGTAAAATATCTATTATACAGTAAGGTCCACTTCTGTACCTTTACCGTAACACCTAGGTATTTTATGTTTTTTACTACTTTAATTCCAGCTATGTCTATAGGTTTCTCTCGCATATTTACTATTATTATACTACTTTTTTCCATGTTTATTTCTAGACCATTATCTCCCGCTATATCCCTATATATACCGCTAATAGTGTAGCGGTAATATTACAACAACAACAAATTTGAGTTGGCATCACTGGTAGTGTTATTAGTGTATGTTAGTGTTGTTTGTTTACATTTGAACTATGCCTGGCCAGAAGAAGCGTTTTAAATACTATAATTTAGCGGATTTTCTTGACTAATCTAGCGGTAGTAGCGACTGTAGCGGGATTACAATCATTTGAGTTGGCATCACTGATAGTGTTGTTAGAGTGTGTGTTAGTGTTGTTTGATGTTGTTTGTTTACATTTGAACTATGCCACGCCAGAAGAAGCGTTTTAAATACGAACTCTCAGCCGAAATGAAACGTGAAAAGGCCCGTAAAGTGAAGGAACTCCGAGCAGCAGAGACTGAAGCACAACGTAAACACAGACTAAAACAAAACGCTGCAAGACAAGCTGTAAGAAGAAGTAAAGAAACACCAGAACAACGTGAAGCAAGACTTATTGTGGGAAGGAAGGCTGCTAGGTTACGAAGACTTAAGAAATTAAATCCAAACTTGGTGACTGATGCTGTGAAGATTGAGGAGATTACCACCACACACACGCAAAACAAAAGATGGGGTGAAGGTAATTATGGGTAATTTTATACAAGTACTTCATTCACTGTTTTGTATGTTTTTGTGTCATTACCCACTATTTTGGATCATTCTAACACACTTTTCATCTATGGTGTTTCCCTTGGAGATGCCCCATTTTAGAGATATGCCCCGTTTTACAAATATACGGTAATTTGGAAATTACTCTGACCTGACCCAGACCACAGCAGACTACCGGGACCTAACCTTGGTAGACTACCGGGACCTAACCTGGGTAGACTACCGGGACCTAACCTGGGCAAACTACCGGGACCTAACCTGAGCAGACTACCGGGACCTAACCTGGGCAAACTACCGGGACCTAACCTGGGCAGACTACCGGGACCTAACCTGGGCAGACTACCGGGAATTAACCGTGGTAAAGTACTAGGACCTGACCGGGACAAAATACTGGGACCTAGCCAGATCTGGCAACACTGCTACACATCGGCAATAGTCTAGATAAATACCAGGGTGAAGATAAGTTAGAGGAAATAACACACACATATAAGGTGGTGGGAAGAAAGAGGAAATAACACACACACACAAAAAATAGAGGAAATAACACACACACACACACCAAAAAAAAATAGAGGAAATAACACACACACAAAAATAGAGGAAATAACACACACACAAAAAGTGGGTGGGTTTACATTGACAGAGGAAGCAACACACACAACAAAAAAGGTAGGGGGGAAACAGAAGAAACAATACACACACACACACAATAAATATGGGTTGGTTTACATAGACTTAGTTATATAATACATAGAGCCATATTCAAAAACATTCTTGGTACATATGATGGATTTTAATACAAGGAAATGCCATGTACAGCCACAATTAAATAACCACCAACACTTTCCTTCCATCGTGCAAATAAATCAGTATCATATCAAAATATCATCATACAACAACACCTTACGTCAACTCAACCCCCTCAATTATTATTATGAGGTGCTGTAAAATTATACACGTGTTGTTCTTTATTACCAAGATTATTATTATTATTATTATTATTATTATTATTATTATTATGAGGTGCTGTTAAATCATACACGTGTTTGTTCTTTATTACCAAGATTATTATTATTATTATTATTATTATGAGGTTCTGTTAAATCATACGCATGTTGTTCTTTATTACCAAGATATTTACTATGATGGAAGGAAAGTGTTGGTGGATATTTGATTGTGACTGTACAATGACTCCATAGAAAACTAATAGAGCCATCGTACCGCTACCATGCCATCGTATACACCATGAATGTTTTTGAATATGAGTCAATAACTTAACAGGTAAATTTTGAGGATCCTGTGATCGTGTGTGAAAATTGGAGTCTTCTGATTCCTCCAGACTTCGCCACGAAACATATATAATATATTGATTTTTTTTCTCTCTGTTGCAAGATGCCAATGTAAGAGGTTAATATATTGAATTTGTTTAATTATTTCTGAATTACACATGTGCGAGATATCTAATTTTCACAGTGATATACATTCTTAGGGTCAAATTTTCGTATGTTTGATATACAGTAGGTGTTACCTTGTGCATCTCCCAGTAGTCTGCTACAGTTAGGTCCCGGTGGTCTGCCATGGTCCAAGATTAGGTTAGGTTAGGTCAGGCCAGGTCTGCCTAATTCTAAATCAAACTAATACTATTTGTGCTTGCCAAAAATTGGAAAACCCTAGCAAACTTTTGCCAAAAGCTGGGTGATGGGGTATGGCCAAAACAGGATATTTGTACAATAAATGGATGTTAGAATTGAGTGAATCACATGTAAAACTATAGGAAAAACTATGTTTTGTCTGAAAATCTCGCATATGTGTAACTTGGAAAATTTACCAATATTTTTGTCTCTGTTGCAAGGTGTCAATGTAAGATAATATATTTAATTTTCTTTGTCTCGGTTGCAAGGTATCAATGTAAGAGATAATATATTTAATTATCATTGTCTCTGTTGCAAGGTGTCAATGTAAGAGATAATATATTTAGTTTTCTTTGTCTCAGTAAGAGATAATATATTTAATTTTCTTTGTCTCAGTGTCTGTTGAAAGGCACCAAACTAATGCATCATGTATCCAACAGGAGTGATGAAGGAGGAAGGTGAGGAAGAGAGTAAAGCAGTGGATATGTCCAGATATTTGTCCCTCACACTGAAGGAAGAGAACACCAATATGGGACAACAAGAAGCACCACAACAACAGTACACAGGAGGCACACACAACTTATTTAGGCCTATGCCAGGTGGGTTAATTAATGTAGTGTTGGTATGTATGTATGTATGTATGTATGTATGTCACTCTACTTTGACCAATATGCTTCCTTGTCCACATGTTAAGGTCATACTATGTACAGTGTTGGTAAATCTGGATCAGTTGTTTTCTTCAAATTATTCCAAGCAACAGGCCAGCATTATTTTTGTTATTCTGGTCCTGTTTCTTGGCATACTTTGGAGGACTTGAGGTGCTCTAATGTACCAAAAGTATATCCCCTTAATAACAAGTGCCTTCCTGTAAGAAATCTGTATCAATTTTGCATGTTCTAAAATAAATATTACATATGCATAGTTTGAGCCTGAAGACGTGGAACTAAATGGAAGAATATTGTTGTGGGATGGTTTATGGATCATTTGTAACTCCCTCCCTCACCTCCTATCATACATCACTCACCACTAAGTCTTGTTATCTTTGTCATATAACATAAATCCTGTATACCTTGTCACAACAGGGGTACCAACTTTTCATTGATCTCCAAGCCTCCCATAACAGTGAAGTAAGGTGTCATTGATGAAAGTGAAAACAGGAAGTTGAATTTGATTATTTGAAAGTATTCCCTGACCAAACTCCTACCCCGACAGAGTCATAACACCCTATGGGGCACCAACACTACCAGTACCATGTTTATCTTTGCTGGTAATGACCTCAAATTCATATCAAGTAGATAAACAATGATTCACAAAAAAGATGTCCCTTCAGAGGAGTGTACAGTATATGAAAGCAAAGTGGATGTACTGTACTGATAAGGGAAGGTAGCCCAAGAATGAGGTGGAGAGGGATCTAGGTGGTTAAATATAAATTAGTTCCATCAGGCTAAGCTATTCTGTATTTGTTTTGTACAGTAGTTCATATTTAGGTGACAATAGGTCCACTACCCCTCACCATTGGTTGTTGTTGTTGTTGAAGTTCCTCAAGGTGTCTGGCCAAACAGCCCTGAGCTCCTGAGGAAGGCCATGGCCTGAACCAGGCTCTCCCACCGTGCCCTCAGAGAGTGTATGTTGCATTGTTGGTGAGTGTGGTTGTGTGTATTGCATGCAGTCTTCCATAATGTGTTTAATAGAAAGGGGTGCTGTGTTGCATCCTGGACAGGTATCTACAATGACTCCATCCAGCTTCTTCTGATATATCAGAAGGGCCGGAAGGTGGCCACACCGCAGCCTGGCCAGGTGGACTCTGTCCTCACGGGGAAGGGAGGATTCAGATGGGTGGATGTCAGGAGGTCGTGCATGCAGCTGAGTGTTGTTTTTGAGTGTTTGGATGGATTGATGAGTGATTTGAGTAAGGATATGTTTCTGGAGACTGGTTTGGGGTGGGCAGGGTGTAAGAGATGATAGTATTTGTGTATGGTATGGTGTACTGGGTGTTATTTTGATGTTCCTCGGCATGTGTGGGTGTTTTGCCATGTAATGTAGTGGATGGTGTGGGTTTGTGGAGGCTGCAGCAAGTGTTTGTGTGCCTCTCATGTCAAGATGATCCTTGATTTTGAGGACTTTGGTTTCATGGTGTAGGTGGTCTGTAGGTGTGGTAGCTGTGCAGCCTGTGATTATTTTTAGGGCTCTATTTTGAATGGTCTGAATAGTGTTGGAGATGAGTCTCAGTTATATGCAGCTGTGAAGATCAATATCATGTTTGACAATTGTTACTGTAGGTACAGTTTATGAAATAATTATTAGAGATGAATCAATACTGATACCTGTGCTTCTGTTAGGCTGCTTCCCATACTTTTTGTTTTATCAAGTTTACCATTAAAGTAGAATACTTGGACACTTGGATTGAATATAGTTATGCTTTTAAAGAAATTATACTGTGCTGTCAAATTTAATTTAACAATTATTTGAATATAATTATTAATTACCTCTTGGTAAAAAATTTAGATAGATCTTGTATACATCTAATAAAATACAGTACCGTATTATTCATAAACTCATGATGATAAGTTGATAACCATGGTAACCATCCCAGAAACTTACCTCACCTCTCTCTCATCTATTTAATTATTAATTTTGGGCAAATTCTCCGTGACAAACATATCTTGCATAGGTTATGTAATGTATCGGTAAGAAAAAATACAGTAAAGTTATCCCCACACAAATATTAAAAGTGAACGAGAAATTATAAGTATGTGGAACACAACTTGGTATGGCCTTGGTCAATAAATGGAATATACACATACAAACAGTTCATATAGTGAAAATAGGAAGTGATTGCAAGAGAAATTGATCAAGAATAATTAATACGAGCCAAAGGAATGTGACAACGAGTAAATAATAATTGAGGGGGTTGAGTTGACATAAGGTGTTGTATGATTATATTTTGATATGATACCGATTTATTTGTACGATGGAAGGAGTGTTGGTGGATATTTGATTGTGGCTGTACATGTCCAAATTGGCAGATGTGGCTATTTACCAAGCAATGAACTGTATTACTATGTAACTTGTAGCCAAAATAAGGACACTAGATAACTGAATATTACCATCGATTTATTTTCATACCTGTACCAGTATTCGGACAAAATAGTGATACGCTATGCACTTAATTCCTTTCAAGTATCGGTAATATCTGCTGAAAATTAGCCGACACCAATACGTACTCTGAAAATGGGCCGATACCAGTACATTGGTACAGCCATGGCTGATAGTGCGGGACCAGGGTCCAAGGAGTGTTATTAAAAAAAGTGAGTCTTTTAAATCTCTCTCAACGTTGAGAATGGTTTGGAAAATTCACTTGTTCGAACTCTGTTCAGTTGCTCTCCAACACTCCTTGGACCCTGGTCCACCACTATCACCCATGGCTGTACATCTCTAATACTTATAAATATCATTTTTATCTAACTTTTGAGGTACTTTTTAATAATATAACAATATTCTCATTGTTTCTGCCTCTTTCATCATTTTTTCCACATATTTAATACAGAAAAAGTTAAATTGGTTAATGTTTTTTCTTTCTTTTAGAGATAATGGCAACCAGTGGTCAGTATGTGGAGAAGCAATCTATGGCACCCAGTGGTCAGTATGTGGAGAAGCAATCTATGGCAACAAGTGGTCAGTACGTGCAGAAGCAATCTATGACAACCAGTGGCCATTATGTAGAGAAACAATCTATGGCAACCAGTGGCCAGTATGTGCAGAAGCAATCTATGGCAACCAGTGGCCAGTACATGGAGAGGCAATCTATGGCAACGAGTGGTCAGTATGTGCAGAAGCAATCTGCTGAGACACCTACAGGACCACAGAAGGGATCAAACATCATGTACAGGTGACATTTGCATCAAGAGGTTCCTCATAAGGCCAGTCTGTCCAACCACAAACTTTCCCATACTGGATACTGGGGAGAGGATATATGAATATGATGTCTGTCTCAAAGGTTTCTTCTAGTCAGACATCTTTGTGACTGGGGAGGGTTGTTGGGGACAGTACCGAGGTGTCTGTCTGGCAGGCCAAAAAAAGATACCCAGTGATCTGACTGGGTATTAATGAGACAGAGGGGATAGATTAGGTCAGTTGGAAGTAAATTGTTAATAGTCTAACCTCATAACTCTGATATAATCTGATGATGAATGGGAATGATTATGACTGATTACCTTACTAACTAACTACAGTAACTAACAGGATGAATCAATCTTTATACATTAGATGTAAAAACACTGTATTAAAAAACTAATTATTATTATTCTCAAAACTTTGTACAATTGGAGTGGTCCTCAGGTGTCCAAATTTAACCTGGCTATCAATTTGTTAATGTCAAAGCACTGTACAGATACATAGGTCAGCTGCTTTAATTAGGTCATGTACGGTACTACATCCATGTATAGTAGAGTTGATTTATAAATTTTAAGGAGTTTTTTTTGGCAGTTTCATAAAGTGTTACATTAGACTTTGATATACTGTATATTTCCAAGACTCTGTACAAATAATGGGAAACAAGTACAGAATTTTATACACATCAGTTCAGTTTAACTGGAATTCTTATAAAAGAATCGGGTAATAATGCTTACAAATTCAGTAACACAACTTTGACACAAATACAAAATCTACAGCTTCATTTTCTTCCAGTCATGCAATATCTCGTATCAATATTCTGTTCTACAAAATCAATAAATACTACCAAGGTATTTACATGCATGTAAAGTATTATCACAGTTTTAAGGATGTGTTCTGTATAACCTTAGTCTTTAACTTTAAGAACATTATTTTAATTACATATAACACTAGTAATAACTTCTCATCAATTTCTGTTACTACTTGTCAACACTGAAGACACTATAGTAGTACCATCATCCTCTATAACATGATGTAATGTTTCCTGTGTCTCTTGGGTATAATGTGTGATCTCCTCACTGCCCTCTGATGTTACAATTATCACTACACTGTTTTCCTCATCATTCTTGTGTTGGCATCCTTGCTTCACCTCCTCTGACTTGACCACCACCTTGCTACCCACTGACACCCATTCTGATAAGTCCTTGTCACTCCAGGCTACAGTGTCATTAGGATGTGTTTCCTGTCTAGTGTCAGAGTTTACCAGGTGGGTATTATTATGACTGTCTGTCAGTGGAACATGGTCACTTGAAATGTGACAACTTTGAGTCAAGTGAATATCACTTTCTGATTTAATGTGTTGGGAGTCATGAGTACTCTGATGAATATTTGGGTCAATACTCGGCTCTAAGTTCACATCCTGGTTTGCATGAGTCTTGCGATAATGTTGGTGTGCAGAGATGGCAGAAGCAAAAGTCTGATTGCAGAGTGTACACCTTAGCCTGTGTGTCAGCATGTGTGTGTGGTACTGCTGTTTCTGTATGAAGGACACTCCACATTCCTGGCAGAAAAACTTGTGGTGTGGCTGAGTGCGCATGTGATGACGTAACACACGCAAGGTGGAGAAACGCCCGCCACATTTCTCACAGCTGTAGCTCCGGGCACGGCGGTGAAACAAATTCTGTGTCACAAAATTTTAAAAATGTAATTATGCAGTATATCAAGGTCAAGTAATATATGCTGTAACTCTAGAGCTTAAATGATTAGGTTAGGAACACATAAAGAATGCTTAAGTATGGCATACAGTTGATACATGACTATCAATGTGAAGTATGGTAATGTACTATTGGCCACAACAATTGGTACACACGCTGTTGTTTTTGAGGGTTTACAACATATAGAAAATATAAGACTATGTAACTGCAATACAACATTATTATTAGGTTTGTTGTTTTGCTAATCATTGAGTCACTTGGTAGATCATTCATTGCAGTACTTCCAAAATAATGACCTCACTTTCCATACAGCCTGTGTAAGAATTCCTGTGGCCAACCGTACATTAAACATTAATGCTAACAAAATTACTGAGGTAGAAAAATGCTAACAAATACTGTATGTTAATACAGTTTATACCTTGTAGCAGATAAGAAATTACTGATAATAAAATTTTGGTACACAGGCAGACCAACAGAAAGTTTAAATCAAACAGGTATATACCATTAAATATACATTACTATATTGTATGGACAAAATGAAGAGCATCACTTATATTTCTTACTTCATGACTGTTGAGCTGCTTGTGAGTGAAGAACTTGCGTCCACAGCGATGACACATAACTCGCCGCTCACCATGCCTCAGACTGTGTGATGCCAGTAAGGCACGATGTGGAAACACTGCTGAGCACTGTTCACACATGTACATCGTACTGAGGGAAACATTAAATTGGTTGGACACTATACATGTAATATATTGTTTGGTTTGGTTTTATCCTGCAATTATGCCCCCATTTTCTTTCACCAGGTATCAGACTCTTTATATATGTATTGATTGGATTGCAGTGCACAAATTGAGGAAATCTATATAATTGTGTATATTATGTTTGAAATGGTTTGCATTCCATTCAGTCAAAAGCTAATAAATGCCTTGAAGTGGATGGTGTATATTGACAAGGATGTAAATGCACTCTACAGATACAGTACACTTAGAAGTTTAAGGTAACTTTGACAAAATTATCCTTAATTTTGTTTTTTCCCTCTTCCTTTTTTCTCTTTTGTGGTCAAATATGTGCTCTAGGCTACTCCTTCCTATGTTAAGAACAACCCAGAGAGTATCTTTTAAAATGTTCAAATAATTAACAACAATGATGAGAGTGTTGGGAATACTAACTTGGAGTGTTTGGTGGCAGTATGGTAGGTGAGGGCAGGACGAGATTTGAACACCAGGCCACATGTCTCACACTTCTGTACCTTTCTCTTCCTCCCTCGCCGCTTCTGTCCGGGAACAAGTGGTGGCTGCAGGGCTGCCTGAATAGGGAGAAAAGTACAATTGTTAATAAAAAATAAATAAAAAAAAGTACAATTGTGGTTACAAATCTCATATCTATCAAAGTAAATCTTATAACTGATGTTTTTTTGGGGGAGGATGGCAGATAAGTGTGTGTGTGCAGCTGTATTTGACAAATATTCATTTGTACGATACAAGAATCACTAACCTGTAGAGCTTTCCTCTGCTGCTCCACATGTTGAGGAATGAGGCCCGGATGAAAGGTACGCTGGTGTCTCTCATAGGCCCACCAAGTGGCCAACAGGCGGCCACAGTGAGGACAGTCCAGGTCACGGTGGGCAGCAGACTTATGGGTGACTAGTGTTTGGGGATGAGTAGTGGTGTAGGTACAGTAAGGACACTGGAACACCTGAACAAAGTAAAACATTTAAAAATATTAACTATCAGTGCATGTTTACCTTAGGTTGGATGAGGGAGTGTATTTCCACATTAGGATATATGAAACATATGGAGGTAAAATATTAATAACAAAACTTACCAAGTGGGGGATTATTTTGCTGGAAAAAAATACAATACCAGGTATTTGTCACACAAAAGCTCCAAAGTGAGTCATACATTAATTATTTATCAAAATAATGTTTCTTATATGTTCAACCCTCAGTGTTCAGTAAATCTCAAACGAGGAACTTTACTCACTTTATTGATAAACTGCTGTTGTAGTTGGCAGTCACAGTGATGTTTCTCAGGGTTTATTATCCACTATTATTCAGCTGATTCCACCCTACACTACACCAAGTTTAATAACTGTCCATCAGCACAGTTTGTCACCACATCAAATGATGATGTAGTGGCACACATCACTTCTGACCTAGTCCTCATCTCTGACTCGGTTACAGAAAATGTTATCTTTAATGCTTCCAAAACAGTTCCTTCATTATTTAATTCACTTTAATCTTCCAAATGAGCATCTCTTCTTTAATGATACTCAAATCTCTCCCTTTCTTTCAATATTCTTGGTGTTTCATTTTCTCAGAAAAGATGTGATATTACCTTTACAGCTAAAACTGCTGCAAAGACATTGGGTGTGTTGTACAGATGTAACAGTTGTGAGATTATTACTTGTGATGAGTTAGTTGTAGTAATTCTTAGCAATGGGTTGGGATGGCATACCTATGACTGCACACAGTTGTAGGAAATGAGGGCAATGATTGACTTCTAATATCAAACTCGGCTGACAGACTAAGGGCTTTTTAGTTTTATTTTAAGTTATAAGGAAAATATGTACATAAGTATATTGGTAAAACAGACTTGAAAAGAGTCTTGTCTCTTAAAGCAACTCCATACCTTGAGAAGCATTAAGTGTGGCTACAAATTCAGTATTACCTGGAAAGTAGTGCACTTAGTAAACAGCTCGAGTTTATATCTTTGCAACAGAAATCTGTCCCAGAATACATTTTTGTATTCTCTACAGTACAGTACAATGTTGATATTCTAGTTAATATTATTATCCAGTACCAACTGTATACACTTCAAATGTCTCTCCATCCATCTGAACCTGGAACTTTCCTCCCTCCAATGTTGTCATTGATAATTGTTGTTGTAATTGTTCAGCTGCCACTTCTTCACTGAGCTGTATGTGTTCCTGTAGAGAAGCCAACTGAGCCTCTGCCAACACTGGTACTTGGGTGAGTTTATCATTTTCACTTTCCTCTTCTTGCTTGAAGAACTGGAGCCCAATATTTCCTTCTGTATTGCTTGAGACGCCCACTCTTTCAGGGAGAGTAGATTGGATCTTTGTTTCCTCTTCGGTGGTTTCTGACAACACAATAATGCACTGTCCTCTTTGACCTCCCAGATTCACACTACTTGAGTCATCCAGTCCTACCATTTCAATGCCTTCCACCTCAACTAGATCTAAGTAACGTGTATCAACTTGATCATCACCACCTGCACCAATCATATAATCCCTTTTCAGTGCCAAATCAGAGCCAAAGAGGTCACTACTGTCACTTGTCAAAAGACTAACCTCAATCTTAGAGTGCTTGGCTTTTCTGTGACGAATATATGAAACTTTGTGGAGGAACACGGCATTTGGGCAATCCTGACACTTGAACACACCGTTGGGAGTGGGCTTAAGTTCGTGTTGCTTTGTGTGTTTTTTGAGGTGGTGTATTTTACGGAACTTTACACCACACATTTGACACTCGTAAGGCTTCTCCCCAGTGTGTATCCTGAGATGATCCTTGAATGCAGCACAGCGGGTAAAAGCTTTTGAACAGTATTTACACTTCCATGACTTTGCCATGCGGTGAGACTGGTTATCGTGCATCAGAAGAGCAAAATTGGTATGGAATTTTTTGTCACACTTAACACAAACATAGTTCTTACTCTCATGTCTTAATTGATGAGTCCTGAGATTACTTGGATGCTTGAATATTTTAGAACATTTATCACATGGGTAATTTTTGTTGTCATGGAGTTTCAAGTGGTATGCCAGTGCAGATTTTGATGCAAACTGTTTGCCACACACTTCACAGTCCACATCATCTTTTGGTCTGGTGAGTGCATCTTCCCTACCTGGCACCTGAATCTCTACATTGTGAAATATCTTGAGGTGACTTTCCCAGGCTCCAATTCGTGCCAGAACCTTGCCACAAAATTGACACTCAATGTTATCATGAGTACGTTGGTGTTCTTTGAGCTGCTCTCCGGTGGGACACACCTTCATACAGAACTTACACAAGTGAATGATGTACGGACGTTTACGATACTGTCTTTTGACTCGTGGTTCATCCTTCCCTTCCTGTACTCTTATCAGCTTTTTGGGTTCCTTGTCTCCTGCTTCACTTGGAGGCAATGCTCTCGACCTCTTTGAGAGTTTAGCCAAACTGAGGCGCATCTTCTCTGAGAGTACTGGGACTCTCTTGCCCGGCTGGCGGGGCCGAGTCACTTCTAAACTCTGCAACACAACACAACATCTTCAGTAACTCCTCACAACACTCATCTATCAATAAGTTCACTACACAACATTTCCAGTTACTTCTCACATCATATATCCAACACAGCATCAATACTAAAAAACTTGGACTAAAATATAAACTAATTGGAAAGCCAAATTACATCATTGATATGAACACTTTATTATAACTTCCAGCATGTAATTCCAAAATATAAATCAAATACACATACATATGAATATATAATATATATATTGAACTAGAATAAGGGTACATTAATTCTTACAGTAAAACTTAGTGTTTAAATACCAAATGAGTGGACATTTTCAAACTGTATTTTATCTGCAGGGTTGTGGCAATAACGCTATAACAATGAGAGGTTGTAAATAAAATACAGTGGTAATCCACAAAGAACTGCCAAGTTTCTTAATAAAAGTTACTGAAAATTAAATTCACAGCTGGTTAAGATATGTTTGTGTTTAATCATTTACCATGTTTATCTGTGTTAAATTGAATATAAAGGTAAATTTTCCATTGTCTGAACTAGTTTCTCAACTGGTGACCTGTGTTGTTCTATTAGCCCAATACAACAAAACAAGTGTCCCATTCCTCAGTGTTTATGGCAATAGTTCCTGAGGTCAAATTCTCTGGTTCTGTGTACAACTGAACATCTTCAGTCAGATTTTCTGGCTGTGCTTCAGCCTCTGATGATCTATGAGGACAGGAATGTGAATTAAGGTCCTCCCTGGAGTGGAAAGATACATTGCAACCATTGCAGAAAAACTGTTTAATTAATCTCATGTGATCACTGCATAAGTGATCCTTTTTCATTTCTTCACTCTCAAACAAGATGCTGCATTTACTACACCTCAAGTACTCCTTGATTCGACTACCTGGAGTTTGATTGGACTCTGAGTTTGATACAACTGTGTGTTGCTTCATGTGTGCCTCAATGTGTGCTTTTCTACGGAACATCTTAAAACACATGGTGCACTCAAACCTTTTTGGACGGTGCTTCTCAACATGATTAATATAACTGGTTGAACGGCTAAACTTTCTCCCACACTGCTCACATTTCCAGCACTGAGCATTCTGGTGTTTTGCATTATAATGGTAGCCTAACTCTGAGGTGGTGTAGAACCTGGCTGGACATTTGTCACATGCTATGTCTTTCTCACCATGCCGCTTCTTGTGAGCTTTGAGGTTTTTGGGATGACCAAAACATTTGCCACAAACATCACATTTCAACTTTGTTTCATTGTGAGATGTTGCCATGTGGTATGACACTGCCTGTTTAGATTTGTACACCTTTCCACACACCCAACAAATATGTTGTGAATCACTGTCAGGTTTCAGTCCATGAAACTTGACATAGTGTTGTGTAAGCATGCCCTGTTTGGATATCACTTTACCACACACTGCACACTCATAACTTCCATGAGTTTTCATATGTTCTCTAAACTCCTGGACATATTCAAATTCCACATCACACACATTGCACAAATGAATCCTGTTCTTATGAGATCCTTTCATAGATTTTGAAACAAACTCACCAGTCAACACTAATGATTTTTTACATTTTACTGTTTGTTCATCTATTATTGCAGTTGATCTTCCAGTTTTAGAGTGAGCTTTAACAGAATTTTCCATCAATTCCATAGGCTGTGTATTTAACAGTTGGTGTTCTGAAGCCTTGGTGATGGTGTGTTCCCTTCCCCTTTGTGTAGAGGCTTCCACTCCTCCATATCTCTCTTCTCCTTCCATTATCTGCAAAGTATGAAACTTGCATCAGGAGTAAGAGGAAAGTATCATGTCTCAAATGGGGTTTCTCAGCTCCGATATACTTCCCAAATGAAAGTACAAATTACACTAATGTAATGTATTTTTGCACCGAGTATACAACCACCATAGCAATAGCTTAGTCTTAAAACATAGGCTACTCTATATAAAAGAAAGTCACTCCAAGTGTTTTCAACCTTTTTCATTCCATATTATATACCTTCCCAGCATTATTGATATCACTTATGTATCCCTAGCCATGATGATTACAAAGATAAACAAGGCAATGGCTTTCAAACATATATTTGCAATACAGGTGTGTCCTTAACTTCATAATATATTTAAGATAGGCAAGGATCCTGTAGATTTTGCACAGGCATGGAATGTACAGTAGATATGACCTTTTAGAAGCCTGATGAATTATTGGACAATAATAATTTACTTATTATACAACATCCAACTTAATAAACAAAGCTCCTAAAAAAGGTGACACTCCAGTGTCAAAAGTAACCTAGAAAGCTCTGATCCCTGAGATGATACTTATAATACTTATACTACACACACTTTATCATCAGAGAGTTTAATGTAAAACATCATACAGTACTGCAGACTAATAAAATTTGAAAGGGCATAATTCATGTCATACTGTGTCTATTTAAACACAAGTAGACTTGGTTCATTATAATTGAAGCATTATCACTCGTTATGTGTATTACATATAATACTTGTACTATTACAACCAAGTGTTGCCATCCACCCTCCCCCAGCCAACCTTGACGTGTGGCACCATTGCAATCATGCCCTGATATGCAATGTAAATTGTACTGTAAAGCACACTATATATAGCCCAATGGACACAGTGCCACAAGGAAATGAGGAAATCTTGACACAGGACTCATGAACCTTAATCAAATCAATCAACTGGACTAGTGAGAGTGTAATGTATGAAGGATGAGGATGGAGGGAAAGAGAACTGGATACCTACAGCACTTTCCAGCAACAAAATTTGGGGTTACTAATATCTTTGTACTATAAGGGATCAATGGACTATTTACTCACTACTAAAGATCATGAGTTTGGTGTAGAGTCTTTAAATGACAAAGATCCAGATTGGGCAGAATCAAGGACAGATATGAAGTCCTCTCCCATATTACAACACTCATTCATCCCTGCCTTTAAGTACCCAGCTACATATGTCTCACAAGGAACTCTGCTTGCCTCAACATTTCCTAAAGGTGTTATCTGGGTGTGAACTGAGTCTGTATTTCCAAACAGAACAGATGGGGGATTTGTTGATACATTCAAATCCATTTTTTCCATTTCCTGATTTCCTTTTGCTTCTTCTGTTTGGTTATTAAATATTAATGTAGTCAGCTCAGTTGGTTCCTCACTAAAATCTTGTACAAGTCTGATGTGAGAATCAACACAAGGTTCTGTTAAATCAAGAGCATCATCACAGGTACTTTCTGTAAACAGTTTGAGATTGGTGTAAGTTTGAGTTTCCTGTGAAACAGAAACATTGAATTCTGATAAAATTGTTGGTGAAGCCAAATGATCTGAAAATCCTAAAGAACAACTTGGCTCAGTTGATACTTCTAATGATATTTTTTCACTCTGGACCCCTTCTTCACTTCTCATTAATTTAGGCTTGGCAATATTCCCTTTCTGTACTCTAATGCAACTCTGGGCTTTAACCTGAGTCTGTGTACCAACTGAAGCTTGAACTGGGGATTCAGATTGGGTTATGGTTGATTGTTTACATTTCAATGCTCCTGTTGTACTACTGGCTAACTTCCTCTCTTGCTCCAGGTGATGGTTAAAGGACTGTCTGTGCTTGAATGTCCGGCCACAAAGAGGACAAGTAAGTGGGCGGTGATCAGAGTGTACTGTCCTATGGTGCTTGAGGACTGACCGCTGGCAGAAGGACCGACCACAGTCTTCACATACATAGGGGCGACATTTGCGGTGGACTTGGTTAATGTGTTTGTGGAGGTCAGAGCGAAGATAAAAACCAGCACCACATTCAGGGCACTTGATTCCACGTTCCTTGTGTCGGATGGCATGACTGGCCAAGTTTTTAGGGTGATTGAACTTCCTACCACACACACCACAAGGATACATCTGACCTGAGTGAGTTCCAATAGTGTGGCTGTGTAAGGCTCCAGCTGATGCATACACTTTGTCACAAATTTTACATTTATATTTCTCTTTTGCAGTTTTCTCAATAGTTCTTTCAATACCATGAACAATTTTCATGTGGTGATGCAGGGCACTTGATCTGGCTAGAGCCAAACCACACTTAGGACATGTATGGTGTGCATGTGAGAGAATGTGTGTAGACAGTTGGTTGGCAGATGTTGTACTGAACTCACACAACTTACACTGGTGGTTGTCTGTGTCCATTAGTTCTTCCTGCAAGAGTGAAAACAGTCTCCTTCTAAATACTGTATTTCCATTGCTCTTCTCTTAATCTAAAGACTTTCTCACTGCTACTACTAAATATTAAAGAGCCTTGCTTATGCATTTTAAGTAGCTAGTGATTAAGTAAATGACCAGAAATTTTATTGGATTAGGTCATCTTGTGTTTTGGATCTAATCCAAATACTGTACTGTACTGGATCATTACCTGATATCACCAGAAACATTATCTGGTTCAACAGTTGACCCACAACCACCTTTCAATTCATACAACAACTATACAGAAAGTACGATTTTAGTTTTGTATGTTTTGTACTATATGTGTTTAGATTTACTCATCCTGTTACTACACTCTCAAAAATATTACTTGGTATCCATGTATCCCTCTCCTTGTGAAGGTGTGTGTTACAGTATGATGTTCACTGAGCTCAGATTTGAGAGGAGACACATACAGCCTTTATCACACTTGATGTGGCTGTCAGATATGGTGAAATTGGTAGGAGTTTCAAAGTACTGTAAAGCACACTATATAATTATAGCCCAATGGACACAGTGCCACAAGGAAATGAGGAACGTGTTGCATAAGCATGATGGTGACAGACCACAATGTCAACTTAGGACAGAAAGATTGTAGATTTTGTGTACCATGGACCATGTTTACTGTTCTTATCAACCAGTAAACCATTCTCTTGATTTTGCCTTTTACATGTAACATAATCCTCTCTGACCTCAGTTCTATCCCCAGTGACAGATTACAAACTATGAAAATTGGACACCAGGTATATAACTAACCCTCCTATGAGCTGGCACCATAGAATCACACTCAAGTAATCTTTCATGTGTGGATAAATCCCTGATTCTCATGATTTACAAACTTCAAGCATTCACGATGACTGACATGACCAAACATTAACCCATACATGTGACCAAATCTATAGGACTGGTAAACTGAAACACTGAAGTACAGTTTTGTTACATTTCCGTATGTATAATTGCAGTGCACTCGACAATCAACATGAGAGAGAGGACTTTGTTTGATGCCTTTATAAATAAAAATCAAATAGCACAAAGTAAGTAACCTATAACCTAGCAAAATCATACATTATTAGACACTCCTTAAAAAATTTCCAAAAACATACCAAGAAATATATAATCTACAAAAATCTGTATGCTGGAAAGATATTTGAATTGATACAGGGTTAGAATTCACCCTACATACATTCTATTATGATTTCACAGAATATAAAAATACTAAAAGGAATGTTGAGGGAGAAGGGAGAGTTGAAAGCCTCCCTTTACAACAATTTAATTCACTGGAACTATCATAATTGTCAGAATATAACTCTGTCTCTAATTCAAGTCACATTCTAGCAATCAGGTGTGCAGGAACAAACTAAAGTAATATGATGATAAGCCCCTACACCTACAACAAATTAGAATTATAGAGGGCCAATTTCACTCTCAATTACAGTCTTAAAAGAAAGATTTGTGGAAATGATTGTGGAAAGTTACTCAACAACTCCTGTTATCTCAGTGCAGCGTTCAGATGTTTCCTCAGTCATGATATTTAAACTGATTTTGTAGTAAGTGTACAATCTATTTTTAAACACATAAACAATACCTTCACTATGTAGCAACTGATATCCCTTTAACTGTCAATGTCTGTGGTCAAAGTGAATACTGGGATACTGGGACACTTTGGAGTCTGTTTTTTGAGATATTTTACAGTACTGAATGAACATGCATGTATATGTCGACTGTGGCAATTGTGAAACAGAGATCTGTGACTAAGGAGAAACAAGACAACTATTTAGAGGTAACTGTCTGTGAAATTGGCCCCAAGTGATAAGTACAGCCACAATCAAATAACCACCGACACTTTCCTTCCATTGTGCAAATAAATCAGTATCATACCTAAATATTATCATACGACAACTTATGTCAACTCAACCTCCTCAATTATTATTATTATTATGAGGTGCTGCAAAATCATGTATGTGTTTTGTTTTTTATTACCAAGATCTTTATTATGAAGGGAAAAAAGTGTGGGTGGATATTTGCTTGTGGCTGTACAAGACACTGACTACTGTACCTTAGGAGAAGTGTCGTTGTCCGTCGACTCCTCACCCTCGGCTTCAACTTCACCCTCGTCTAAACACTCAGGGTTAGCTTTCTTTCCTTCAACTGTCTGTTCTTCTTCATCTTCACCTACAATGCCAGAGTTATTTATTAGTTACAAGTGTGTATATATGGCCAATCATGAAACAAACAGCTGTAACTTCAAGCAGCTATTATCTGGGGATCTGTTTATTATGCCTGTACAGTACTGTGTGTAACTTCGATATTCAAATAACTTTAAAACAAAAGTTATCATTAAGAAACTTATAGCAGTGATCAGTTTCCTGTAGGTCACTAAATCATAAAAAAAAAAAAAAAACTGATCAAATAACATACCTAATATTTTTGTGACCAGTTCTCCAAGTTTCTCCCCAATGGACTCTGAAGATGGTGTTGGCCTTTCACTGTCCCTGGGTACCTTAGGGGGCCTTCCTGGTCCACGCCCCCTGCCCCTTCCTCGTCCCCTTGGTCTGCCTCGACCCCGACCTCGTCCCCGACCTCTGTGAACAACATGAAACCTCGATTACTTATCCAATTTTCTGTAGCTGTATTGTAATGGGAATCAGTCAATGGGTAAAGCCAGTCTTCCAGAACTAAACATCAATTAAGGGGGAAGTTCTGTGTTGATAAATCTGGAGCAACTGAATCCTCCAAACTATTCCAAGCAACAGAACACCATTATTTTTGCTCTTCTGGTCCTGTTTCCTAGCATGCTTTGGAGGAATCAAGGCACTCCAATGTACCAAAAAAGAATTACCACCTTAAATACACTAGATATTTACACCTTTCCCTTCTCCTCCTATAACACCCTAAGCCCATCCATTAATTTTCTGCTGCATTGGTTATACAAAGTTGTGAGGTAACACTTGTTTTGTGTTGTTGTGTGTGTACCTGGGTCTGCCTCTGGTATTGTACGTGGGTTATACAAAGTTGTGAGGTAACATTTGTTTTGTATTGTTGTGTGTGTACCTGGGTCTGCCTCTGGTACAGTTGGACACATGAATGGGTGGTACAGTCCAAGTGAAAGATGGTCCATTTCTCCCAATATCAAGTTCCTTAGTGCCAAATAGGAGACACCAGGGGCAGAAGTCAGTATTGAGGATGGTAATAAAAAGCAAGTACCTGATAATAGACACTGGTTACTCAAATGGGACAAGTATCTTTCACCTGGGCTGTACCACCCATTCATGTGTCCAACTGTACGTGGGTTATACAAAGTTGTGAGGTAACATATTATTTGGTGGTGTTGTTGTGTGTGTACCTGGGTCTGTCTCTGGTATGTGGGTTATATAAAGTTGTGAGGTAACATATTGTTTTGTGTTGTTGTGGTTACCTGGGTCTGCCTCTGGTACGTGGTCTGGCACCAAGCCACACTGAATCATCTCTGGCTGGATTGAACTCAGGGTCATCAGGAAGGATGCCTTGGTCTTCGGGTCTTAAGGTGTCGTCGTCATCATCATCATCGTCGTCATCGTCATCAAGTTTAGGTTCCTCCTTCACACATAGTCTTGCTACCAACCGGTCATCCACCTCTATTTCTACTTCTTCATCTTCATTGTCCAACCCTATCCCTCCTGTTGATAAAAATTTATTCTTGGAGAATAATGTCCCTTTGGTTATACTCTGGATGAATACTTAGTAACAGTTAAACAAAATATGATTCAAATAGTTATCTTATGATTAAGATAATTACAAGCTGGTTTGATCTTGACTGCATGGAATGGCTCCTTTTACAAAGTGATGATACTTGTAGAGGGGAGATGGAATTTTGTGGCCTTCATGTGAGGAGTGCCTGATATTAAGATCCCATTTCATTGGCGCTATGTTTTATTGGTTTCTATTATTCCCTGGCGCTGGACCTCCCACCACACTCAAGATTTGAAATGGGGTCTTGGTGATGCTGATGATGAGATATAATGAGGCTGTATAGTGAATAAATATGATAAGACTGGTATAATGAGGCTGTACAGTGAATAAATATGATGAGACTGGTATAATGAGCAGCTGACCTAGAGCAGCATCAGGGCCAGGCAGCTTGAGTCTCTTGATGAAGGAGCGACTGTATCGTCCAAACAAAGCATTCTTGATGACATCTGATCGACACTGTAACTCATCCAACTCATCCACCAGCTTCATACAACGCACACACAATGTCTTGGAGTAAACCTGTGGCCAATAAAACAACACATGAGACAACAACAACCATTACAGGGTCAAAACTACAGAATAGATGGGACAATGAGTACATGTATTACCATAATGTCCTAACCTCATTAAATGTTATTATAACCCTATTTCTACTAAAAAGCAATAATTGAAAATTGGTTGATGTCAGTGGAGGGTCAAGTTACTGATTATGCTGTATGGGTTAAACTAAAGATTGCTGAAAATTTGAAATAAAGGACCTTTATTCAGCATTTCTTTGCCTCACTAACTATCATGCCATTCTACTAAGCAGAGTTTCATCATAAAATACTTTCACAGATTAACTTCAGAGGAACAAACCTCCTCAGCATCAAGTGGTGCCTTGAGAACATCTGCCAGGATGATTGAGAGAGGTTGTTGTGAGTGAGACGTGACACTTGACTCCAAGAACAAGTTGTGAATGTCTCGCCCATGTGGGTCCTTGATGGTACGGTCACACACCTGTATACAGGGAAGATAGTACAGTTATTACCTAGTAAATAGTACTCTCAGGCACAAGATACATACTGTATACTGTACTGTAAGTTGCATTTATCATATGAGCCAAGGAACTGACAAAAACTCATCTTCACACTAAGATGAGGCAAGAATATTCATTCAAGGTGTGGTACCTATACAATGACTCCATAGACACACTACAGAGTCATTGTACCAGTACCATGCTATAGTCAAACCAGAATATACTGAGCCTTCGGGTAGGGTCGAGGATTAAGAGCAGCGTTGCCAAATCACCACCAAAACATACCCACATGGTGCGAGAATGACCAGGTGACTGACATGAGTACACGTGTCCTTGACCCGCCATTAACCCTTTGTCACAGGAGATGTGGCAGCATGTACAAAATAGCATGTCACATGTTGTATAGAGTTGTTGTCAATATACTTACAATGAACCTAACTCGTCATTATAAATACTTCTTTTTAACATTGTAATATATATCGAATACTTAGAACTACTACAAATTGGCTTATGCATTAAAATTTTAACGATATGGGTTTGTTTTGATGATGATTTGGCAATGCCGCTCTTAATCCGGACCCCACCCTAGGGCTCAGTATATTCTGGTTTGACTATAGGCAGACAACATGATAACAAACCCCAAGTGCCAGGCAGACAACATGATAACAAACCCCAAGTTGAAAAAGTGAAAGCCCCTTTTAGTTGCCTTTTACGACAAGCAGGGATACTGGGGGAGGTATTTGTAGAAGCCAACACAAACCAAACTAACCAGACAGACAACTGGAGAACCTGGTAACACTGAGATAGGTAATACTTCCATCTGGGTTCCTTCCTCATCATGTTGCTTCATCACCGTTCTATTGTTACCTTCTTCAGTCATGTTGCCAGCTGTCCACCTGTCAACATCACACAGAAACCTATATAGTTGGCCCTTAAAATAAGTTGATTAAATTTAGCACTATCCTTTTAACACAGGCTCTGTAAATCACTTATCTAAGTATACCCTTGATATAAGATGATCAAATTTAGCACTATCTTTTAAACAAAGGCTCAGTAAATTACTTAGTTTGTCATGAAAGTGACTCGTGCTGTCACAGTAGGGTATGGTGATAACAAATGGGTGGTGTGTCAGCAGCCTTATACAGTAGTGGTGAGTTGAAGTGTGAATGTTGGCTCGTGTGTCAGCAGCCTTATACAGTAGTGGTGAGTTGAAGTGTGAATGTTGGCTCGTGTGTCAGCAGCCTTATACAGTAGTGGTGAGTTGAAGTGTGAATGTTGGCTCGTGTGTCAGCAGCCTTATACAGTAGTGGTGAGTTGAAGTGTGAATGTTGGCTCGTGTGTCAGCAGCCTTATACAGTAGTGGTGAGTTGAAGTGTGAATGTTGGCTCGTGTGTCAGCAGCCTTATACAGTAGTGGTGAGTTGAAGTGTGAATGTTGGGTGCAACCTCAATGGTGATACAATCTGGTCTTTTTTCAAACATAACAGTGTTTTGGCAGGAGGCGGGCACTTGGAAAATTTCCACTAAAATTTTTTCATAAAAATACACTTGCAGATTCTGAACCAGTGTCTTACTGTATATCAAATGGATGATAATTTATTTTCAACTTTATTTTCAACTTTTGGGATTTTGACAAATTACTGAGTGTCCAAGTAAGAGGGAATGGACTGTAGTTTTACAAGTTGTGGATTGTGTTGTGACATGGATTGTTACTCTGGCTTTGCTGACGGTGCTCAAACAGGACACTACAAGGATTTAACTTATTGTTGCTGAATTAGGTTGTGTGTGAAAAAAAAAATATTCAGAACATTTTTTTCCAAAAATTTTTTATTGGAGATTATGAACCAGTGTGTCTTACTGTATATCAAATGGACAATATTTTTGGATTTCTAAAAGATAAATATTTTCATTTTTTTTTTTATTCATTGCAGATTCGGAATCAGCTTGTCTCACAACGTGGAGAAATGTTTGTTTTTTATCTCTCAATTTTTATGTGACTTGACGTGACCTAACCAAAACTTCAGTTATTGCACTAAGTTAACTTTTAGTACTGAAACCTAATAAGATTGGGATATATTTTAACAAGTTTCCACCATGGGATTTCATAAATAAACACACTACCTAGTAACCGTGTGGAATATAATGGGTAAATAAATACATAACCTAAATATACACACGTGGTCATCATAGACATTATGGGTCGATGACACAGTCATATTAATTTGTTAGCTTCCTAATCAACCACACCTGTATGGCTTATTATTTTCCAAAAGTCGAATATCCACATTCACAAAATCGATCAAACAGTTAGATAATGATGATCACTGCATAGTTTACTCACCAAATCATTAAATAATTCACACAAAAGTCATTTACACGGCTAAGATTCTATCGGGTATTATTACAGAAGTACTGTGTTCTTGGCTAGAGCCACGCAGTGTTACCACATCTGGCTAGGTCCCGGGAATTTGCCCTGGTCACTTTATGATAGTTTACACCGGTTATATTCCGGTAGTCTGCTGTGGTCTAGGTCAGGTTAGGTCAGACTAATTTTCAAATTATGTTTGTAAAATGGGGCTTATCTTGAAAACGGGGCATCTCCGAGAGAAACACCATAGATGAAAAGTGTGTTAGAATGGTCCAAAATAGTGGGTAATGATACTAAAATATAAAATATAGTGAATGAAGTACTTGTATAAATTTACCTTCTAAGGTTTGCATGCTAACAAACCACTAACAATGACTGTGGAATCGACCATAGATTTACTGGGTCAATTCCACAGTGGCTTTGGTTTGTTATGATCCTCCCCAACCACACTTGTCAGTCTTAATTACATCCAACAAACTCAGTATCCATATCCACAAAACCTGCCACGTAGCCTAGTTCCATTATTACCATAGTTTGATAGTGGACTCATCAAATAATTAACTCCTGAGACATTTACACAGTTCAGTTTCTTTCTTTCGTTAGGGTGCTTACAAACCAAAACAAACCACTGTGGAATTGGCAGTCTGTTATTACACGTTTACAAGACTAATTTGTTCTAACATAAATAACAGAACATCAAATTTGGCAATATCTAACCCTTTAAGATATAACACTAGTAAATCAAGTAACTATAATAATAATTAGACGTGGGGTGAAAGTGAAAGAAGTTATACATGTTTAAAAAATGTATAAAATTTTAGGTGATGCACTTTTAACACTCATTATATACATCTTTTTATTTTATTTACTCATTATATACACCTCTTTATTTTATCTATGAATTCTACTACACCCAAACATGTACTTGTAAATACCTGCAATCTTAGTTAACAGGAATGGTGATGTGTGGAGGCATTTTAATTAAGGTTACGAGGAAACTTTACTCAGGGGGAATAATAAACAACAAAGATGGCCGCCCAGACAGTGTTGCCAGATCTCCTTGACCAAATTTCACCAGCTTCAACATCAGCAGAATTTCCCTTTTTATCTCACAAATTCCCTGTTTACTCGTGAAGTATATTTACCACCTTCTTGATATTTCGTCTTGTAAATATTTCCCCATTTACTCTTGAACGATCTTTATATAATTTCCCCATTAGTACCTCTAATTCTTTATTTTTGTTGTTTTATAGTTATTGTTCCTTTATTTTGTTCTCTCTTATTTACCAACAGGTGTTAAAATAATTGATGCTTTCTAAAGCCGTGAAAATTAATTTCCAGTAACATATCCAGTAATTTGTGCTTTATAGTCAATGTTCGTATCATTTACTTGATGATAAAAAGTAATATAAATAGAGCATATATGATTTCCAGCGAGATACAGGTATGCATAATTGTTTACAAGTACAAGTTTATACAATTGTCTTGAAGTGGACAGCGAGGCCTCCGCTACCGACGCCGCTGTCTGCCCATCACTACTACCCAAGGATCATTGCTTCTCCCTGCCTCCTGCAGTACACATACCTGCTCGCCGTAGCACCTACCTGCAGCCTAGCCAACTCTAGTGCTCGCTATCACACTTGCCTTAACCCCGGCTCCTTAAAGTGTAAAGTAAAGGGTGTACGGTACCAAACAATACAACACCCTGTATAGACATACCCAATAAACACAGTGTTATTCCTTTTTGAGTTTGGTGCACCCCCAAGTAGTAACCACCTACAGAGTATATATAATTGTTTACATTTACAAGGTACAAGTTTATAGAATTGTCTAAGGTTAGTCATCGTGCTTAATTCTGGCCTTCTCCTTAATTTGTTTTATTCTTTTGCAAAATTAACCTTTTAAATTCACTTCAATTCAGGTACAATGTACTACTGTACTGCATACGTCTGTCTCCTGACACACACACACCATAAATATATATTTTATTAGTGGACAAAGGATATGAAACTCACAAACATATATCTAAAAGTCTTTACTATAATAATAATACACTACACTATGCAACTGCTGTATATTAATAAGAGAGAGAGAGAGAGAGAGGTGGGAATGGAGAGTGAGTGAAACAATGTAAGTGAATCAGGCGACCACCACAGGAGCATAGAAGCAAGTCAGGACTCGTTCTCGATCATCTTTGACGCTCACCTCAACCACCACGTTCCCTTGGGCCTGTGAAAGTGAAAATAAATAAATAGATAAATAAATCCCTGTACTGATTCCTCTTGACTATACCAAAAAACAGACAGACGCCCTCAATGGTACTAATAATAAGGGACCTGTTGTTTCGTGGCATAGTTTGGAGAAATCAGAAACCTTTTCAAAATCACCAACAAAAGAATCTTTCCTAAAAACTTACTTTAGACGAACTCGCTTTTGCTCGCTAACTTCGCATTGCAAAATAATGGGAACAGAGCAACGAATAGAGAACTTTAGTAAATTTAATAACACACACCATTCAAAATAACATGTGTTCAAGACTTACCATTGGCTTGTATGGGTATGGTGGCCGACTTCTTTAATTTAGGGGAGAGATTATCTTGGTAAATTGGAAGGCTACTGATTCCTTCTTAACTATACCAGAAAACAGCTGACCCCCTCAATGGTACTGTACTAATAGGGGAACTCTTTCGTGGCATAGTTTGGAGGAATCGGAGACATTTTAATTTAAGGGGAGAGTATACTTTTGATACATTACAGCGCCTTGATTCCTCCAAAGTATGCCAGAAAACAGACCCAGTTGAAGAAAATTAATGGTATCCTGTTGCCTAGAATAGTTTGGAGGAATCATAATCTCCAAAAATGTCAGAACTATACTCTCCCCTTAATGGACCTTGCATGTTATGTAGTAATAAAATTTGAGGTTAGTGAGTCCTCCAGATATTGCCACGAAACACACACACCTACACAGAAGGAGCTTGTTTGTTTAGTGGCATAGTGAGGAGGAATCAGAAGCCACCAACAAGTCTCCTACACGATCACAGGGTACCTTAATAGTGCATGGTGGTGGTGACGTCTGCCTCCATGGGTTGACTGGACACATTAAGAACCCTGTGATCGTGTACGAGACTTGTTGGTGGCTTCTCATTCCTCTTGACTATGCCACGGAACAAGCTCCTTCAATATAGGTGTGTGTGTGTATGTGTCTGTGTGTGTGTTTGGTTGCAATAATTAAAGGAATAACGCACGAACCTCCAATATTCTGTCTACATCAAAGGGTCCCTTAATTAACTCACCATCCATACGTGGTCAAGACTCACCATTCTGACTTGTATGGGTATAGTGACTGATTCCTTGAGTGTGATAGTAACGCCTGTATGGGTTAACTAGACATGATAATTAACTCACCATTGTGACTTGTATGGTGACTGATTTCTCTGGGTTGACTAGACATAATAATTAACTCACCATTTTGACTTGTATGGGTATAGTGACTGATTTCTCTGGGTTGACTGGACATAATAATTAACTCACCATTCTAACTTGTATGGGTATAGTGACTAATTTCTCTGGGTTGACTGGACATAATAATTAACTCACCATTCTGGCTTGTATAGGTATAGTGACTGATTTCTCTGGGTTGACTAGACATAATAATTAACTCACCATTGTGACTTGTATGGTGACTGATTTCTCTGAGTTGACTGGACATAATAATTAACTCACCATTCTTGCTTGTATGGGTATAGTGACTGACTTCTCTGAGTTGACTGGACATAATAATTAACTCACCATTCTGACTTGTATAGTGACTGATTTCTCTGAGTTGACTAGACATAATAATTAACTCACCTTTCTGACTTGTATGGGTATAGTGACTGATTTCTCTGGGTTGACTAGACATAATAATTAACTCACCATTCTGACTTGTATGGTGACTGATTTCTTGAGTGTGATAGTAACGCCTGTATGGGTTGACTGGACATAATAATTAACTCACCATTCTGACTTGTATGGTGACTCATTTCTCTGGGTTGACTAGACATAATAATTAACTCACCATTCTGGCTTGTATGGGTATAGTGACTGATTTCTTGACAGTTGTGGTAACGCCTGGGTTGACTGGACATCCTGAGGTGAGATAACGACACAGTGGTTGGTTCGTTTCCCTTGGCATGGGTACTCTGATGGGGCCTTGGTTCTTGGCCAGGAAAGGTAACTTCACCCAGGCGTGTATGTCACTCTTCACGTTGTTGATGGCTTCGTCTGTGCATGGCGCCGGGGAAAATTATTTGTGTTTGTTTAGTAATGTGAGTGAAAGTGAAAAAAAAAAAAAAAAAAAAAAAAAAAAGAGAGACATAGATATTTTTAATTATTGGTTGGTGTGTGGGATGAAGGTGAATGAAATAAATACAAGGACAAGATAGATTTTTAATGATTGAATAAAAAGAGATAGAGAGATATTCTGTTGTGTAGTGTGAAGGTGAATGAAATATAAAGAGACATAGAGACTTAATTATTGGTGTGTGAGTGTGATTGAAATAAAAAGGGACAAGATAGATTTTTAATGATGGAATAAAAGAGATAGAGAGACATTCTTCCGTTGTGTAGTGTGAATTAAGGTGAATGAAATATAACGAACTAGAGAGACTTAATTAATGACAAAAATAAAAAGAGTTTAATTAAGGTACTTACTGGTACGTGGTGTGAAGGTAATTTGATAAGTACCCTTCCTTCCAGCCAGAGCTAAACAAGGCCATCTGGAACACTCCCTTACCTCCACTCGTTCCAGTTGGGCCAATTGGGGTACGTCTGGTAGGAGAAACCAAGATATTTATTCATTTGTTTATTGTTATTATTATTATTATTGTTGTTGTTATTGTTGTTATTATTATTATTACTATAATCCTTATTATTATTATTATTATCATCATTATTATTATTATTATTATAATTTTTATTACTATTATCATTATCATTATTATCATTATTATTAATATCTTTTTTTTTTTATTATTATTATTATTATTATTATTATTATTATTATTATTATTATTATTATTAATTCTATTATTATATAATTATATAGTTTGTATTATTATCATAATTATTATCATCATTAATATTATTATTACTATTATTATCATTATTATTATTAGAGTTATTATTATTATTATTATCATTATTATTATTATTATTATTATTATTACTTACTACAGAGAGCAAATCCCTGTTTATCGTCCACTCGAATGCTGCCACAAGATGTCACCACCATCACCAATGTCACAACCAATAACCACACTAACGCCACCATTCTGTACCTGTATGTGTGTGTGTGTGTGTGTGTGTGTGTGTGTGTGTGTGTGTGTGTGTGTGGTAACAATAGCAATTAATGGGGTGTGGGAATAGGGGGACAGGCTTGGGGGGGTGGGGTTAGGGGGGTGCAGGAGTAGGGGAACAGGCTTGGGGGGTTTAGGGGGGTGCGGGAGTAGGGGACAGGCTTGGGGGTGGTTTGGGGGGTGCGGGAGTAGGGGAACAGGCTTGGGGGGGTTTAAGGGGGGTTTAGCCAGTCCCCTACTCCCGCAACCCCTAAACCCCCCCCCCCCCAAGATTGTCCCCCCTATTCCCGCACCCCCCAAACCCCCCCCCCCCTACTCCGGCACCCCCTTATAGGTTAATACAATGAAGTCTTACAATATTTAATTAATTTCCTTGACAATCTATTACTCCAAGGTCTATATATAATTAAAAAGAGAGAGAAAGTTTATTATTATTATTATTATTATTATTATTATTATTATTATTATTATTTCATCATCTTTTATTTCATTTGTTACTGTGCTGTTGTTAATTATTAGGAAAAAAGAAGGAATGGTAGTAGTAGTAGTAGTAGTGGTTGTGGTAGTATTAGTAGGTAGTGGTTGTGGTAGTAGTGGTAGTGGTGGTAGTAGTAGTAGGTAGTGGTAGTGGTGGTGGTTGTGGTGGTAGTAGGTAGTGGTTGTGGTAGTGGTAGTAGTAGTAGTAGTAGTAGTAGTAGTAGTAGTAGTAGTAGTAGTAGTAGTAGTAGTAAGCCAATTCAATTTCATATGTCCAGAAATTAGGTAAATGAGTCCTTCAAATATTGCCACGAAACACA